>OZ005742.1:219718191-220222995 GCA_963930735.1 Dioctria linearis
ATTCACAAAAGGCGCGGTAGATCCGTCAAGAATGACCGGAGGCTTGCTTATATCAACATGTTGTCTATAACAGACCATTGATTGAAATTTAGCTTTAATATATGCTGATTTTCGGATGCCCATCTTGATACTCACTCCAAATCAGACTTCAGGCTGTCCGGGCACTCTTCCATTAGACCAATCGGCCTATTCAGGTAGAGTTGTACATCGTTTGCGTACAAATGGATGTTATAGTCCTGGATGACATTAGTAAGATCGTTAATGTATAGACTAGACAATAGTGTTCCAAAAATAGATCCTTGGGGAACTCCGCAATTTAAAGGTAGTACTTCTGAGAGACGCTCATCAGTAATCACCAGTTGGGATCTATTTGCCAAAAAATCATCTTTTAAAGAAATGGCTGACGTAGAAAAATTGAGTCGTGAAGCTAATTTTGTCAGTAACTGTCGAAAGCTTTTGAAAAATCCAATATGGTCAACACCGCAAGGTCATTGCTATCTAAAGACTTACGAATATCACTGGCGACTTTTTAGAGATCGATTTCACAACTATGGAAAGCACGGAAGCCCTATTGCCAGCGAGTTAGGCGGTTCTTGCATTCCAAGTGTTCAATTATTTGGGAATAAATTAAGGGCCTTTGCAAGATAGCATAATACACTTATTGGCCTGTAGTCAGTTAAGGTACTTGGATTACGGATTTTAGCGCTAGGCGGCACAATTGCGACCTTCCATCGTTTGGGAAATTCAGAAGTTGTCAAGGAAGCATTGAAGATATGCATGACAAAATGGATTATATAAGGTAGAACTATCTTGAGAAATTGAGGAGGAACTCTATCTGGACCCATTGCATCAGATTTTATTAAATGGAAAGCTTTACTGACTCCTTCGATATCAACACAACGGAAACTAAGACCATCCTCATCAGCGTCACATGCATTTCCATTAACAAAATCTACAGAAGCTGTTGCAGAATTCCGAGCAACAGATTGTGTTAATGTAAAATGAACATTCAAGCTATTAGAATCTAGTTCACAGTGCGTTTTAAATTGTTCCACAGTCTTTTTGGAGGAAGCTTAACCTACTTTTGAAATAGCAAAATTTAGCTGCACGAATCTTGGAATTTTCTTTATTTCTAATTGTTTTATAACGATTACGGCTTTCATCAGTTCTTAGTCGCAAAAATCGACGATACAGGAAATCGCGTTCAACAATTAACCTTGTTATGAGAGGTACATATTTGTTGCGTAGATGGTAAATCAGGTTGCGGCACATTCTTGAGCTAACTCGGCCGCATCAATATTTCTGTAATTTCTAAAAGAAATAGTATTATATTACTTATCCGGCCTTAATATCAGAAACAATGTGGACGTCTGTTATTGAGGGATTATGTGTTAAAATAGGTAGGTTGATTATTTACAAGACTTATGTGTAATGATTGCATTAAGGAGTCAAAGGTATTAGTAGAGTTGTTCGCACAGAGCATATTTGCGTTGAAATCGCCACCGATCATAACAGTAGTGTAGCTCTGAGTGTACCTAGAATTAAAATTAATCAGTCAATTGAAGTGGTTCAGTACATCGATATACTCTGCCAAATCTATTAACATTGGCATACCCTGCAATTCTTGATATATCGGCATACTCTGCCAAATCTACAAACGTAGGCATACTCTTCTAGATACATAAGCAAAGATAACCTAATAAGTTAACTTTAAGTTAACTTTGAGATCGGCACACCGGCCGGTCAGACGGGCATCTCTGCCTGTTTCTTATCAAAACCATTCTAAATATTTTGGCACTTATACATTGCGTAAAGGTATTCAAATAAATATGGGCAATCCATACAAGTAAATACGGCAGCTCTCTGCTTAAGTGATATATATATTATCGGAACAAATTACTACAGTTTTTAAAATGTCCAGCTGTTATCACCATCAACCACGACAAGTGTCAAAGCATATGTATTATAATGCACATGCATACATTCAAGCGCATATACCAGAATACTCAGCAGTCGCTTATCTACAGCCGCTCCAACCAATTTTAGTACAGTCGCTTACACAATGTTGGTATCTGGGGAAAAAACATCTCTTCAAAATCTAAGGATATTAAGAATAAGAAAAAGTGTCGATGTTTGTTTCTGTCTTCGAGTTTTTTTAGTTTTCCGAGTTATTTTTATTTTTGTTGTGTTGGTACCTACAGTAAAGTTAGTATTTGTTGAAGTACACACGGGAAATTGCCTGCCTTAAGGGTCTTAACCCTTTTCATCACCTGCTTCTGTCTGACAGTTCTGTCAGACGTCGATTCCTGATCATCTTTTTCAACAATTCGAAATCTCTTCTAGAATCATATTTCGGAAAGGTAAGAAACTTTATTTCCGTCAAGCAGTATATACTCTGCTGAAGCTCTTAATTTTTCTGGAAATCTTCACACGAAATTATATATTTACCGGAGCGCTACATCACCTCACTGCCTGAGAGTTTGTGCTAACGCTGATTGATTGCACCAAGGCTGCCTTCGTGTAGAAACAAAAGGAATATTTTCTTTCATCATGCTGACACCACTAACACCTGTTAACACCTGTTTCACGGAGCACCTGCGTAGATTTTGCTTGTGTGATCAAATTTATTTTGTATGCTATCGCAGCCCCACTGAACATTTGCATCAGTTCTCCTCATTTGGTATAATTTTTTAATTTTTCTCTTAGTGCACATACCATTTCGAATTTCCGAGACACATAAGCTGTGATACAATCCCCAATTTATCCGGAAATCGAGGACACCATTTTTCGGAACAACCTTTCAATTGCTCCGACCTCATTAGTAGTGACACAGGATTAGGCACATTTGTTTGAATTAATTTCTCCAACCGCATTAACTTGAATCTATCCGGTAACCCAGGAAACTGTTTTTGTTTTATTTTTATTTTGGGGACTGTTTCCTCACAACATAATGACTCGCTGTGATTATGCTAATTGTTCTATCTCCGATAACAGCTCTTCCCTGATTGATTGTTGTGAATTGTGTGGCAGATCGTTCCATCCATCCTGTGTTGGACTCTCTAATTTCGGTCGTTTATCCATAAAGCCTGTTCAGGAGATCACCAACGCTTTCTCCTTTTATTGTACTGAGTGCAAGGAAATTACCCTTCCACATGAATTGCTTGCCATCAAATGTAACAATGATTAATTGAAGGACTTGGCCAGCAACTCTGACAATCTGAGCACTCACCTTAGTTCTATTAGATCTACACAAGCTGAGCTGGCCTCGGATATTCGTTCTTTCTTCTAAAGCTCAGTTGATCACTTCCGTCGCTGCCAAAGTAAACAACATTGACGCCCTCGGTAAGGAGCTTGATGACATTGAGGTCAAACTTGACCTCCTCAGCAAATTCGAAAGAAGATTAAATAATCATTAAATAATCATCTGTCGGATTTAAAAACATACATCAACGGTATTCCACATTCGATTGAAAACATCGTTCAGGATACAGCTGCTATAACCGAGTACAATTCCATTCTTGTAAAGCTTGCTGATGAGGTATCTGTTGCAAAAATTTTAATTGGGGACATAGCTGACGAAATAAATGTGCGGCCCGCTACCCAATATAATTTACCACTTCCCACCACTTTCTGCTCTGATTTACGCAGTGGACTCAATGCGGTGCTTACTCCAAATAATAGGACTATTGGTAACTCGCCAGTTTCGCCCCCAAAAGATATCAATGTGCTTAATGATAACTCGCTGTCTACCTCTCTTAATAATGTTAATGATAATAATGCTCTAACTAATAATGCTGAATTGTTAAAGAATACATCCTCCGATATAAGGACTTCTGCTCCAGATAGAGGAACTGATGTGCCCCCTATTCTACCTGCTCCTAAGCCTCGTCGAAAGCGCCAGTAGCGCCATGGAAAGCGACCCAATTTGCACCTTTCCGCTACCAATATCAGTCCGAGTGTCTCGACTGATGTCGCCTCAGGTAACACTGTGCGTTAATTCTCGCTTGCACCTGCATCTAATTCTGCATCTATTTCCACAGCTATGAATGTTGCTTCACCTGTGTCCTGGTTTGGAAGTGGTATTTCCCTCTTTGAGAACAGTACCAAAACCTGCGAGTATTTTCGTCACCCGTTTCTCTCCTGAAACGTTGTGTGAGGACATATTGAAATATCTGATGTCCAGAAATGTTGCAGCGGAGAGTATTTCGTGTCGTAAGATTAGTAAATCCTTTAAACCGGTTGCATCCTTTGTCCTAACTGTTTCAGCGGATATGCGGGACCGGTCGCTTTTCCTTTCCTATCAAAATGTAAGGTGAATTCGGACAAAAACTGTTCATATCTTCAAATCCTCTGTTGCAACATGTTTTGATATAGTTGCTTTTACTGAAAATTGGTTGCATCATTGCTTTCGCGATGCCGAAATCTCAGACAATTCTTACTAAATTTTTAGGAAAGATAGATATATTGACTCTGAAGCTCGTGGCGATGGCGTACTCCTCGTATGTTAAACCATTTCAATTGCATCCAAATTGTGGTTCCCGGCTTTTCCAACACTCTTGACACCGAACTTATAGTTCTTAAGCTGTCTCTCTTAAGACACGACTTATACAAACTGTGTTGTTATATTCCTCCAGATTCTAAAAATATTGTTGATGACAAAGGTCAAAATTTATACGACCTGCTCATTTCAACTTCCAATTTTATCCATGGTAAGATGGAGCCTTTTGACGAATTTTATCGGTGACTTTAACTTACCCAATATGCAATGCGTATTAAACGAAGATTACGATGACTATCTCCCACTTAATAACTTGACAATAAAAGAATCACTCTTTCTGGACACTATTTCATCTCTTGGTCTCAGCCAAATCAGTAATGTTAAGAATGACATGGGTAGGCAGTTAGACCTGGTATTTTCTACTGACACGTGTTACTTATTAGTTGAACCTAGCCTAGTTATAATGTCTACTCTTGACAAATATCACCCCCACTACTAATTACATATTCCTATGAAACCGAAAACTTTACAAATTGTGACGAAGCAGAATACTTTTTCAATTTTAGAAAGGCTAACTATTCGGAACTTTCCAGTAGACTTACATCGATTGACTTTAACACATTACTGGCCAGCAATAATGTTGACGAAGACGTTTCTAAATTTTACTTAATTCTTTTCGATTTGTTTTTCTCTCACGTTCCCCGTGAGCGTCAGAGGCTCTCTTAAACGTCTCCACCATGGCTCAATAAAGAACTGAAGCGCCTTAATAATAAAAAGAATAAATTGTGGAAAAGTTATATGAGGGTCAAGGACATTATAAGTCACAAAAACTTCCTCACATCATATAATGTGTTCAAAGATTTTTTTCTCTTCACTCTATGGCGAGTATATTCAAAGTATGCGTGCGAAATTATTTGGTGACCCACGTAACTTTTTTAAGTTTATTAACATGAAGAAAAAATCGGACAACTACCGCAATGCCATGAGGTACAAGGATTCTGCTAGTGATGATTCGTCTAAGATTTGCGATATGTTTGCTTCCTTTTGACAATGCCTTTGCCTCGTCAAATTTTCAACTTCAAAGTAGCAACTTCAGTCATATGAAGGATTCTCATAACATTTCATTCACTATCCCTCCAATTTCAGAAGAGGATATACTTGATCTTATTAATTGGCTTTCAAATGACATTACAACCTGTCCTGATGGGATATCTCCAGCCTTTTTAAGTCATGTTGCCTCTCCCTGGCAACCCCGCTGAGAATTATTTTCCAAAAATCGCTCGCTAGTGGTTGCTTTCCTCAGCTATTTATCATACGTGTCTACAAAAAAGGCAGTCAAAAAGAAGTCTCTAACTATAGGCCTATTGCAAAATTATCTTGCATGCCCAAGTAATTCGAATCTGTCATTTACTCTCCGTTATCAATTTTCTGCAAGAATTTGCTCTCTTCAAACCAATATGGGTTTATTTCGGAATGGTCTACAACCACTAACTTATTGCAATTTGTCTCTGATACCATTCACGGGTTTGTAAAAGGCTACCAGACAGATTGCATTTAGTAAAGCTTTCGACAAGCTACTCACTCCATGATACTATTCAAAATGGAACAGTATGGGTTTCCCCCAACGTTCCTAAAATGGACGGAGTCATATCTAGATAACAGAACATACCAAATCTATTTCCGCCATTCCATCTCTAGAGTCTTGAAAGCTTCGTCTGGCGTACCTCGAGGGAGTCATTTGGGCCCGTTGCTATTTATTCTATTTATTGACGACATTGTCTTCGTAGTGAAGCACTGCAAAGTCTTAATTTATGCTGATGACATTAAACTTTTCGCTCAGATTAAATCTTTTAATGATTGTCAACCGATACAGGATGACCTCCACAAATTTTATGATTGGTGCAAAAGCAATAATTTGGTACTCAATATCGACAAATGTGAGGTGATGACTTTCCACAGAAATCTGAATCCTACCTCTAATGTCTATGGGTTCTCAGCTTCCTCGATTCGCCGCGTTACTTCTGCCTGGGACTTGGGTGTCAAATTTGACCATATATTGCGTTTTAACTCCCACAGAAATCACATGATATCTAAGAATAGTTCTATCCTGGGCTTTATAGAACGTTCGTCCCGAGAGTTCTCGAATGCCTCCATAACATTACGTTTATATACTTGCTTTATCAGACTACTTCCTGAATATGCTAGCCAGGTCTTGTCTCCTTTTTACGGTACACACATCGTCTGTATCGAGTCTGTTCAGCGAAACTTCCTGCGCTTTGCTCTTAGGGATCTACCTAGGAATAACTCATTGATTCTTCCACCCTAGGAGGATCGCTTGCAGCTCTTGAATATGCACTCGCTTGAGAAACGTAACATAGTTGCCAACGTAACTTTTGTTCACCAACTCTTAATCCCGAGTGTTGATTCTCCGTTATTACTTGACAAAATCTCTTTCCGTGATAATAGGCGCAATTTGAGAAGGCTACCTCTCCTCCTCAAGGTCTAACTTTGGCATGTATGAACCTATTAATCGTATGTGCATTATTGTTAATAATTTGGCTGAGTATTTTGTAGTTGAAGACTCTGAGCATGTCTTAAAAAACGTCTATATAATATTTAATATTTTGTTAAATTTAATTTAGTTTTTATCATTTTGTTCTATATCGCATTGCATGCCATTTCATCTGGTGTTTGGTCTATGTTTAGGGTAACATACTAATACTAACACCGACTAAGTGATGAAACGCATGTATTGTTGACCGTTTATTTATTAAACGTGTCCTTGTAGCGAGCTTGTGTTAAGCTGGTACTGATAGCTAACACTTAAGAAGCCCACTTGGATTCAGTGGAGTATCTGGGTTATCTTGTCTTAGGTGGGCATTCTTAATGCGTTTTTTAATTCCTTAGCTCTAATGCAAGAAAAAAATCATAAAAGTAAATAGTACCATAACGTGAAAATAAAAAAGACATCTGCCTTTTTAGCTTGCAGCAGTCTTATGGAAAATGAAGTTTCCCAAGATCGAATCTCGCAAGAGAATGTCTTTCATTAGTAGTACAGAAGATAACATGATCTGAAACGTAAAAAGTCATTCGGAATTATACATACGTAATTAAATATTTGTGTAGCATTACATTTGGCGGATTACATAAATTTGCTAGAAACTAGAACTAAGACTAGCCAAACTAAACTAATGTTTAATTCCAGATTTATGAATGGACTCCATTTCTATTAGCTTATGATAACGGATAAGCGGAGTAAATTTATAGAACTAAGAGATACAAAAAAAAAGAATCAACATGTTTACAGTTAAATATATATCCAAGTTGCGCTCCAAAAGCTTGGGATAAGTTTAATGGCAATATTTATATGTAAAAATTCTGTTGGATACTGTTCGTTGTATGTTAGCTGGCAAACGATTCCACAAAAACATGCCCTGGGCGAAGTAAGAGCACACACCATATCATGATTTACAACGAGGGATCAAATGGTTCATGTGACCGGATAACTTCAGGGAACTGAATCTCTCAAATGGATATGAAGGCTGCTCGCTGCATATAGGTCTATGAACGAATTTCAGTTTCTAATGGATTACATAAGTGTCTATCGGACAACCAAGCAAAGATGTTACATAAGGAGAGATGTGACTATACCGCGGCAATTTGAAAACAAATCGAGTTACATCAATGAATTCAGTCAACAGTTATCTATGACGGACTGAATCGAGAACTGGAAATATCGTACAGCTATATGTTAAATAGGATAGCAAGAGAGATTTAGCTATAGCCATACTCGTAAATGATGCACTACTCAATCGGAGTTCCACATATCGGACATCTATATATTTTCCTTAGTGTAACACTTCTATGATTACAACAGGAAAATTTTGAGTTGATATGATTATGAAATCCTCAACACTTCGCAGAATTTATTTACAGATACTAGTCTATTGTCGTTCAAATAGATTAGTGGTAAAGAGTTTTCATCAATATTACGCCCATAGATTGCCTGGCAGTTCGATTTATTTTGATTGAGAACTAAGTTATTTTGCTCAAATCGGTCATATACACGTTTAGAATCCTCATTTATCCGGCTTACGCAATCTTCTACTATCCCAATTGGTCTTCTAATGTATATTTGCACATCACCAGAATACAGATGAACGGTGGCATCTACAATATCACCTGGGAAATCATTGATATAGACTGAAAAGAAGGGCATCAAGTATGGATCCCTGGGGCACACCACAAGAGAGAAATATACTTCTCAAGATTACATTATTTATTTGTACAAATTAGCTGCCCGCTCCCCCCACTCCGCCGCTGTTTGAAAACTATTAACAAAGGTTATTGCTGTTGAAGAGAAAGAAGAGAATACATTATTCTTCTAATTTAGTTAGCAATTTCGAGTGATCTATGGAGTCGCACGCCTTACTAAAATGTAGTAGCATAAAAATAGTCAGATAGTCTTCACCAAGGGCAATGTGAATATCTAGTGTCACACTCAGCGAAGCGGTTTCACAGTTGTGAAAAAGACGAAACCCAGATTGTCAGGTTGGCAGTAAAAAGTTTCTTTTCGTGTAGTTTATTGCTTGCTGGTATACTATTTTTTCAAATACTTTAGCCAAGTAGCATAGAAGGCTAATTGGGCGGAATTCACTTCGGATACATGCAGTGGATTTTTTTGGGATAGGCACCACCTATGTTTGGTTCCATTGATTTGAAAATTGAGATATAGTGATGCAATGGTTATCTAATAGTAGATACATTAAGCATAACCTCAACTTAATTGAACAGCAAAACTGTCAGCTAAAAAATCTCTATGCCAACGGAGACGAGCCAGAGACGCCTGTCGGAAACAAAATTATTAATTGTGGGTTTTGATTTACAGCTGGTATCTCTCGCCCATGAACTTCTAAGTCACGAACGTTTCTCCATAATTTCCTATAAGGTTGCCTTACATCTATCTTCTTATAAAAATAAGCACGCTTCGTAGATCTTATCACGGCATTTGCCTTATGGCGAACTCGTATATATTTATTTTTCGCATCAGCTGAATGGATCAGTTTATATTTGCCATATATGTAGGTAATCTCTTTCCGCTAACATATTCCGGTTTTCAGCTGTGACATATGGGCATCTGTCTAGGGAAGATGGCGTGTTCGCAAAGGTACGAGTACGTGTCTATTAAACAATTCGGTCAAAGTACTTCACAAAAAGGCGATCATTATTTACATTTTTATAATCACGATATACAATGGAAGCATATTGCGGAGTAGGTTTAAACTTAAGGGAGTAAATTAACTACAGACAATCATGGTCAAAATCGCATGGTGGGCTGATTTGTATGTGAAATTAAAATTTATCAGTGTCTACAGTAGCCATATAGTGAAGATAGGATGGGCAAATTAAATAACCACCTCCAAATTCAATGTTTGTACATACAGTAAATTATCTGTCACGGAGTTGGAGGTAAGAGCATTTACATTCATATCGGCACAAAAAATAATGTTTCTAGGCCTTAGATTGGTGCTGATTCAGCTTATTTGCATTATATGCATGTCTCATCATTGAAACTACTTAGCGTATAATATGCGCTTACTAAGTCACATCTATCAAAACCTGAGACTTCCTCAACGCAAAGAAATGCTATCTTGTCATCTGGAGCAGAATAATTAATAATTTTTACCTTTAATGAGTTATGCACACAAATGTCAACTCTTTCCCCAATAATTTGTTTCTTCTGTTTATACATTATTCAGAGTCATCATATGTAACATATAAATATACATATAAATATATGAAGTAAAATAAAAATATAAGTATAAAACCAATATATAAATACATATATCTTTTTATTACACTTACATATTAAAACCTGTGGACTTGGGCGATGATGATTATATCTTCAGTTCACTTATGGTGGTCTGGAGGTAGTTATCTGGAACCCACTGCCGCCAGCAAACTGAGGACTCGGGTGTAAAAGGCCCTAGTGGGGGCTGTCTTCTTATCAGTTCCGCGACTTCGGGGACTATCTTCGGCAAAAGGCAGTCCAGAACGTCTGACTTCTAAACGGGCTGACCGGGGGAACCTAGATCTTGCGTTAGAAAGTGTGTATGTGCCGGCGGGTGCCGGACAACCCGCTTTTGCACGGACAATCCTCGCGAATCGCGAAACTGGATAAGCGTTTCCACAGACAATCCTTGAGCGCCTGGACAGACAATTCTTGGTAACTGGATTCGGATTCTGAGGCGACTCTTTAAGCTAAGGAAGGAAACAAGATTAAAGCAGCCCTTCGGAAATGAAAAACAATACAATACAATACAATTGTCCTTTAATAAGGTTTCTAGCATCTGGTAAAAAAAACTTAATATAAATCTGAATGCTTTTCGTGTAGATATTATGTAGTGAATAAAAAGATGGGTTTAACGACCTTCTTAACGTTTATTTATTTTCGTTTTTTGGCTATATTACGGTCCTTTGTTTGCATTCATGGCATACAATACTGCAATAAAGTACTGCAATAAATAAATCATGACGAAATACTTTATTGCAGTATTGTATGCCCTGAAGATGGCCCAAACAAAGGACCAACATAGAGGCAAAAAACGAAAATAGATAAACGTTCACAAGGTCGTTAAACCCATCTTTTTATTCACTAAAAAAAACTTAACACTGGTATATTTCGCCTTCTGGTGATTTAGTGGTGGTATGGTGCACTTGGCAATCTAAACTATAGAAACTTTTAAACTAACAACATTTGAAAACTTAATAGGCCTACTTTATAATTCTGATCAAAATATTCTTCCACTTCACAAATTAGTTTTTTCTGATTTGGAAACCACCTGTTACGTATATCCTGATCATCAAGCGGAGTAACAAAACTCGAAGCTCTCCCTTCCAGAGTTTGTACCGTATACCGGCAACTAGGGAGGATGGGCAGGTTCTTTTCTCCATTTACTTTCTTTGACTTGTCCTGGGCGACACTTAGTTTTAAGATGAACCAAGAAACTGTAGTCGAGAAAGGTCAACGGGGCGAATTTGGGTGGATTAATCACCTCGGACATAGTTCAATACTATCTCCGTATTAATTTATTAATTCATTTTATTACTACCATAAGTAAAATTCAATGCTGTATATGTGCGTGCACTCTAGTATCAGAAGTCGATCCCGAATACATAAATACATATACATGTGTATATATATTTCTTCAATAAAATAGCAATAATACATATGAGGAAAAAAATGTAATTCCACAAATAATAAACGTCCATACCACAACTCTTCAGTAATATTTCGCAAAACAAAAGGTACAAATATTACTTATCTTGGCATATACAGCTATGGGGCTACGCAGCTCCCATCTGAGCTGGCGCCCCTTAATCCACAACTATCCCGTGCAACCGCGCAGTTTTCTCTGTAGATTGGTTTCCATAAATTATCTGCTGGATGGCCTCTTGGTTCTCACCGTATAGGAAACTTCTACCTATTATCGTTTATCTTTTAACAGCAAATTAATTTCTTGGAAGATTGCTAAAACTAGGCAACTCGACAAGTTCTTGTTGTCTTGCCTCTCAGAAAACACGTACCAGAAGAAGCGCAGAAACAAGGAAGGAACAGTCGACGACTTGGAAGCGGCAAACCTGCCAGACTCGGGGACTTGCTACATTGAGAACCTAGATGACGCTCGTAAATTTACCAGAAGGTAAATGGCAGCAGAAACAATTAGTGTGTGGCTGTATGCTAATTATGATTGAGATTGCAATAAGGTGCAATATTTAACGATGGCTACTGTGACGAAATTATGGCGTGCAATTTCGTGCTTCAATTAATGAAATGCCTAAAATTTAAACGGCAAATTTTAATTTCGAGATCGAGCTGGAAAGATACGCGCGATGGTTTGTTTTTGTCCAAATATTAACAGCTCAGGTCAAATGAGTTCTAGTAGCTAAATACAATGTCATGAAATCTGAAAGATTAGTTGATCCAAAGTCACTAGTTCTCTACATATCTTAGTTAGTATGATATGAGCGAACTATTTGTACCATTCGCTTCATTTAAATCTCTCTATATGTATCTTTTGTTCTGCTCTGTTCTGCGGACACAAAAGAACATAGCTATTATGAATTCTAAAAATTAGTTGATACAATCCTAAGAGCGGCGTGGCGTGCCTTCCCGCAACGGGCTATCGATACTCCATAATGTTTCGTCGTCATGCTTGCCGTGAGGGCAGCTTATGTCGGTTCGGCTAGTGACAATTCCGTAAGTAAAATGCACAATCCTTTCTCGTTCGTTCTGGTACTGGTTTTTCCTATTTTTTCTTCTTCTTCGGGAACATCGGTTTGCTATAAAAGACTAAAGGAAAGAGCAGTATGGCTTCATACAAAAAACATTCGGTGTTTATTTAATGACAGACACATGGCGTTTTTGCATCCACAACTATTCAACCATTCCGCCGTCCCACAACATAACTCATCCAACGCGCCTACTAAGGTTAATACAGTGATTCATTTTAATTCGGTACATGCTGTGACAAAAGTGTGTCGCCACAAACCTATTGAAAAATCACAAAAATAGTTTTCCAATATCAGGTAATATTACATTTCCCATTACGCACTTCTACTAGCCCATATTCATAGCAAACATGTCAGGCAAGAATGTAATACAAAGCCCTCCACTTCTCCCTCCTAACTTACAAAACACAACTGTCATTCCGTTTGACATTTTAATGGAAATTTTTAACATTTCCCACTCTGCATAAATATAAAATGAATGTACTGAGGGCAATCCCATATAATCCCTATTATTGGGATTTTTTTGTGGCCTTGGCAACCTTTAAGCTTTTATTCATTTTTAATTTGTAAGTTAACTTTTTTTTTATTAAGTACTTAAATAGTGAAATAGGCCCCCTTCTAATTTGGAACACGGAATGCTCGCTAAAATAATCTCGTCACAAATCGGACACCATTTTCTTGTAGCTTTGTCATCACAGTGATGATAACCCCTTTCTTATCAGATCAATTCACTTGAGCGGTTGAGTTGAAATTGCTTTTTTCTTTTGTTCATTTTACTTTCCTTATATATCTGTGTGACAAAAAAAGGAGCAATTTGGCATCGAGCGATAAGCCAAAATTAAGCCAGCAGTTCTATGAGAATTTTTTTATTTATTTCGCTAGCTCCCGTTTACAAGGTGAAATACGAGGGTGAGTGATAAAATCAGTAAAACATTTGTAAATAGGAAAAATTTTGTTTAAAATTTATGCTTGGAATTTGTCTTGTTTTTTATTGAATTATTTTTTTAAATTATACAATAGTAAGGTAAGTAACATAATGTCTTCCAAAATTGCTGTCAACCGTCAATCACTCACAGTTAAGTAAAAACACATGTTAACTTATTTTTAATTTAGGTACTTTGTTTAGACTGATTACTGCAAAATAGAGAAGATGGTGCGAAACAGGTACATAGGTTTGTTAGGCATTTCTCTCTTAAATATTTTATACATTTATTTAGTGTTTGCTAAAAAGAATGGAAGACCTTGAATCTAAAGCACAACTCCGGCTTAGTTTATACATCTCCGGTATTCAGCAGACTAATAACGCATATTTAAGTCCGGTTTTTAAAATGTGAAAAATTAAGCCCTAATCTTAGTGCTATTTCAATTTTTACAATTTCTTACAGGAAATCGCTTTGCTATTAAAAAATATCTAAACAAAGCCTAAAAAATTAGGCATATTGATTAATACCGAACATTCCTGTCTTTGTGTGGAAAATTAATTTTAATTGGATCTGGATTTGAAATTATTAAAATATTCAAAATTTCATTTTTCCTATTTCAGGCAAAGATTCAAAGAATGATCAAAATGGTAACAGTCATATATTGTTAGTTTGGATTTGGATAATTAACAAATTATCATATTCCTAGCTTTAAGTATAACACGTGAAAAATTACGGTTTAATCAAAATTATTTCACAGTAGGTTTGGCAATTAGGGAGACTACATGGAACACTGAAAGCGGGTTATGCTCGAGCTGGATTGCGTTGATGAACCCTAGTGATTGTTTCGATTTTCGCCCATTTGTAATGTAATCAAGCTTATTTAAGGATTTGTTTAATATGCAAAGCTTACTTTAAAAAATTCTCTCGCGGACAAATCACAATATCACTGCAAGGGTGTGAGATTATGAGGATGTATTCATGTTATAACCCTGTTTAGACGGTTCAGTATGAGGCTTCTCCCGCACGAAATCTATAGGTAGAGTGGTGATGTTTCATTTCTGTCTTACCCACAAGCTTTCGTGCAGCAGAGGCAGCATACTGATCCGTCTATGCTGGCTCTATGACGACTCGAATAATCATTGAATCAGTGTTGCGATGAAACACACTAGCCAGATATAAAGTTTTGAATAATTGAATTTTTGGCACTGGTACGACTAAGATAATTCTAAAAATTCTTTCCAACAAGATGTTCTACAAGAAGCGATTTTTTTACTCTCTGCTTAAGCCTAGCCAATGTAGTTAAACTTTGTGGCTTCGGCTGAGCTTAATTTCAAATTCCATGCAAGATGGAAATTGAAATTGTAAATCTTCATAATTTTGGATGAAATCGGTAGATTATTTTCAGGACCTACAAGTTCGACCGGCAACTAATCCCGAGAAGGGATTGCCCCAGTTATGATAGAATTGCAACTTTGTTTTCCATCAGTATAAATATGGTAGAAAAGTTTCATCGGTTTATCCAGCTTACGAGTTTGTGCTCCTATTTGAACTTTAAATGTAGGGAAAATTATTAACTTTGTAGGAATCCATTACCAAGGTGCTTTGCCATCGATATGTGAACATTGTGTCTTACATTGAATTTTTTCTTAAAATAAATTCAGTTATTTTCGTAAATTAATACCTATCATTCTCTTGACTACATAGATGCAAGATGACGGAGAATCCTGGTGTTCGTTTGAATGCTTTTTCTATTTTGATAGAAAGCTAAACTTTGTGTACAGATATATTACGCGACAGATTGTGTTCTAGAGAACCCTTACGAGTCTTTTCTCGGAATATAATTACAGATCGGCGGCGGTAGTTTCTATAAACCATAAGCCTTGATAGTTTATTGGCTAGTAGTTTTCAACCATTTTGGTGGTTATAATAAGCCAGAATGAAATTCAGTAGGAATTTTATATTGATCAAGAAAATTTCTCGCTCTGTCATACTAGAGGCTCGGACCGTGATTCATCATATCAAATGAGATATTGTATAAGCTTGGAGTGATGCCTCCTATTTTGTACTTTTTCTCGCATTTTGAGCTTTTGCCAGTTTGGTGTTAACTGGAGTATAACGGGAGTACTTATGGATTATAGAATTCTGATCTACATTCAAATATTATATGGGCATTTAGTTGCTAAGTAGTAAAAGTGTTCTTTTGTGTTCAAAATAGTCAGATTTCTATCACTGAGTAGAACTAAATAGTTTAATATTATTGAACCATTTTGCGACTTCCTCTTCTTCTTTATTCACTACTTGGGGGCCTGAAAGGTCGTTTGTTGAATTTCAGTTGGAATTGACATAGTACATACAGAAAGTAAGCTCCTTTAATCCCTGATTGGCAACATTTTAATTTTGCATAATAATTTGCGCAAAACAGTGCATTTGTTATTTTTCCTAAATTTTATTCAATATTTTCTTCCCCTTTTGAGTCCTGCTTTCCTGCTATACAAGAAAGCACACTTGGAAGTTCCAGTTTCTATAGGTTTTAAATTGTTGCTCCTCATCATGAGTCGGAAACATATTCCTGGTATGTGCCTATTTGGTGCGGAAAACACTTATAATGGGGAGTAAAATCATAGCCTCTTTGCAACATTTCTTCCGCAAAGTCATTTTAGTTTGCATGTTTGTATATACCTATACTCCATTCAGTTGGAAATTGTGTATAAACAGCTTCTCCTTACATTCCAGATTTTTAGGTGAAATCTCCCCTTTTATTCCATTGTCTCAGTTAAGGAACTTTTCGTGTCGATATAAATTGCAACAATGAAGACAGCATAATTTAGTTTGGTTTTGTGTGATTGCGGATGAAGAGGGATAGATAGCTACTTTCAACTCATCTTAATACCGCTAAATATCATATTGGATGTATGGTTAAATTTAAAGCGACTGCAAAATGCATTGTGGTGATTTTCGCAAATTTTCGAGGCTATATTAATTTTGAAAATTAGTAGTTAGTTCGTAGTATAGTTTGTCAGCTCTACCTTAGTAGTGCATAATTTTTCTCTATTAGATATTAGTTGGTGTAGCCTACAGAGGAAACTTCGGCATTCAGCCAATTGACTGTTCTTCTATTATAGTTGGGAAGTTATTAATTTTTTAATAGGTTTCGTATAAATTTACAAATACTGTCAACATGTGTGAGACTCTGATAACCTAGACTAATACTGACCTATGGAGGGAGATCTTGTATTCCCAGTGTATTTATCACTTCTTGATTGGTTCCTTCAAAGGCCTCGAGAAGTATACTTCCCAAGCCATGAAACAGAAATCCATGTGTGCGTGCTGATCCGAGTCTCTAAAATATTTTGTTATTTGGTTGAGATAAATTTTTTTAAAGTAACTTCTGCTTAGAAAGCTATAAAAGTATGATTACAGAAGATAAGATTATCAGACGCACATTTTTTTCATTGCTCAGACATCTAGCGTAAAAAACAGAAACCCAACATGCGATAAAATTATACAACTCAAGACGAAAAATGAATATTTACAGTTCAAATCGTTTGAAATTTTTTAACGAGAATTAACTCTCCTAAACATTTTTGCACATAAATTTTAAATATACTATTTTGTTTTGAATTGCAACTACTTTAAACGAAATATTGCAAATGCTCGTCGGTGAAATGTCGGGAGAGAAAACCAGTACCACCAGATTCAAATAAATAAAAAAAGCACAACTAAAAATGAAAGAAAAAACTCGACGTTATTGGCTAGATCTAGTCTTTTATCTATCTAAAAATAGTCACAATCTAAAGTAGTGAAAATACCTATTTACAGGAATTTGATCTAAGAACTTATTACCATTTTGTACAAGTTTCCGAGCTAATATATCCGTTTCATTGTATTTTTATATGTTTTCTACCGTTATTGACTAGACCTCTTCGTTATCTTTAATTTAAGATAAAAATCATTATTTTGCGACAAATAGTTTTCCAGAAATTTGCATTGAAAGATGTACGAAATTTGCAAATTTTGGTACTGACTCCTGACTGACTCTGGTATTTTTAGTGGAAATTATATACCTTCAGCTTCACTATAAGTATTCCCTTCTGGTGCCGATTTTACTCCCTCTCGTATCAGATCATTTTGGTTTCACTTTCACATCACATTCCCAGGGGATTGAGCGAACCGAAATTTATCTACGAGGGGGTGAAAATACATAGATAGGAGTTGGTAACAGATTTGCGAAATTTTTAAGTGCAGGGACTTTTTTAGTTTTTGTCATCTTTCAGAGTTTCTGCTTCCCGAGATGTATGTAAGTCCTTGTCCACAACATCTTTGTATTATTTTGACTCTATTTATCACTCTGCTATAATTCGAAAGGAAATCCGAATTCATGTGTTGGTAACAGGATAGGAAAAAGTAAAAGCATAGTGAATAAACCTACCAAAGTATGAGAATCACTGAAATCTGGCAATAAAACTTTAGTTTCGGTTTTAGTAACAGCAAGAAGTATTCTGAATATCAATAAAAAAATCTAATTCTAGATTCACTAGAAAAATAATAATTTTCAGAAATTTAAAGAAATCTTTCATTAGGCTCTACTAGGGGGACTAACTAAAACTTGGCTATCACAATTATAATAATTTTATTATGAACTTTCTTTCCGAATTTTGATCTTTTCTTTATCTATTTACTTATTTTGTTTCCTTTGTGCTAACTAACAATATGAGTTCAAGAAGTTCTGAAGTTTTCAGAATTGCAACTGCTATAAAGAAACTTAACAGAAAGCGCTTTCATATGGAAATAATTGCTAAAGTTTCATATAAACTGAACTGTATAAAGCCAAGCACACCATACTTCCGGTTTTCTGTTTGAAGTTCCTGTTTATTCAAAAGTTATAGCTAAGGTTCCCATTCAATTTGCATAATGACATTTAAGATAGATCTAATGCAGGAATCTTTTGCATTTTAATTGACTCCCAAATTACTATATGATTGCGGTGTTTTTGGAAATCGAGACTTTTGTCGTTATATTGAAATGAGGTTATTATAGTTCAGTCCATGTATGTATAGGAGAATATATGAGGAATAGTAAATTTGAGCTTGACAGCTTATTAAACACAGAAATCTAAATAAAGAGTATTACCACCTATTTGGAAACAATTTCATGTGTCTTCAAGTGCTCAGGTTCGCCCATAATCGCTGATGCTTCACACCAGCATCAACTTTGATAAATATACCCGATCATGTAGGTGGCAATGCCATTAGCATATTGTGTTTCAAGAAAGCCGGGGTAATAGCTGCAATTGGTTTGCGAGTTCCGTCTCCTCTTACAATAACACTCGTGTAACTAGGTATACATTGTACAGAAGCCAAGCTATGAGTACACAGCTTATTTGAACACATCCTACAGTACCCCAGCAACTAACTGAGATGTTTGTCGAGGGCCCCTCAGAGCCTTCAAGGCTGGCCAAAAGTAAAAAAAAAAATATTTTTTCTAGGAACTTACAATGGTTGGAATAGTTGTAGTGGTACCTCTAGTATGTATTATGACCGTTAAGAAAGGGGGAGCGTCCCTACCTGGCGTGGAAACGCATTCCATTCGTGAGCGCTAGAGCAGCTGCATCGTTTACTCGTCGCGCGTCGAAAATAAGATTAAGTTGAAATACGTGTAGAATCGCGAAAAGTGAACGGATTTTGATTCTCCAAAATGGATTCTTCTCCGGGAAGTAAGTACAATTTGAATGTGTTGCTCGAAATTATTGTTGACAATGTATGAAATAGTAATTAGTTAATAAAAGTAGTGGTATTTTTCTTGGTTATGCTCTGAAAAGTCGTGTTAGAAGAAACAATAAGTCAAAACCCTCATCGAATCCTGCTCTGAAACTAAATGGAAACTGTTGCTGAGACATTTCTTCAAAACATATCCAAAAATTAGCTGCATCCGGCTGCGACTGCGGTTTTGGGGATAATTTTTATTTGAAATCGATTAAGCATCATTTTTAAAAGAAAAAAACAGCATATCCCTAACAAGGACCACCCTAGTGTGCAGTTTCTGCAGTTTTTCGTAATTCTCGCGTCTGTAATATTGTTAATAGGAAATTGGTGCTCAAATTATATCGATTAAAAATAAAATAATGAAAGAAGTATATTATAAATATTCATCGTCATTGTAATAATGATTAATTACTGTATTCCAATCCTCTTATTCCCAAATCTACAAATGTCAACTGTCATTACATTTTCTATTTCATTTATTCACAGTCATAATTTCAAAAATTCCCGAGTACAGACTTTTATCCGAATTGAATACGTTTTTTAAGAAATTTTCCGCCATTTTGTTTTTCTACATCTTGACTTCGAATTCGTAATCAGCGACCTTAACCCGAATTGAATACGTTTTTAACTTTTGGCCAGCTTTTCGGGGTTTGGGACCACTGTGCATCGTACAATATTTAATTTATATTTATTTTTTCAAATGAGAGTAGGCGTCATGTGAAAACATAATGCTGTCATTTGAAAAACTAATGCTGTCATTTGCAAAAATAATGCCTACTTATGATAATAATAATGAATGAGAATAAAATGAGGAAAAAACGCCGAATAAATCACGTTTCTTGTATGGGGGCCCCTTTAATTTTTAATTTTATTTATTTTTTATTATTTGCTGTTACAGCAGTAATAGAAAGACACGCTCTGTGATAATTTGAACTGTCTACCTATTACGGTTCATCAGATACAACCTGGTGATTGACGGACATCGAAGTCTTAGTAAAAGCGTTCCCGTTGGATACAGAACACAATTAACGACCTGATTTAAGTGGTTCTGATAACATACAACATTTACATGAAACTACTTTTCGCTCAAGAAAACGGTGCTTCGATACTTCTATGAGCAAACACGCTAGCTGTATGTCCACAAATAAGAATTCTTAGCTCAAAAATTATTTACCAGTCGAAACTGGTAATTTTTAAAACTCCAGGTACTACGGGAATTGCAGAAATAATCAAGTTGATACATAAAATCAAATTTAATAATCATCTCAGATTCAATTACATTTGATTTCATGAAAAGATGGATTTTCCAAAATCAGAATGCAAATTACAGCTTACAAGATGAATTTTCACAATTCCTAATTTAACTTAGCAAAGAAGGTGGTCTGTACAGGATTCTTAGCTCTTTAAATTAATATTTCAATACCAGTAGCCTACACTAAATGGACAGAGAGCATATAAGATTATTACAGTTTACCATGACATTTTACTTACAGCATTAAGTACCTACTTTCTTCTTAGATTGGCTCAATCATCTGATAGAATAGCCTCATTCGAGTTTAATCTAAAAAAATCTAAAATTATATATAAATGGTGCACATTTAAAATTGCTTTGTTCAATTCGAAGCATGAATTCAAACCACATGGGTTTTATTCTCTTTCCTTCAAATTTCGCAGAACTGCAACTGAATACAAATTTATATAGATAAAATCCTGTCATAAAATTTAAACCAGGTCAAAAATTCAGTAAAGCTTTTCCATCCTCTATACTTAAGCAACACAGAAAATGATGAAAAACTGGAAAAAATCAAACAAGTATTTGATTCATTCACTACCAAAAGATAAAGAGGATAAAGAAACTTTATGTGGACTATATATACATGAACATAAAATGAGGCTTCGTGACTTCTTATGTATATACATATATTGCCGACTTATAAGTATGTCTGCCCGCACTTATTATTAAGGTGCGGGCTGGTTAACTCTTACATATTGTTGGTTATTTTGACAAAGGTTCCGGAACACCTTCCCATAATTGCCTGTCACGGGCCTCTAACAACAACAAACAACTTCTAAACTAGATAACTAATACCCCGGTAGGGAAAATACCATGAGTACTATCACAAAGTTTTATTTGGCTATGGACTTGCTTCAGTCTAATTGCTTAGTGGCTGTATATATCTAATCTACTTGATTTAAGCCGTTTTACAGTTTTTCTGTCTGACATTTTGCTTCTTCTTATTCTAGTTTAAGGCTTTGCTAGTGAGCTTCAGTGGATTTGTATCAATTAGTGTACATTTTGTGTGATGCAAGATATTTTATTCCGAACATATAAATTGTTCTTAGCATATTTAGAGATAAGTGCAAGACCTTCTTATTTTCCATTTACTACCAAAATTAACTATATGAAATAACTAAATAACTATATGAATAAAAACAAAGACCGTGAGTGAAATCCAGAGACAAAGGAGATTTACTTACTAATTATCTTTGGAAAATTGGCACATTTACGATATTGATGTATCATAATCACTTCCATTGACTGATTACATATCAAACACTTGCCGCAAATGCCGCAAAAAAGGTCCTACACAATTGGTCAAATTATGAAGACTCAGTTTACAAAAAAAAAAACTAATTATTTATTAAGTGAATTTAAATAACAATGTGCTCGTTGACGGGTGCGCAGTCCATAAACTAGGCACTCAATTCCCAAGTCATTTACTCCACGCCATCTATCTTCTTCACGTCATAATAATTTCTATATATATAAATTAGAACACAAAGAAATAGACCATACAACTTTAAACCAGTACTTTCCAGGAAGATGCGTTAATTGAATTACATTTCGAATTCAGTGAGAACTAGATAGCTACGATTGCATAGATGTCTGAGAGCAGTTGACCAGATTTTAATAAGTTTTTCCTGCTCGCTGAAGAGTCCCAGTGGATAAACTGGACCCCTTCACCTAAGGCAGAAAACTTAGTTTGTTAATAGTTTATATTTAGGCCATAAATACAATGCAAAATGAGAAAGTATTGATAATGTATTCAATATAAAAGAATAAACCATGGTCAAATGCTACCAGGATAGGTCAGCTTAAGACCTGAATTTACTACTTATATGGTTACGAGAACCTTCCTTTGGTGTGCAAATTCGACGAAACATTTGTAGAGTTTTGCAAATGATAACGAAGTCATCTTGAGCATTTGGTAAAGGCTATACATAAGTGATTGATTCTGTTTTGCAAAAAAAAAAAGAAAAAAAAAAACGTTTTTGTTTTTAGTTTGAGCATTTATCGTGTCCACTTAGTTTTATTTCCCAAAAATAACTTCATAGTTATTGTACCGAACGTCCAATAATAATTTTCGTAGCTCCGTCAGAGTCTAGTGAGTAAGTTTAATTGTCCATCTGTTATAAATTATCTCATTTCGCTCACCGGAACTTTGTATTACATTGTTTTGAGTTAAGGTTCCGACGTGAGCTACATTTTATTATTATATAGTAACGAATTTGACTCCGAGAAGAGTGTTAAAAATATATTAAACGCAAATCAAAGCAATTTTGGTTTGTTTAAAACTACGCGCAAGTCCAAATGAATATGACAACATCTTTTTGTAAGGTATGACATCCGTCGAAGCTTCAATAGCTCTAATATCTCGAGAGTATACTGACCTTATAATAGAGCCTCTGGACCGACATTCCGGAAACTGTCGACAAAGTAAGGGGCGGAAGCAGGACCGACGACAAGGTGAAGCTGCTAGAGCAAATTTGTCCCGTTCGACATACACATACTGATAGTTCTCTTCACTTGGTAATTGATACTTTGGCTCGTATCAAGACTACTGCAACAAAGTGAGTGGTGGTAGTTGCCTCAAGCAGTATACCAGCCACTAAGATCTCTCATCAAGACTGCTGCAACAAATCGAGTGCTGGTAGCTGCCTCAAGTAGAACACCAGTCACCAATATTTCGTATCAAGGCTGCTGCAACAAATTGAGTAATATTATCTGCCTCATCCTTAAGTAGTACAGCATTAGCACCAAAACTGGTGATTCCAACAACAGAACTATAAGCAGTCTCCAAAAAACGTCAAGGAGAAAACTAGCAGTCTGTGATTTTTCGATCATGCAAGTTCCTTAGGTTACCTCCAACCAGTGGTAAGGTACCAGAAGAGATTGTCGGCGACAAACGAATTTTATTAAAAAAGCGCTTCAGTTTCTTTTAACGCAAGATTAAATCAGGATAAGAGTTTTCGTACCCTGTTCTTTAAAAAATATAGCAAAATTAGTACCTACTCTAGTAATTATACCCCAGATGAAATCCAAAGGGTACTAAGTTAGTCATTCCGTTTGTAACGTCTAAAAATAATGATGGTAGAGTAAAATGGATTAGACACCATGTATAAAATTTAAAAGTAATTTTGATTTTGCATGTCTGTCCGTCCGTCTATCCGTCCGCAGGATAACTTGAGAACGCTTGTACCTAGGGAACTGAAATTAAGTTAAACTCAGTTCTAAAATGGGACACATCTGGTAACTCCTTCGTAGGGTTGCCATACAAAAACTTCGTTTTTCACTATATAAGTATTTGGCTATTTCTTGAGAAGGCGTCGACGTCGAGAGGTGAAATTTTGCACATAGTATTTTGATAAAAATAGTAAATATAATTTCAAATTTGGACTAAATCCCTTCTTGGTATTGCCATATAAAAATTTAGGATTTTTACGTAATTTTATGGTTTTTATTATACTGAAAATTTCTTCAGAATATGAAATCCTATAAAATTTCTTCAGAATATGAAATCCTATATTTTTGCTGACTTTTTTAAAATTTTAACATAAGGCTATCAAAATATTGCGTTTTCTTGGCATTATCAGTTCGAAATGTTTTAAAACCTTTCTCTATTGTCAAAGAGCTTCTTTTGATTGTGCAATTTATTTAATTCGTTTCGTCCTCATTTCATAGTTTTGTTTCGTCGTGGTTATTTGTCTAAAGATGCCTGATATCTATTCCTCTTCCGAGGATCGCTCAGGTGTCAGCTTAGCACGAGACAGTCCTTCTCCAGTGACTTCGCATGTTACAGCAAGAACTAGTGTATCTCAGACCGCCCTGAATGCAGTCTCAGTAAAGTGGAAAGGTAATCTAAAGTTGTGGTTCCTTCAGTTGGAGGCAGAGCAGCGTTGGCATGAATTTCACATGAGAGAAAACAATATTTTACCACACACTAGCCTCTCTTGCTGAGAAGATTGTTAAAATTGTAAGCGATATCGTTTGTAGCTCATAGCAAGGTACCGAGTACGATAGGTTGAAGGACTCGCTGATCTCCAGACTCACGTTTAAAGAAATTATTAGCTGATTTGCCATTAGGTGATTCAAATCCCTCGCACTTGCTTAGGGAGATGAGAAACTTGAACAACGGAAAGATATACGAGGATGTTATGATGTCACTATGGCTTCAGCGATTAACTGCGCACATGCAAGTCATTTCAGCTTGTAATACAGAAAGCGTGTATGCACTAGTTACATATGCTGCCACAATTGCGGAAGTAAACACTAATCCACCAAATGTATTCTGTTGCCGCAGGATCCGATTGTCATAATACTGCTCTTGCCCAGATAGACGACGAAGTTTGAAATTTAGTGAAACATCTCACAAGGTCTGTACCACTTAACCTCACCCCACGTCGTAGTGATGAATTACTTACGAGCCAGACGTCAGTCCAAAGGATTTCTGTTTGTTGGTATCACGAAAATTACGCAAGCAAGGCAAGTAAATGCGTTCCTCCTTGTTCATACAACAAACAAAATTCATGTTCCAATTAGGCCATTTCTTCCAAATCTTCGACAAACTAAACAGCCATCGGCCATTAACAAAGGGTGGAAGAGGCTTGTTAAATAGTTATCTCTAATTATATGAAAAGTCTGCAAGGAAAAATGTTTTAATCTACACTGAAGCTGATATAGCGGTCATCCCGGCAACGTCAGTCGATCGTCGAAACAAATCAGATATATGTCGCTGCAAATTCATTACCATTCATTACCATTCACAATTTCGGCAGAAAAATCCTCACTTTCGACTTAGGCCTTGGTCGCACATTCCCTTGGAAATTAATTATAGGGAAGGTACCTAGACCAATCTTAGGAGCTGACTTCCTAGGTCACTATGGTTTAGTCTCGTCAACGTCAAGGATAGATCACTCATCGACTCACTAACCGATTTAAAATAAATCGTTTGCAGAACGTTTAATAGGCCAAATTCAGCGCTTTCAGTGCTTATCGAGTCAGAAGTGGATAGAGAAAATTATTATGTGAGTATCAGGTCATTATCATAGTCTCAAAAAACTGGAAAACATTCCCAAAATGGCTATATGTACAAACCTTTCAAAGGTTCATTTATACTCCAAAGTGAGCCACATTGTATTATTAGATAGTAACGAGCTGAAGAGAGCGTTAAAAATATATGAAACGAAAATCAAAGTAATTCTTGTTTGTTTACATTTACGTGCTCAGACTCAGAAAGTCCAAATAAATATGACAACATCTTGTTGCAAGGTACGACATCCGTCGAAGCTTCAATAGCTCTAATATCTCGAGAGTCTACTCACCTTATAATAGAGCCTCTGGACCGCCATTCCGGAAACTGTCAACAAAGTAAGGGGCGGAAGCACGACCGACGACAAGGTGAAGCAAGTTACGCTGCTAGAGGAAGTTTATCCCATTTGCGAGTTCTCCTCACCTGGTTATTGAGTTCTCCTCACCTGGTATCAAGACTACTACAACAAAGTGAGTGCTAGTAATTGCCTCAAGTAGCACAACATTAGCACCAAAGATTTCCATCGAAATATCGAGGGCATCATGTGATATTGGATGAGATAGCAAAAAACAATTCCAAAAAGGACATCTGCGATGCAATACCGTATGTGAGAATTCTGCCGGGATCCTCCAAAATAATTACACTAGCGAAAGCTATCAGAAGGTTGATCATCGGTGGGTCATTCGGGATACCTCTTATATTGCGAGACACTCATGGTCTATAGGTACACAGTAGCAAGAAAACAATAAAAGGGGAAGTAAAACGAACACCAAAGAAATAATAGGGGTGACAACGGGCTATTCGGCCAGAAGTAACCGCGCTAGAAAACCGGGTCTAGAGTTCAGCGATTTCTGTCGAAGCTGTAAGTATCTTGAAGAAATTAAATCAGTTCGACATCTGCTTTACGAGTGTCCTGATTTGGTGATTAAAAGGGGAGTGATACTTGGTGGCCATTTCCTTTCGGAGGTAAGGAGCTGCAACGCTTAGGGCTTAGATTTATTCTGAAACTCCCTGGAGAAGCAGTATGGATTTGAGGTTACTTTAAGAAGGATATAATCTCATGAATTTATGGGTCAGAATGGACCGGTAGTGGTCTAAGTAAAGCAGACTAGGACTCATCTTAGTGAAGGGAACCACTCACTAGAACTAACCTATAATAGAATTACTAGGTAATTATTAAAAGACAATTAATAAAACTACTTGCTCGTTGCTTTAACTAAACTCTCCAACTTTTTACTCCAATCCATTTCTCCTTTAATTTATCTGACAAAGTGTTGTGGATCGGGGAGTGCACTTTTACTTTTTTTGTGTTATCGGTGTAATAAATAAAAACGCTCCACTGTGTATAACAAAACTTTTATTCACCGCTTATAAGAAAAAGTCTGATTAATTATAAGTAATTCTCCTTACTAATTTAAGGTACTGACATTGGCGTCCGCCGAGTTAAACGATAAAAGCACACTGATTTGATTTTAGAAAATAATTTCATAGTCTGGGCGAAGCACGGTTTCACACACTTTACTTGTAATACGATACTCGAGGTCATAAATTGCTCGACGTTATCGTCTTGGACATGAAAATACAAACTCAGCGATTAAAATTGAGTTTCAAGTGGTTGAGCCGAGCTGGGTTTGAAATTGGAACTTCATGAAATGACTACGTTCGATTTTTAAAATGATTAAAATGATTTGTGTATATAAAAAAAAAACAAATGGTTTGTGTTCGTGGGAATCGAGCATCACTACATTCCTCCTCCCTTAAAGAAAAACTTATTAGTGCATTGTACTTATATGTTTTTACTCTAATACAAAATTTAATGAATATATATATAGATGCATAAAGAAAATGAAAGTGAGTCCTACGAAAAAATTTGATTGTTATTATTATTCTCAAAATTCCCCTTCTCGGTTTTTTTTTTGTTTTCTCTTCCTTATTTTTTTATGGGTTTTCGTCTCGATTAGTTGTAATTTTACATTTTACGATTTTGCTAACAATAATGTGAATTATAATAGTAGTTACAACAACGGCAACTATGCCTAGGATAACAGTAAAACTAATGCTAGTTGTTTGGGGGTCGAAATTATCTATACTAAAGTCAGTATCTTTATTAACATTTCTTAGCTCATGTAAGTCTACACTAGTTTTCTCGAAATCTACATTTTCCATGCTAGGCGGTAAAACAATTTTAGGGAAAATTTTATTGAAACTTATAGTAGTATTTGTCAAATCATCTAAGATTATATTATCAAAACGCTATAGCATTGGCTTAGCGGTACTTACTTCATTTCTGGCTTCCAGATTTATTTGACTTGTTGAAGCTTTACAACCAGAGGCAAGCTCTAAGATTCCACTCTGAAGGAGCTGAATCAGGTATGTCGTATCGTTACAAGTTATTCTCAAATTGATTTGCTCAGGTAAGACGTACAACCAAGTATCTACCTTTGATAACGCCTGCCAAATTTCTTGTGTGACTTTAAAATTGCGTATTTCACAATTCGATGTATTTTGATAACCTAACCTTACCTGCATAATACAATTATTCTTATTTTCATTGAATGTTAGGGAATTTTGATTACATACACTGGTGTGCCAAAAAAAATGCAGCACTCGAATATTAAAGAATATATTTGATTTACTGGATTGTTCTTAATTTGGTTACTTATTATGGAAATAACATTTTGTGACAACTTTACAGTAATTATTTTTTCTTTAATTGTTAATATTGTACAAAAACAAAAATTTGTAGTTAAGCTACAATATATTCAAAGGGCACATTTCTTGAGGTAATTCTCCTAAGTTACTGCGAAACTAATTATTATGATAAACATTTTTGTTGCTTCTAAGTTAGTTTTATTATTTAATAACCTGTTTGCCCACCACGAGCCTTGATCACATCTATACAGCGGTCTTTCATACTTCCTGGAAGATTTTTAATAACATCTTGGGAAATTCAATCCCAGACTTCTGAAATTGCACTCTCCAATTCCCTTTGTGTTTTTGGAAGTTGCCTCCTAACACGTAGTTTTAGAATAGACCACAAATTCTCGATTGGGTTGCGATCGGGACTATTTGGGGGCCACCACAAAGTCTCAATACAGTTTTAGATTCACGACAATATAATAAATTGAACAATAAGGAAGACATTTGTACCATTCAGTTTTAATAAAATAGTACCTGTCTAGCTTTGTGGCAAGGCATATTGTCGTGTTGGAAAAGGAACTCCTCATTTTCTGCAAACAGCTCTAAGGCGGAGGGTTTCAAGTGATTCTCTATAACATCAATGTAGGCATTGGCATTAATTCTTCGGCCAACAAACGCGAGATGTCCACAACTGCGTGAACAAAATCATGCCCAAACCATAACTCCGCAATCCCAAGGTGGTACTTCTTGTACACATCTAGGCAGAAGTCGCTCTCCTTTCCTTCTCCGCACGTACAGCCTTCCATCAGAAGAGTGGAGCCTGAATTTGGATTCGTCTGAATAAATTACTCTGTTCCACATATCC
This sequence comes from Dioctria linearis, assembly GCA_963930735.1. NCBI lineage: Eukaryota > Metazoa > Arthropoda > Insecta > Diptera > Asilidae > Dioctria > Dioctria linearis. Next base: position 219,747,483 of record OZ005742.1, read on the forward strand.
TCTGTTCATGAACGGTGTTCCCGCGCCCACTGGAGACGTAATTGTTTCACTCGAGCTGTTAAAAGAGGCTTTTTCACCAATTGACGACCGTTTATTCGTTCTTGAGTGAGTCTTCGTCGGATGACTGTGGAGGAAATATCGACGTTATGCGCACTCATTAGCTCTTGTCTTGAATCCGGAGATGTTTTGAAATGATCCACGAAAGATCTACGAAATAAAAACCGATCTTGACGAATGGTAATTTTTCGCGGTCTTCCCGATCCTTCACGACAATCTACGCTACCAGTCTCTTCGATTTTTTTAATTAGCCGCACAATAGTGGAATCGGAACATCCTAACCTACGACCTATTTCACGCATATTTCCCGCAACAACGCGATTGCCACAGCTTTTTGTTCACTACTTAGTTGAACCACATTTAACATAACTTTCTTTCAATACACAAATAGGTAGATAGATAGATAGATATTCATTTATTATTGGCAATTGTAGAAGTAATATGCTAGGTCTTTAACTTAGTACGAGCTTCTAATTATAATTTCAAAATCAAATAACCAAGATTTAAGAAACTAAACACTAAAAACTACAAAAAAAAACAAAAACTAAAACTAAAAAGCCAAAGAATAATATTAACTAAGCGATTCAGAGCAAAAAAAGAGAAATAGTAGTATTAGCTGTATAAGTACATAAGCATATCATGAGTTTAAATAAAGGAAAAGCAAGTGCTTAAAACTGTTGAGTGTGCGAGCTCCCAAAGAATTTCTTAGAGCAATTGGAAGACTATTCCAAAGTCTAATGGTGAAGACGAAGAATTGGCGCTTGGATATTTGTGAGGTGGATCGCAGTATAATAAGTGTAATTGTTCTATTTGATCTGCAATAATGCAAGCAGTCATGCAAATATTTAGGTATATGGTATTTAATAATTTTAGCCAAGAACAAAATACAACGAAATTTTAAATATAGCACAAAGCTGCAACCAAAGATGGATGAAAAAAACTGTGAGATGTGGTCATATCTGCGGAGGCTGTAGACATATCTTACAATCGAATTAAAAGCAATATTAAGCTTATATGACGATTGCGAATCGAGTTCGCTAAACACTTCACATCCGTATGTAATTATCAAAATAAGCATTGATCAGGCAAGCATTAAACGTGTGGATAATGGTATACAGGCACTAGATGCCCATAGTGCATAAAGACCACCATACAACTTCCGTAATGTACTGTCAACATGATCACTCCATGATAGCGTTCTATTGAATATAACTCCTAAGTTTCGAGCGGAATTCACAAAGCATATATCAGCACCATCGAGTGTTACAGATGTGAAATAGCTACTGTCGAGCAGCGTTTTGTAAATCACTATGCACTTTGTTTTATCAGGATTTAGCAGGAATTTATTATCCACCGACCACTGATTTAAAGCCTCCTAATCCAGATTCAGGCAACATAATGCATCCTCAATCAATCCAACCGGTCTGGACAGGTACAGCTGAGCATCATCTGCATAAACGTGTAATTGACAATGATTAACACGACCGAATATATCATTAACAAACATTACAAAAAGAAGTGGTCCTAATATGGAGTGGTACTCCAGAATTTATTTCTAAAAAAGAAGAAAGCCTGCCATTGGAAAAGACTGCCTGAGACCGAGAACTCAGGTAGCTGAAGATCAAACGAGCAGCATGATAACTAAATTTAAATTCTCTGACAAGTTTTTTACAAAGATTTCCATGATCAACAGAATCGAAAGCCTTAGAAAAGTGGAGGAATACAAGAGCAGTAAACTTATCGTCATCTAATGCGGCTCTAATGTCATTAGCTATTTTTAATAAGCAGTTGTGCAGCTATGATTGGCTCTAAATCCAGATTGGTGATCATGTAACAATCCATTGGTCACAACGTATGTTGAGATTTGTGCAGATTAAATCTTTTCTATAATTTTAGATAAGAAAGGAAGGATAGAGATAGGATGAAGCTCTGACGATGAATTTTTCGGAATAGGTATTACCTTAGAGTATTTAAAGGCACGAGGAAAAATTGAGGTCATGAAACATGTATACAAAATATGAGCAATAGGAGAGAGAATAAAGGGCAACAGTAATCGTACAAATTTAGGGTTGATCATGTCGAGGCCGGTAGAATATGATTTAGTGCACTTAAAGGATTCAAATACTTCAGCCTCAGTCACCCTCAAAAGGAGAAGCTCTCACGTGATTGGGATGAAACTAGTGATAAGAAATCTATGACGACTTCGGAAGACGAAGAATGATGGTTAGCGAGAAAATAGCTATTTAATTCATCGGGATCAGCCTCACAACGTATCTACTTCTTGGATTTTATACTTAGAGACTTTAAATTGCTCCAGAGCTGCTTTGTAGGAAGATTGATGCTCAAAACCGAACAGTAGTACCTTTTCTTTGCAATTTTAACGGCAGAAGAAACACGATTACGTAGAATACGATATTCCTCCTAAAAATTGGATGACCGAAACCGCTTCCACAGACTATAAGCTCGGTTTCGTGCACTGATTAGAGAAAGAATACCATTTGACAGCCATGGGCAGTGAGCACTAACAATAGTTTTAGTAACAAGGGGTACATGCCTGTCATGCAAATAATTCAGGGTAGAGCAAATAAAATTAACCTGCTCATCGACAGATGAAGATGAGTGAACCGTATACCATGGAATTGACTCTGCGTCTTTAAATAACTTTTGTAGATTGATGTGTTGATAACATCTGAAGGAAAATGTACGAGGAACATCTTGTACATCTAAAAGTATATCATACGTAACTTATATTAAGTCATGATCAGATATCCCTGGAAGAGAAATCTGATCATGAAATAAAATGCGACTCTCATGAGGAGCAAAAAAGGCATCGAGAAGTGAAGACGAGTGGCTAGTAAAATGTGTAGGCTCTTCGTTAATACGATGTAAGTCAAGGGACGTCATTAATGCGTTAAAAGAGTAAGCAGGACCCAAAGGCTGCAGAAAGTTGTAATTAAAGTCACCACTCATAATGACATTCTCATAGCGAGGCACTAAATGGCATAAATCATTTTCCAGATTCACATGATTACATAGCCGGGGTTTGTATACGCACCCTATTAATATTTTAGTAGGACCTGAGCCAAGCTCACAAAATATGTACTCTGCTCCAGTATGATCATCATAACTTCGTAAGACCGGTTTACACTTTACACCATCTCTGACGTACATAGCGACACCCCCTCCACGCACTATCGCTCTGTCAGGACGATATATTTTAAATCTGGGAATATTAATAAAACTGTCGCTAACCTCTGGTTTCAGCCAAGTTTCAGACACGCAAATCTAACCGAGCAATGAACCACACAACATTACACGAATCTCATCCATCTTCGCCAGCAAACTTCTTGAATTAAAATGCACAATCCTGACCCCAATTTTCTGTTTACATAATATATTAATTAAGGTTTTTGTGCACACAACCTCGTCAACACCATCAGCATTATCCATTTACGAACATCATGGGAGCACGCACACACAGCTGAAATAAATCGGATATAAAGTACAAAACCATAACAGATAAACTTAAATTAAACTCTAATATACATATAGAAAAAGAAAAACCAAAGCAAAAGGATTCTAAATTAACAAATATGTAAAAAGAAAAATCAAAACTTAGCAAAAATAGTGTAATGACAATTTCTATAACTATGAACATCGAGTCCGTCATCCTCAGTCAAGCACAGCAATAATCATCAGGTGCTGTATAATAGATTATTAATCGTCAATATACGAGTTGGTTCATCTCCTTCATTTCTCCGTATATACACATATGCCCAAACGATGTGAAAGCAGCAACAATTTTTCGTTCCTTTTTTAGTTTTAACGCCTCACGGAAAATACGATAGATTTGAGAAGTAAGGCTGTCATTAATATACACAGGAGAGGACTGACCACCGACATTGCCAATACCAAGGTTATGCAGCCGTTTTATTTTGGACCCAGAAGGTGCAGCTTTCAACTTATTCCTCACAGCAGCCATTACAGAATTTTTGTCAGAGGGGCACCTGAACTTCATTATAATAACCGACTCGGGCCCCTATTCTGCATTCTCACTCACTCACTTACCCGATTCCACGTGTTTCTTTATTCTGGAACGCAAGTAAGTGAGAGTTTTGTGGGAAAGTGAGTGAGATATTACTACTGGGTATACAGTACTCGAAACGGCTATTTGTGTTTGATTTGAATAGCTCCTCCGCCCTAAACTACTATTTATACAGAAAAATGGTATTCTGATAATCTTAAGCTTGTTTTCTTATCTTTCGAATCGAAATAAATTTGTTATACCTTTCCTAACAAAATTATATAAAGAAATGTATCTGAACCAAATGCCTACGATTCCTCAAACAAAAACTCTCAGCTAAGTAATCATTGTATATGACGCTGTGCCGTCATGGCATGCCGTGGGCTGATGATATCTAATGTAGCTGCCTACAGATTCAGACGCTGGCTGTATATACACACATGCAATTATCACTCAGCTGAGAAGTATTGAGCGTAAAATGGTAAGGTTACTTTGTAATCAAAACTATTTTATTATTTTGTTAAGTAAGGTATATAACTAGTGTAGCTTTGCGAAGGTAAGGCACCAAGCTGTAAATTACTAGAAGACTATTTTCCTGTATGGATAGTAGTTTAGGCTCTATAGCAAATATAAAGTCACATCAAAAATATTCATCACGATAGTGGATTATTTTATTTGACAGTGTACATCTCCTCCCATTTGTTTTCTAGAATAACTAAATGGTAGGTGAGTCAGTTCGAAGTGAGTGACTTCTATCATACAGTCATAAGTGAGTGAGACTGCAGAATAGGGGCCTCGGTCACACTCTTCTTATTATTTGATGTTTTGACTCGAAATATGTTGATAGGCACAATAGGTTGATCTAAACTAACGAATCGAGAAAGTGCATTGAATATTTCCATTAAATTTTCGCCTTTAACAAACGGTTCGCCCGTGATCACCGCATCACACAGCTTATGACGATGTTCAATGGATTCCAAACGTACGCTAACTTGACTGAAATTAGTCTCCAGCTGCACAATTTTAGCATTAAGTACCTCGAAATTATCACTACGAGTTGGGTAAGCCGAGTCTCCAAGTCAGTGACAGCCACTCTTAGATCAGCAACAGCCACACTGATAGCAGCACTGATAGCTTCATCGACGTGTTTTATAATTTTTTTCATTTTAGCTTCAATAACGGAGTGAACATTCGATACTTCGGCTTTAACTGCAGTCAGTGCGGGTGAAGATATGGATGATTGCTCCAATGTGTCCACAGCCGTTCCCCTCCTGGGGCGCTCGTTCCCCTTCTTTGCATTGTCCTTATCGCCCATTAGCACAGATAAGATATGTTACTATATATGCAATTGTATTACAGAACGCAATTAAAATATTATGATAAGGCAACGATAACCGAATAACCGGAGATCACCAAAATTAATGTCGATTATAAGTAATTAAGTTGAAAACTTTGATTAATTTAAATACCGTATTTAGGCGGACATAACACAGATCATCAATTAAACTTTAAGAACCAGAACGTTATCGTATTACCAGCAAAATCATAAGTTAAACTCGGACGACAAACAAACACGTCTTACTCGCTCAACTCAAATATTCACTATCTGCACACTACATTGAAAAATAAATCAAACTCCGATCTGGTTCATCTTATATAGTCTATTGTGTCATATTTTTCAGGGGACTTCGCGAGACTACCTACTAATTAGTAGAAATCATGACTTTCCGGTGCTGCGTTTTTTTTTGCACACGAGTGTATGTAGGAGTTTGAATTTATCTCTAGACATTTATCGAATTCACTTTGTTTCAAGAAAGTATATTGTCTAAGCCTTTCATTTATGGCTAAATAATCCGGCCAGGTCTGATGAAGTAATGAAGTCATCTGTATTCTTAAAAGGGATACTCCTTAACTTCTAAAACTTAAACAAATCGCTTATAAGTGGGATTTCTATTTGCAGTAAAAGCCAGTTTTGTGCATAAAGAGGCTCAGCCGTTGATATTTTACTTATTATTGGTAAGTTTTCCACGGTTGGTTTAAGGGGGAACCTCAATTCATGGGGTAGTTCTGTTTGTACTTCTCTTATAGAATTTAAAAATAAGGGGGTGTTCGATAAGTGCTTGTCTAATTTTCCCAATCTAGATTCGTGCAATATTTCCGTTAGTTCGCTTTGCTTTCGAAGAAAATCTTCCATTGAGAGTGTAATCAGGTTTGATAGTTCATCGAAGAGATGTAGATTTTTTTCGATTTCAGTGCGATTATTTAAATTGTCGTTTAAGGTTTGCAATATCACTTGAACTTTTTGGAATCTTTTATTAATCATCTGATCAGATTTGTTAAGTGCCTCCACCACATTCACTATAACAGAGGTTTGAGCTGAGATGGAGTGTTGCAGGTGCTTTTCATTGGCCTTGAGTTTGTCGATTGTAGCCACGATTCTTTCGGCGTCTTCGTCGTCCATAGTTCCGAATAAAAACTTAGTTATTCTGCCGATACCGTTGATAACTCCTCTTTTCTCTCTCAAGGAACGGGGCCGATTGAACAATTGTCTTAGAAAATTATTATTTTCGACAATCTCAGTTAACGTTAAATTCACCATTCTCCTTGTAATTTTACAGGGATCAAGTAGGAGGAGACCCTTCAGTTTGTCATAGCAGGAAGAGAGCGTGGTATACCTTTGTTGAAGTTCTTGCTCCTCCTTTTCGTACTTGGTGAAATCGTAGTGAACAATTGGTTCCCAATATGACGTAGTCTTGCTCAGAGTCCCCAATTCTTCGAAATGGATGCCACTCGTATTAGTGCTGGGTGCGTTGACGTGGTGCGTCTCGGATAATATTTTCGTACCTTTTAGCACCAGAATTAAAAGAATCCTGCAAGGAATAGATTAGTTTGAGAAAATGGGAAATTTAAGATGAAGTAGAAATATACGGTCTAAGCAAGTTATTATGAATGAGCTTCGCTTTTCTCCCTATATGGATCAGAGAAGTTTCAGGAGAACGGATTTCTATTACTTCATAAGGACCTTCGTAGACCATCGTCAATTTTTTGTTCTTTCTAACTTTACTCTCGAGTAAAACTCTATCCCCAACATGAAACGGAGCCTCTTTGGAACAACGATCGTAATAGATTTTGGATCGTTCTTTCGCTTTAATCTGATTATCGCGAGCTATTCGATAACCGTTCTGAAGTCTTGCTTTCAGTTCTATTACGTAGTCATCGTAATTATACACAGGCTCCACGGCCCTAGTGACAGAGGATGGAATCTCCGGTTTCACCCGGGTAAGATTTCGTACGGTAATAGTTTGTAGCAATATGCGGAGTTGTGTTGTAACAAAAAATTGCATTATCTATCCAGGTGTCCCAGTTATTTGGATCCTTAGTTGTGTAACGCCTCAAATAATCCCCCAGGTTTCTGTGGCATCTTTCGAGTGATCCGTTGGATTATAGGTGATATGGGGTCGTTTGTAACTTGCGTATGTTCAAGATTTTACAAATTCAAATTCAAATAAGGAAGTTGGATCCCTGGTCTGTTAATAGGGACTGTGGGCTGCCGAAGAGGTAGATTATTTTGCGAACATAGTTTTCGGCCTCGGTACTAGCTTCTTGATTAGGAATTGGCGTTGCCTGTATAAATTTGGTCTGATCGTCCTGGATTGTGAGGATATATTTCTTTCCGCTCTCTGAGACGGATAATGGGCCTACTACACTCACTCAAAGGGCTTTGTGGAGGTTGTAATGACCTTCATAGGGATTTTGGTTTTGCGTGAGATCTTTCTTTTCTGGCATGTTTCACATGAGGATATGTACCTTTTGATATCCTTGTACATATTTTTCCAAACGAATTTGGGCCTGATTCGCTTAAAGGTGCGAGTTACATTTTGATGGCTTATATGATAGTTGTGAAGTACGCGTAGAATCTCTTTTTGATCACGATCGCTATGGGCTTTTGATCTGACTCTAACCTGTTAGTTTTGAGCATGTCAGAATTACTATTTGGGTTTAAAGTATGTGCTGGGTGAGGACTTAGAGTTACGTCTGCATCCTCATTTAGCTGTGCACACGGACTAGTGTGTGAATTAGCCTTTTTGTTTGAATTTTCTTCTTGGTTTAGCCGACAGCCCGACTGAGATTCTGAGCTTGAAGTTGCATCTATATTCGAATTTGATATGATTTCATCAGCAATAGCCTGCTCTGCCTTTCCCTGAGATCGAGTTATAACATTTACCTCAACTGTCTCAAATCGGGATAGCGCATCTGCATTAGTGTTCATATGCCCCGATTTGGGGATTACATTGAAATCGTACTCCTCTAACTTAATTCTCCATCGCATAATTCTAGAAGATGGATCCTTAAGGTTAAAAATCCTTACGAGAGGTTTATGACCTGTTACAACTGTAAATTGCCTGTCGTAGAAATACGGTCTAAACTGCTTGGTAACCCATACGACCGCAAGGGCTTCTTGCTCTATAGTTGAAAAATTCCGTTCTGCTTTGTTTAAAACTCTACTCGCAAATGCGATTGGTAGACCAACATTGCCAGAACTATCCCGCTGAGACAGCACCGCGCCTATCGCCATATTACTAGTATCAGTGGTAATAAATAATCGTTTCTCGAAGTTAGGGTACTGCAGGATGGGCGATTGTATAATTGTTTCTTTGAGTTGATTAAAAGACACATCGCAATGAGCGTCCCAATTAAAGGGTACAGCTTTCTTCAGCAACTTGTTTAGAGGGTTGCCGATCTTGGAGAACTGCGGGATGTATTTTCTGTAGTATCCCACGAGTCCTAAGTAGGATTTAAGTTGTTTGATATTCTTTGGGGTAAGATAGACTTCATGGCTACAATTTCACAAGGATCTGGCTTTATTCCCTTCTCCGTAATAACATGACCCAAGTATATTACTTCTCTACCGAGGAATCTACATTTATTGGGCTGAAGCTTGAGGTTGTGTCTCTTAAGGCATTCAAAAACTTCCCTCAGTTTGCGATTATGGTCTCATAGGTCTCTTCCATACACCACCACATCGTCGAGGTACACAGAACAGCGTACGCCCTGTAAGCCAGTAAGCACCTTATTCATAAGGCGTTGGAAAGTTGGAGGTGCATTTCGCAAACCAAAAAGCATTCGATTAAATTCAAAATGTCCGTAGGGGGTGCTGAATGCCGTTTTGAACTTATCACCTTCAGCGACTTGGATTTGGTGATATCCGTTCACTAGATCCAACGTAGTGAAATACTTAGAATCCCCTAGTAGATTGAAGATATCTACAATGTTGGGTAGCGGATGTGCATCTGCTAACGTTAGCTCGTTCAGCCTTCGGAAATCCACTACTACTCTCCATTTTTTGTTGCCCTGGGCATCACGCTTTTTGGGTACCACTAACAACGGAGCATTCCAGGGACTGGAACTATATCGGACTATGCCTTCATCCAGCAGTTGATCAACTTGGTTTTTACTTTCGGTTTTATGTATTTCGGGTAACCGGTATGGGCGTATATTTACTGGGGATTGGTTTGGGGCCATCGGAATATGATGTGAGATTGTTGGAGTGAAGGTTAACTTGTCGCCTGCAAGGTGTAAGATGTCGTTGAATTCTATGCAAATATCAATAATAGAAGCGTTTTCTTCGCCATTAAGATGATTCAAATCCAGTGGAGAGGTAAGGTTCGCCAATCGCTGTTCTATTCTGTCTTCATTCACAACACCGTGGAGATTATATTTTGCATAATTTTGAAGCTGTTCATGCTTCAGCTTTATTTGATTTGTATAAACTTGGGGTGCTATTTCCGTTGGTAGGCAAATAATTTCCTCGGTCCCGAACATGGGACCCAGTTTTAGAATTTTCTCAGCTGTGGGAGGAATTTTGGTACTCTTTGTTGAGTATTTAAATGGTAGCTCTATATCTCCAACGTTGGTGTGAACGGTTAGCGTTTGTATCTCATAACTGAGTATGGAGTTGGTCTTGGCGAAAAAATCTTCACCTATAATTCCATCACAATTGATAGGGAACTCAGATGGGACTATATGGAAGTGATGAATCAGTGTAGTTGCTTGTGACAACTTAATATTTAAATAGAAAATGCCCTTAGTGAATATGGGTTGCATGGAGATGTATTTAACTTGTGTGGACCAATCTGTGTATACTTCAACCTCGCCCTTGAGAGCGCCGGTCTTGATCAGACTTATTGAAGCGCCGGTGTCAAGTAATATACTATTCTGGTCGGAAATACTTTTGACAATATTTAGGATAATTTCACTTTGAAAAGTTTTGTTACTATCAAGATTTAGGATGGGAGAAAATTGTTCAGAAGGTGTACGTGTGAAAGGATTCGCTTTTCGATGATTATTATTGTTGGTTGTAACTCGAGATTTTGTTACATTTCCATCGTGGGAATGATGACTTTGGCACATTAGTGTTGATTTTGAACCCGGACAATTGTGCCACTGGTACCAGCCGTTGCAGCGTTTCCCGGATAAGATTGTCGTGAATTTTCATTGGCATAATGGGACGATCTATCATTTGATCTAACTCTATCTGGAGGTATGTCATTAGGGGTCGAACGTACTCTGTGGGCATTATTATATTGGCGTTTCCGACACTCGTTAATTAAGTGTCCGGTCTTGTTACAGTACCGGCATATTTGTACGTTTTGGATAGCGTTAACCCGTTGACTGTTATTGAATTGGGGGAGGCCTGGAGAGTGTATTTTATTCTGAAAAATGGGTTTAGTCCTGTTTTGCAGCTTCCTGCAGTTAGTGCTATGGCCTGAAATTCTACACTAGTTGCACCTCCTTACTTCCCAATTCTTGAAATCGCTTTGTGATACGTGTTCCTCCTCTACTGTATAATCCACGGCGGTAGTTAAGGAATCGTGTTTTGTGGACTTGATAATCAGTTTTAAGGGAGGCCTGAAACCTCGTTTAAAGTTATTAATAGCGCTTTTCTCGTTAAGTGCTCTAATAGCCTTGCTGTCTGCGTCTTCTTTACCTTGGGTACTGGATATAATAAGTTCGTCCAGTAGTTTTTCGATTCTTTCTGGATAGTGTGACACAGATTCTTGCATTCCTTATTTAATGGAAAAGAGCTCAGCTTGGACCACTTGCGTAGATCGAAATTTCGAAAACTACTTATTAATGGCAGTCTCAAGTTCGGGCCAAGTTTGATAATCATTATACCGTAGAAGGACATTGTATGCCCTTCCGATCAGTATTGACTTAATCAGGTCCAAAATTCGACCTTATCGGAATCTTCAGTTTCTTTCTAGTATTGTACTTTTGCTCGTTACTACCATCAAATTCTCGGTATTAAGCAAGGGATATATTGAAGGAAGTCATTTTTTTACTATTGTTCTGTTCTTCGTCATCAGAACTATATTGATCAGAATCTGAGAATGACTCGCCACTTTCTTCCTTTATGGGGTTAGGCACTTTTTCGCAATCACGCTTTACCTTTTTTCCACCTCTTAGAGAAATATTCAGGTAAATAAACATGTACTATTATTCTTTAGTCACGTTTCTTTTTTGTTTTTTACACTTTAATCAAGAGTTTCTGTGATCAGTTTTTTTTTATAAATCATATAGTCACTAATTGGATGCCTCTGATATAACAAAACTAAGGTTTGCGCACACGAATTCTATAAGAAGGAGTCAGGTTGTTTCATATTTCGCGGGTGCATATTTGACTTTGTTTAATAGAACAGTCACCAATTTGGAACAATTTCAGATATTTTACTGTTTGAGTTGAATTTATTGCTAGGGCAGAGCAGGAGAAAAGAAGAACAACTGAAACCTCCGGTATTTTACAGGAAATTCACTCGTCTAGCTTCTGCTTCAGGAAAGTGGTTTCATAGGTAATTACACTGAACATCTAAACATTACTTGATGTAGGTACTCTTCGTAATTAGGATTTGAAACTTTGGCAATATCCCACTCAGCGTGAGAGAATTATGCGGCTTACTTGCGATGTGCGATGTATCTTGATAGGATACTATATGTATGCCACTAATGCCCGAAAATAGAGATTAGATATAAGTTCACGAGGGGAGGATGACTTCTACCACTTTCATTTAACACTTTTGAACCAAAAATTACAATATTTTCCTCTACTTCACTTCACTTTAGAATGAATGAGGCAAGACTCGCATGCATAGCATACATTAGTAACTGCTGTAAATCTACAAATTTTATTTAAATTGTGAAATACGAAAAAAAAAATTTACCTTGTGTCCTTAAACTTGCAATAATCTTTCTGGACAATGTTCCCGGACTTATGTACCTATATATTTCATTTATAGAGTAATACCGTAATAATAGAAATAGAACTAAAATTGAAATAAATACCATAAATATATTTAAACTTGAATCAACTGCCAAAAAAAATACAGAAGTTATACTAAAATTGAATTAAATAATTTCGAATCAATCTCTCAGTGTAGAGAAAAAAAAAAAACTTCGCCTTATTGGCTTGTCCACATCCTGGACTTTTCAAGTAGACCTTTCCCTTAATTCTGCAGCAGTTGGTTTTGGCTGGATTTTTCCTATATTATGGATCCCGTGTTGAGCAACCCAAATTATCAATTTCGTCTTCCTTTTATTTGTCTTCGTTAGTAGGCATGCATATGTAAGAATGCCTAATTGGATCTTGATTAATTAGATAAAAAACAGCATTAAAATCACGGCTTTACACTGCGCGCGGATTGCATTTGATCAACTAAATCTTGATTGATTATTTATGAAATTCATATCGCGGCTTCACACTGCGTGCGGATTGCATTTAATCAATTAGATTTTGCTTGATTATTTATGAAATTAAGATCGTGGCTTTACATTGCGCGTGAATTGCACCGCTGCCACCAAAATAACCCGAATGCTGTGGATCGGGGAGTGCACTTTTACGTTTTTTGTGTTATCGGTGTAATAAATAAAAACGCTCCACTGTGTATAACAGAACTTTTATTCACCGCGTATAAGAAAAAGACTAATTAATTATAAGTAATTCTCCTTACTAATTTAAGGTACTGACATTGGCGTCCGCCGAGTTAAACGATAAAAGCACACTGATTTGATTTTAGAAAATAATTTCATAGTCTGGGCGAAGCACGGTTCCCACACACTTTACTTGTAATACGATACTCGAGGTCATAAATTGCTCGACATTATCGTCTTGGACATGAAAATACAAACTCAGCGATAAAAATTGAGTTTGAAATTGGAACTCCATGAAATGACTACGTTCGATTTTTAAAATTGTTAAAATGATTTGTGTATATAAAAAAAAACAAATGGTTTGTGTTCGTGGGAATCGCGCTTCACTACAAAAGAGTAGTCTATCGAAAATGAAGACTATCTATCATCAAACTGAATAAATATATGAAAATGTTTCTAAGCTCTATAATGCTATACCTGTTTTGGGTTTAGCCAAAAGGTGAGGTATCTATAGCACGAAATCTAAAATCATCACTAACGGAGAAGAAGAAGATTCAAGTTCGGGACAAAAGCCTAGTAATGAAATACGGTGACACAATCTCAATCAAAGCAAAAAGGGGAACCCATTAGACCAGCAACCGGACATACTCTTTACCTATTTCTCCACAATAGGTATTTGAAAGTTTCTTTGTTCGAAATTTCTGGTCTGACACAGTGGTTTTCTATGAGTTGATACAATGGAATGAAATGATGTCACCAATGAACGTTGAGTTTTCATATAGGCTTACAAAAAAGTTAATGGCCTTTGACTTTCTTTGTATAGCAGTTTTTCGACAAAGATCTCTTTAGCTTTAAGTTGACAAAGATCCTAAGATGAAAATGTTGGAATGTTAAAAATAATATAAAATTCAAAATTCCCCGTTGACGTCGTCCAATTAATCCATTATGTTGGAGTTATTTCAATTACTGCTCTTTTCCTGTCAATTTCCATAACAGAACCCCAAAAAAAAAAGAAAACAAACAAAAACATACAACATACAAATTCGTACGCGCCTACATATTTTAGGTCTTAGCACGGAACCGTTTGATTACGGTGACAGATTGAAACATTTGGACCAAAAAAATTGCCCGGACGTGGGTGGAAAACTTTTAAAAAACACGAAGGCGAAATAAACATCTTCAAATCACAACATTTGCAGTGCGCATACTTTCTTTTTCAAAGTTAATTGTATTTAATGGCAGGCACGTAAATAACAGATGTTGCATTCTAGCAGATTATGTAAAATCCTTTGATTAATACAAGATGATAGTTTTCAAAGATCCCTGTTTTCTGAGAAAGCTTTAAATTTATTATTGGGATCTGATTATACTCAGTTCTCTCAACATGAATTGGTAAGGTGTAAACCTCCAACATTTTCATAATAATAAACATAAAGTATAATAAATCTATCTTCTTATTAAATCTTAAACGATAGTTCCATTCCATAATGATATTTATATTTTTCAACAAGAGATCATTAATTTATGTTTATCTTCTGGCAACTGTATCATAATATGACGTATCGCTCTTATGAGAGGATTGTTATTAAGAAATTACTTCACCAGGTCTCTACCCTTGCTTGGAAGCGGGTAGGCAATATGCCTCTATTTAGAATAAGTTAACAATACTTTGCAACAAATAGTCCACAATTAGAACAATACTGAGTATCCTGAACAGAGCCAAACTGTGTGTTGAAACCGGCCCGAGCAAATGATGACAAACCAACCGCATTCGGACTTCAAAAATTCCTTTTTTATAAGAGGCATACAACCCAAATATTAGTCTGATTTCCTACTCAACCGATCACAAGGAGAGCAAGGCTGAGTTTTCTATTCGCAAGTGATTTTTACACTCAATATATAATATGGGTCAACTGGAACCCTCCCACTGAAGTGAGTAAAACAAAGCTAAAATATTTGCATATCGAAGAGAAGTTCCCAGAAGCGGCATCCGTTATAAACACAATGTTTTACGTGGACGACCTTCTAAGTGGAGCAAGTTCTCTTACCTAAGCTATAACGTTTAAAGATCAACTTACCGACATTTTGAGTTCCAGTGGCTTCAATCTAACCAAATGGCGGTCTAATTCACGAGATTTCTTGAAACATAACAATTCAAACGTTGTAGTTCAAAACGTTGTTTCGATTGACGATGGCTCTGAAGTATCGGAAATCTTTGGAATACAATGGGACCCACAACCAGATACCTTTCATTTAAAATTGCTCCAACAAATTCTACTAAGTACACTAAGCGCACGATTTTAAGTGAGTCTTCACGTATTTTCGATCCAATGGGATGGCTGGTCCCAATGCTGATATCTGTTAAGATCCTTTACCAACAACTGTGGTTGACAAAACACGATTGGAACGATCCATCGCCAGACAACATTATGATGGACTGGAAAGACATAAAGCAACAGTTACCAGTACTAGTAGCTGTAAAAATTCCAAGGTACATTACATTACATACAGGTATTCAACTACACGGTTTCGCAGATGCCTCAGAGCTTGCTTATGCCGCGGTCATTTACTGTCGGAGTTTTGATAGAAATGGAAGGCCTGTAACACGAATTATCGCTTCAAAAACGAAGGTTGCACCATTAAAACAAATCTCTGTCCCAAGACTTGAACTGTGCGGAGCCTTGCTGCTTGCCAGACTAATGGCAAAGGTAATGAAGTCACTTTGTCTGACAGCTGTACGAGTTCATGCCTGGACAGATTCCACGGTGGTGCTCTCTTGGCTATCAGATATTCCTCGACGCTGGAAAACCTTTGTGGCCAATAGGACATCAGAGATTTTATTTACTATTTCCAAATGAACTGATTCACTTTGATATGTGGTGGAATGGACCGAAGTGGCTGATTAGTGAACCGAGCGAATGGCCTTCTCATCCCGGGATAGAGTTCAAATCGGAGGTCAAACGAGAAGAGAAGAGATCCATCATTGTGTCGCATTATCAAGTAGCTCAACAAGAAAGCAGTCTTTCCAAATTATTCCTTCATTTTTCGTCCTTCTCAAAAATTATACGAATCATTGGTTACTGTC
This sequence comes from Dioctria linearis, assembly GCA_963930735.1. Lineage (NCBI taxonomy): Eukaryota > Metazoa > Arthropoda > Insecta > Diptera > Asilidae > Dioctria > Dioctria linearis. The sequence continues at coordinate 219,763,574 of OZ005742.1, forward strand.
AACGGTTTGTGTACAATTGCAAAAACCAGGGGTCAAGTAGAAAGCACAACCTTTTATCTGCAAAAGAGCTATCATATGCTCAGACTTCCTGCCTTAGAGCCGTCCAAGGTTCTGCGTTTGAACCGGAAATCAAGCAGTTAAAGGATGAGAAACCTGTCAAGTCAAACAGTAAACTGGCAAGATTACATCCGTTTCTTGATACGGACGGACTCATAAGTGTGGGGGGCCAAATTTAAAACTCCGCTCACAACTTTAAAGAAAGGCATACAATAATCCTTCCCAAGGCCACCCCATCATGTCTTCACTAATTCTGGAACTTCACCAAATTTATTTAAATCCTGGTTCAACATTACTGATTGGATTAATCAGACAACGGTTTTGGAATTTTGGTATTAGAGACGAGGTCAAGAAGGTCACAGGCAAATGCATCACATGTTTCAAATTTCGCGCTGCAAAAACGATGCAACTCATGGGAAACTTTCCAGAAGCCCGTGTGATCATTTCTCGTCCATTTTCCAGAGTTGGGATCGACTACGCTGGACCCTTCAACTTGTGCTCAAGAGTCACATGAGGTTCGAAGACATTTAAAGGTTGCATAGCCTTGTTTGTTTGCTTTGCTACAAGAGCTCTACATCTTGAAGTAGTTAGTAGTCTCACTGCAGAAGCCTTCACAGCTTCCTCACGACGTCTTATTTCACGACGCGGAATACCGTTAGAAATTTTCTGTGACAATGGCATAAACTTTGATGGAGGTAGAAAGCACGTACAAGAATTACAGAAGCTTGCAATATCTAATGATAACAATCCATTGGTTTTAACTTTTATTTCCCAGCATAGAGTAACATGGCGATTCAACCCTCCTGTTGCCCCCCATTTCGGTGGCATCTGGGAAGCCGGCGTAAAATCCGTGAAATGGCACCTGCGAAGAGTCATCGGGGAGACAGTGCTGAGTCTTGAAGAAATGACAACGCTTCTGTGTCAAATAGCCATACTAAACTCTCGGCCATATGAGTGCTATCATCAGATCCAAAAGACCTCGAGGCGCTGACACCCAGCCACTTTTTAATCGGAGAACCACTGACAACGCTTCCCGAAATTGATATCAGGGAGATGGCAGCATATCCAGCAACTAGTGCAAAGTTTCTGGAAACGGTGGAAGAACGAATATGTGTGACGTCTCTGCAAGTAAGACCGAAGTGGAGAAATGCGCAAGACAATTTGAAAGAAGGAGAGCTTGTACTTATCCGGGAAGACAACTTACCCCCAGCGAAATTGGTTAATCGGACGAGTAATAGCCTGTCATCCTGGGAAGGACAACTTAGTACGCGTCGTTAGTATACGAACTAAACGACGAACATTTGACAGAGCAATCAACAAATTTTTTAAACTACCAGTAAATTAGTTAAGAAGTAGTCAGAAGTAACATTGAGTTTACTTCAAGTTTAATTTTTTTAATAATTTTGTTTGCAACTGTAGTGATTTATTTAGTTGCTTTCCTGCAGACAATCATATTAATTTTCTACTAAAATACACACTTGATCAATTCAATATACACATGTAACTAGTATGCTTTGTACATATACTATAAACAATAAGTTGCTGTCTCATCTCGCACATGAACGTAATGTTAAGATAGATCTGTATATACTTGTCTATGTAGTTTTTGTAGCCTAACAATAGGGAAGTAGCGTTGTCTTTAACGACATTCTAATTCAGCAAAGTGAGGTTCAACTCAATAAACATACCTATCAGTGGATTTCATTTTTTTTATTTGTTCTACAAGTCAAAAATCATTTCCAAATTATGGATTTTATTACCACCGCTTCTTACACGTGCCGTGAGGAGTTACTTGAGCTTCAATAAGAAATATCTTTACACGTGCCGTAAGGATACTGCCAAGGCGCAACTCCCATCTTTAACAGAAGTCTTCTCACAAATGAATATTGCTATATTTCAAACAAGGAATGCTAGACTCCATACTAACTACCAAACCACTAATCATAAATATTTAGTAGATAAAATTGTATTTTTTTCTAGAATTTACAAGATTTAAAAAGGAAAAGCAACCAAGAAATTTATATAAATACAGGAAACATGTATGCATAAATTACGTATAAGAGCGATTGGACCTTTCACCGAGAGATCATCAATTTTATTCGTGAACATGAGTCGTAAGAGTGAGGCAAATGAGACACTTGCCTCAGGCGTTGAAGCAGGAGTTCAAGCTTAAATGCGCAGGTGAATAAAAAAATTTTATTAACAACATTCGAATGTCACAAACATAAGCTATTTTTGAGATATGACTGTATGTTGAAATAACTTGTTTGTTTTCCAATTGAATTAACCCGCTTGAAAATGCTGAGGTTGGTTCGTGATTCTGACATGGGAAACATTTTTCACAGTCTTACAAAATATGCTGAAGATATGGATATACCAGCAAACGCTAAAGAAACAAGAAAAAGAAGAGATGTAGAGTTTCACCTATTGTTATTGTAGACAAATTATACCGGCTGCGCGACGTGAGTTTAACATTACATAAAAAACACACGTCTGCTCTTAACAATTATTATCTTTATTTAACTGCTGTGTTGTAGACCAAATGCTGCTATCGTTCAACTTTACATTGGACTGGATCACGTGCTCTACAAGCGACTCGAACTTTTGAAATCACAACAAAAGCTTCGTACATCAATATTTGAATCTATTGATCTTTTTTTATTCTAATTGACGTGGAGGTACAAAATTGGAATAAGTTTCAGATTATTTTGGATTTCTTTCCAGAAATATTTTTAGCAAAATGGCCGCCAAGAATCTGAGAAAAGCCGTTTTTAGATTTTCTTCAGTCACTTCACGACTATAGCCTCCAAGATTCCTATCTAAATGGCAAAATTGCGCTGCGAGTTTTTCTCACATTGTCAGTCCTCCATGTGAATGAAGTTTCACCAAATTGAAGTTAATAAAAAATTACTTTCGATCTGCAATAGATCAAGAAACATTTTCGAATGATGCTGTTTTGTCGAGCTAAAAAGAAATGACAAGCATTCTGAATTTCGAAAATATTATAAAATAGTTCGCGCCGAAAAAAGCTAGAAAGTCCATCCATAAAATCTTGCAATTGTTTCTTTTGAATTGATTCGCCTAAATATTTTCAGATGTACGTTAATCGCGAAAAACTAATATCTTAATACATAAAAATCCAGTGACACTACACGCTAATCTCCGTATCTGATTTCAATGAAATTTTGTAAATGTGTTTGGTTGGCTCTAGCTTGGGAGATAGCATAGTGTTGGTCACGATAGATGGCGCTGTTGTTGAGACGTAAAAAACTGCCTGACAACGCGTAGATGTAGAAAGCTGAAAATTTGTATACGGCGTTACCATAAAAATTGACATAACATGTTCAAATATGGACTAAATCGGGCAACTCCTTCGTAGGGTTGCCATACAAATATTTCGTTTTTTAGCATATATTCGGAGACTGCCTGACAGCGAGAGCACATAGAGAGCTAAAATTTGGTACGTGGTGTTTTCATAGTAATAGTAAATAAAATTTAAAAAATGGACAAAATCGGGTAACCCCTACTGGTGTTGCCATAGAAAATTATGGTGTTTCACTACATATTTGGAAACGGCCTGAGAACAAGTTTACGTGGAGAGCTCAACTTTTGTACCCGGCGTTTTTAAAAGAAATTATATTTAAATTCAAAAATTGTTTAAATCGGGTAATTTCTTCATAGGGGTGCCATACAAAAACTGCGTTTTTAACAATTTATTTGGGCACTGCATGTGAACGCCTCCGCGTGGAGAACTAAAGTTTGTTACTTGGTGTTTTCATTGCAATAGTAAGTAAAATTACAAATATGGACTAAACTGTTCGAGAACGCGTCGACGTGGAGAGCTCAAATTTTGTACACGGCGTTTTCATAAAAATTGCAAATAAAAGCTCAAAAATCGACTAAATCGGGCGACCACTTTTGGTGTTGCAATACAAAAGTTCAAGATTTCACTATATTTTTGGACACTGCCTCATGCGTTGACGAAAAGGGCTGACATTTTGCACACGGGGCTTTCTTTAAAAAAAAACTAAATTGAGTTCAAAAATGAGACCAATCATGCAACACCTTCGTAGGGTCGTCATACAAAAAATTTGCAAAGTGGTGTCTTCAAATCATATTTTGTACACGGCGTTTTCATAAAAATTGCAAATAGAGTTCGAAAATGCGACCAATCGGGCAACTCTGTCGTAGGATTGTCATACCAAAATTTCTTGTTTTACTATATATTTGGGCACTGCATGAGAACACGTCGACGTAGAGAGATACACTCTCCCACACCTATACATACACACACTCATACAAGCATATACACACACACAGAGTACGAAATCGCGCGATCGAGTCAGATAATATCTTAGATATGATGCATCTCTAACCAGTTCACCCCCACCTCCACCCATCTAGGTATCTACATTACTGCCGAGCAATGCCGATGGTCTCCCCCTAGTCAACTAATAATTTTATGCACAATAAATATTATTTTCTATTCTTTTGGACGGACGTTTTATTATCAATTGTTGCTCAGCTTTGTTCATTCCTGATAGATCACTTCAGGTTAGATAAGATTAATTTAGTTTATATTGACAATTTAATAAATCAGGGGTGTAAATTTATACGCTAAAACGAGTCACTACGGCTCTGTGCGAAGGAACTTCGGAAAGAAGTGAGAAGTGAAACATTAGTTATGCTAAGCTTTCACCCAGTTAATGACGTTCATCGTACTAACGGACGACGATGCCAATGAATGAAATCAAAAATATTTTGATTTCTGCCAGTCAAAATTTTAGTTTTGCGGCCGGTACTGACAGTATTACTGTATTTTATTAATAACACTGGAAATTTGTCATATGTAAAGATTGATTATAATAATCAGTACATGTAGGGTGCTCTAAAAGCTTTGCTAACTCTTCCCGGAAGCGTCCAAACTTCATGGAAAGCCCTCTTCCTCTGAAAATTATGTAAACAATTTCAAGCCATATACAGAAGTCATTTCATTTCATTTTATTTTCGGAAAAGTACACAAGATTATTGATCTTTTAAAGTACATCATAAAGGGGAAAAGAAAAAGAGAAAAGCGTGAGTTCAGAAAAAAAAAAGATTAGAACATTAAAAATGATATAACAATAAAAATAACTATTATCTACTGAGCAGCTAATGTTCCACCACCAGTAATGTATATGGGAGTAAAACAGCGTTCTGACCTCTCCAAATGTACCCGCACTCCTCACTCTATCCGGCAAATTATTCCCACTACGAGCAATATATACAAAGTAAGCACCTTCCAATACTCGCGTAATAAATCGCAGAATCAAGACAGTATGGTGCCGCGACGATTGAAGGAAAGAAATGTAGGCAGCCAAATAATCCGGGATCCCCGTGCGCACTAACTTATAAAAAAAAAGGGAAGGGCCTTTCGCCTGAGTCCCGATTCAAAGAACAGTTGAGAAGATCTTTACTGAACAGGGAGATGTGATCAAACCTAGGAAGAACGAAATCAAATCTAATGCAGTCGCTAACGCAACATTAATTCTGCGATGGCAGCAGGGGTATGACCAGGGCTTTGATGAGTTTCAGTTTGATACTGCAGCTTAAAATCTGGGTAGAAATATGTAACCACAACAGCTCAACACAAGGCAACACATGGCCGTCGAGAAAGACGGGGGGGGGGGGGGGATGTATGCTTTTAAGGAGTCGTGACGCTACACAAGGCATTCAAACTTGTCTGGATTAATCCAGCCCAGCCATAAACTTTCTACAAGTCCTCATTGTGCAATAAGTCTTCTATGTGACTAATTGATCTGCTAAAGTTCAATTGAACATCGCCGGCATATAGGTAAATATTATTATCACGTATGGTATCTGTCAGATCATTAATAAATAAGCCAAATAATAGCGGACCCAGAACAGATCGCTGAGGTACACCGGGTGACAAAGGAAGCATTTCAGAGAATATTTCATTAGTGCGAGCCTGCTGAAATCGTCCGGAGGACTATCGAAAACTTTAGTAAATTCTACTATACAAGAACATCCGCTTCACCTCTGTCCAGGCTGAACCATAAGTCCGTGGTGAGCTTTAGCAGAGCAGTTTCACAACTATGATTCGAGCGGAAACAAGAGTGTCATCGAGAAAGCATATTATTATTTCCATTACGTGCCACTATCTGGCGGCACATAAGTTTTTCGAGGACTTTAGAAAGGAAACACAGAAGACCTATATGGATCGAAATCAGTAGGGGAATATATCACAGACTTCTTCGGGATTGGTATCACCGTCGCTTTTTTCCATATTGACGGGAAAACAGATGTATTCAAAGTCGTATTAAGTATATGTGAAATAAGTCGTCCAATGTAGGGATAAATTATTTTGATAAATTTTGACGAAAGGCCAACTGTATCTGATTTAATTAATGGTAAAGAGCGCTTCATGAAGCTCATAAATATCAACATATCTGAAATGAAATATAGATACATGATTCTGCTGAGGAGGAGTCATGACATTAACATAGCCAGCAGCAGCTGTTAAGTTGTTATGATTGGATACAAAGTGTTGATTAAGTTCATTGACATTGAACACCTGCATTTAAATTTTATCCTTTCCATAGATCCAAATCACTCTGAGATTCTTCCATCAGATTTTAAGATCAAAACTAATTATATTCTGCAGAGCGAATCGCAGAGTTGACATTTTTGTATAAGGCACACGCACCACTGGTCCTGAGCCGTTTTAATAGATGGTAGAAATCTTCACGTTTCTGAATAAGGAAAGCGATATCAGGACTATACCATTGACATGGCTTTCTACCAATCCTACTAGTTAATAGAGGTACATGCTTATTGAAATGGAAATTAGTGAGATTTTCAAAGACTTCGACCAGCTTACGAACATATTGCAGTAGAAAATCTCATTCCAAGTCAAGGAGAAGTCTCGACTGTATTTAGTAGATTTGGAATTCACAAAAGAGCGGTTGGCTGGTTTAGTCTCTTGTAAATTCTAACACAACCGTAAAATATTTTTATAGATGGTGGTCAAAAAGATTGATAATAGACATATGCATATGTACAAAAGCCCCCAAGAAACTACCGAAGTTATTTTGTACTACTCAAACTTGTTTTAAACTTATCTCAGTAATCGGTGCAAATATCACTTTGGTACAACGTTTGCTTCCTAAATCTGACATGTTTTGATAGGAAACTGTATCCATGAATGATTTGAAATGTATTTCTATTATGTACACACTATCGTACTATTTATCGAAGAAAGAGAAATTAGGAAAGGAGAATGAAAACTTACTTCAGAGTAGAATTTGTAAACAAGGGCGATTTCATTTATTTTTTTCCGGATGGGAATCAAACCCTCACTTTTTAAGAGGCTTTTGAGAGGAGTTGGGCTAAAGCAAAAAAACAAACTGTCCTGCTGACATGTGACCGGAATTATAATGGAACAGTTTTACGCTGATTTTTTTTATAACTATAACATGTACAAAATTCGTGCTGTGAATGTAGATTAAGTCATAAAAATTTATTAATGAAAGTTGATATATAAAGTAAATAGAACGACAGAGGAATTTGAGTAATCTGATGGGAAGAAAGGACATACTGCAGAGCAGGCTTTCAATGAAACTTATTTTAGGGAAACAAGTTACAGTTTCAGCGGTGTTCTAAGTTTATGGGGAAGAAATTAAATATCTAAATTGGTTGATGGACAGAATTATGCCAATGCGTCCTGGTTATGATAATTTTCCTCGAGGGGTAGCTGTTCTTAACTCAAATTTAGAACCTAAGCGATCCGGTTACGAAGATTATTCGCTTAGTTAGAACTAACTGTATCATACGTACATAAATTTTGTGGAAGGTAGCCGTTTTGGATAAGTAGGTACTTCATTTATATTATTGTCCGAGATTTTGTTTTATTTAATTTTTTTAATTTTAACTTAACCTTAATTATAGCAATTATGTTAGATTTGGCAACCAAACACCGATGCCGTAATTATAATTCAATTGGCATCACTAAAGAACTAATTGAAATCTCGATATACCATAGAAGCTTCAAGACTGGGAAGAATTTCCCAGAGAAAAAATAATTTCAACAACATAACTTCCATTTTTTATCGCCAGATGACCATGATATAGGTTGCAACTTTCAGCACAATCGTTCAAAGGTCAAGTGCGGTTTTATACATTATGCGTATTAAGCGCCCGCGTAGCGCCTATGCAAGAAAATTTTGATCAGCTATTCAGTACTGCTACTGCGATTTTGGGAAAGAAAGCTAAAGATACTCTGGACGGCAACATGGACAAATTGGATATATGTAGCTACGGCAATAAAAGTCAAACTAGAATTCACTGGAGAGTACAAAAATTTAGATAATCTTAAATCTAGTACAATTTCTATATGATGATCTAAAAAAGAAGCACAAAAGAAGAGATTAATTGACTGTGTTTTGAAAATACGCTTATCGTCCGCTGTACAGAACAAGTTATGCACATTTTATAAAAATAAGAAAACGCAGTACACTCAGAATTATCACGAGTGATACTATCCAATAGAAACGTCACCGTTGCAATCAAAATTGAAAGTCTAGTTGCTCAACAAAACACCTTATAGGTAACTAAGCATGGTGAAACAAACAGGCCATGAATCGTAAAATTAGACGATCAATTAGTTATATGCATTAAAAAATGGTTTGAACGAATCACTCAAGACAATAGTCTTCGTATCAAGGCCTAAGACTTTAATTAAAGCAATACAAATTGCATCGGGAATAGAAGTACCGAAGAAAGAGGCAAACATATTCTGTTACAACAAATTTAATGCCGAAAGGACTTTTAGGAAGGAAAATAATTTTCGCAACAAATATCATCAGAATATATCTAGGAGTAACTACTTCCTAGGAAGAGTGGTTGCTAGAAGAACTGTAATTCTAGCGGTGCACAATAAATTAAAGATGGCTGCAGTGCAAAGTCTACTCGTCCCGCATAAATCTAAATCTATTTTAAATCTAACTATCAAAATGGTTATCTAAGAAATACAAACCAGAGACGGGAAAGGAGATAGCCCGAAAGGGGCGTGCTTGGGGGAAGTAAATTAAATGACAGAATAAAAATATATAAATTTAATAACCATTTAACAAATTACATAACAGCATATACAAATGTATCTGTCGGCAAGGAAACATTTTTAATAGATACAGGAGCCGATATATCCATATTAGAATTAAAAGAAAGAGAAGGAATTCGAATGCATAAAAAATGCAAAATAACAGCTATCACGCAATCAGAATCGTATTATCTAGGTACATTGTCAGCCTTAATAAGGATAGCAGATCAACAGATTCCACAAAAATTTCACATCGTTGATGAAAGCTTTGCGATTCTAAACAATGGAATTTTCGGAAGAGATTTCTTAGTAAACAATTGAAGTAAAATTGATTACAATTTCCCTATTTCAATCTACCTTGAAGATATCGATTACATATTGTCAATGTATTCACAATTAACCAATGCAAAGGAAATAAAAATCCAACCTAGATCTGAAATAATACAAACAATAAATGCTAACATTAAAAAGGATAGAACAAATACACGGAGGAAATACGTAACTTTAGATAATATTGAACCAAAATTGAAACCACAACGAAATTATCATATATTCAATGCTAATTCCAAGCATTACAGCAAAGAATGATTCAATAAACTTCTCAAAGAATTAAGTATTTAAAAGTTGTATCAATATGCGTCTTTAAGGATTCAAAGGATTTTCCAAGTTTTCTTACAAAAACTGTCTTCTCAAAAAAAAAACAAAATAACATGTACGGAACAATAAATCCACCATTCGGACCCACGATGTGCTGTCTATTAAACCCAGTTCTTTTCACTACACCTGGATCGCCTTTAGAAATGGTACACAGTTTTAAGTTTAATTTTGAAAAGACCGCAATCTTTCAACTGACAAAATAATCTCTATATACACACAATTTCTTTAAATAGATTGCACAAATCTCCAAGGTTTTTGTTAATTTGATATAATGATTGCAAAATCAAGTTTTCATTAGTTCGATCTAATTATTGCACCACCATACTAAATGTCCTTGTTTCTGTGTTAAATATAGGTTCAAAGTATCGCGATCTAACGCTTGACTTCGACTGAGGGATAGGAGTCTGTCAACACTACAGTACTTTCCATATTACGCATATCGCTAAATTCATCATTTGATTAAATTCAAATATGCATATGGTAACGGTACACTATGTTTAAGACAGAAAATCTATCTTTCTCCTTTACTATATATATTTCAGTTTTAGTACTGGCGATTTCTTTTCTCAAATAAATGGGACCTGATCATAAATATTTTATAGAATCATTCGATGATAATGCAGTAATTACTTGACGAGAAAGGAAAGGGAGTTGAGACAAGCGATGACAGATGTCCAGTGCAATTATTGTAAATAGAGTTTTTTGTTGTATGGTGGTGGCATAAATAAATCTGGGTAAGTAAACTAAGAATTAAGATAATTAAAATTGCAATTAAAAACGAAAATGATTGATTAGTTATTTTTCAGAATTCAAAAATTAAGAAATAATTCATTAAAGACATCAAGAAAATTCACGGAATTATACATAAAGAAAAACAACAAAAAAGAGGGAAATTGAAAACTATGGACAATGGTTTTAGACAAGTAGAAAAAATAAATCAATATGAATATGATGGTTTATGTGGTTTCCATTTATTTGTTAGGCTGATTGGTCGTAGCAGCTTCTTCACAGAACAATGCAACTGATTACATATAATTAACATTTGCAAAGAAATTTCAGACATTTTCTATTAACCTGGTATATATTAACGGTAACTAATTTTGTAGTGAAAAGATATTCTCAATACACAAAAATTCAGTTTACATTAAAAATTATACACTAGGTACCTCAAAGCACAAATAGAGGAAAAAACCGTCAAGTTCAAAATCTTCGTAAAGAAGCCATTATAGACCATCTATTAGTCCATATAATTCACCACTGCCGATGGTTCCAAAAAACAACAGAAAATGATAATAAAAACTGTCGTTTTTTAGTTGACTTTAGACAGTTAAACAAGAAAATTCTAGGTGAGAAATTTCGTTTAACAAGACTAGAAGATGTAATTGATAAACTTGGAAGAGCTAAATACTCTTCCACACTAGATCTCACAAGTTCTTTCCATCAAATAGAACGAAACAAAAAATCTAGACCATTAATGTCATTTGCAAGTAACAAAGAGCACTATCAATACAAAGGACTGTAATTTGGATTTAAAATGTCAACTAATAGTTTTCGACGAATGCTCAATAGGTTTGTCTACATTAGGCTCAGCTGCATTCTTGTATGTGGATGATATTATAATTTTTGGATAAAGCTTAAAATATCATAATCAAAATTTAACAAAAACCTTTAAAAACTGACAAGATGTAACTTAAAATTGAATCCACAAATATGCAAAATTTTAGCAAACCGAAGAACTTTGGGCATTTGATCACAAAAGACGGTATTAGGACAGATAATAAATTTGATACAAGATTGAATTATCCTACTCCTACAAACGCAGATGACGCAGGAAGATTACAGCTTTCTGTAATTTCTACAGAAGATTTATTCTCAAGTTTGCTCATAAAGCAAAACCCATAAAATCTCGATCAAAGAAAAATACAGCATTTTTTTGGACAAGTAAATGCCAAGGATCGTTTGCAGCATTGATATCCTAATTAAATTTTTTTAAAATATCTGAATTTCCATGAAAAATTCGTCATAACGACAGATGCTTCTTAATTCGCACTTGGAGCAGTATTGTCTCAAGGCGAAATCGGATCGGATCTACCAGTTTCATATGCTAGTGGGACACTAAGTAAGCATGAGCTTAATAAACCAATTATTGAAAATGAACTCTTAGGTATACACTGGACAATTAACTATTTTCGACCGTACAAATATGGTAGAAAATTTACAGTGGTTCCAGACCACAGACTTTCACTGAGTCTCTTCACATATTAGAATCCATGTTCTAAACTGACAAGGACAAGGCTAGACTTATCCGATTATAATTTGGAAATCATTTACAAGCAAAGCAAGATGAATGCTGGTGCTCTATCATGAATAAAAATAGATTCTAATATCCTGAAAGCAGTAATACATATTTTAAATATAACAACCAAGGGCAATGTCCACTAAAGAAAAAAAAAATTAAAAATAATATGATAGAAATCCAAAACAAAATCCCTAACAACACATCACCTCTACGCAGCTCCAAATAAGCAATAGTAATAATAAAGCGCTAAGAAAATACGATAAAGAAAATAGTTTGCAACATATGATAATAGACAAATTCAGCAATAATCCATATCATGAATTTGGTTTGATCTTGGAGACACTGATTTTTGAATTGAGAAATATGAAAACAGAGTCGCATGCGAAAGATGACATCATTTTTCATTATATAATCGTCGACGAATTAAAAAATTATTTAATAAGCTCCAGTGCAAAAAAATATGGAAACAACACTAAAAATAATTATATACAAACCTCCCAAAAGAATTGAAGATAATTCAATAAACAATCAAATAATTGAAGAATTCTTTAACGCAGCAGGTGGTGGACACTCAGGTGTCAATAGAACAATGAATAAAATCAAGCAAAGATACATATGGAAAAATTTAAATAAAGTGGTTACAAAATATATAAATAAATGGGAAAAATGCGCAAGGAATAAAGTATTGAAGCATACAAAGGAAAAAATGGTAATAAAGGATACACCAACAAGAACCTTCGAGGTGATATCGATAGATACATGTATTCTGATATATATTAACAATACAGTGTGCCTTAAAGACTTGGTAAATTCAAAACAATAAAAAGCGATATGGGAACAAAATTCGTGAATGAAGTTTTGTGAAGATAAATCATATATCATCTACGCCATGCTGTCATCAAACCTTAGGATCAATAGAGGGAAACCACAGAACAGGGATTAGTAAGGCACGCCAATTCAAAACTACATGCATTTAGTACGACAAGCAAAACCTATGTTCTGGGTTTATGTACATATTTCCCTTGGCCTATGTTTTATACATAGGAATAAATATTGGTTTAATAACAACTTAATAACCCGACGGCCATCAGCATTCATCAGCTCAGATTTCATTCTACTCTATTATCAGATATAGAAATAAATTTGAAATTTGAGCTGATGAGCTCTGATGACAGCAGCGGCATTGTGTTTTTTAGTTCAATTTAAGTTCATCCCAATCACATAACGAACGCATGGAATATTGAGAAGAAAATGGTCGCCTTATTCCTCTAGCTTGCTTCCAGCAATGCTGACAACAGATCCAACCCAATATGCACTGTCCGATAACTTTGACCAATATTACCGTCGAAATCTGCTATCGCAGTAGGAATTGTGTTTAGGCCTATACGCATCAAGTTACCATAATTTCACTGGAATATTGTTGTATTATTTTATCAAACGTTTTTCAAAATATACCTAGAAAAGGGAAAACGGAGGCCTACGAGGAAAACGAGTATGTAGCCGAGCTCCTGACAACTTCAAAAGGAGAATTAATAACCACCCCCCACCCCCTCCCATTCCCTTCAGACCGAGCTTAGTACCTTATGATTTCTTTTTATTGTATTTCTATAAACATCCCTTAAATTGCGATGAAACATCACGAAAATCTTGCTGCTAGGGTGACTGCGAAACGGCTCATTCAAAATTAGTTCACGCATTATATTTAGAACATTTACAAAAGTTATAAAAATAAAAAAATAAATATTCAGTAGCAACCTTCGTGTAATTGTCTTTTCCTAGACTTGCTCTTATCTCGTTATAAAAAAAATTTCAATATTTTTCCATATTTTAGCAACTTCCTAAAGTTGTTTTTTTTCAAATGTTATTTGTTATTTGCTACCTGGGATGGTAGCCAAGCCTCAACACACATCAAATTGTTTTAATCCCCATTTTTTTTCTTCCTTTTTAACAAACAATAGAAAAACTACATACAATTATGTACATTTCCACCAGTGACACATAAAAAAAATCGAATGACTTGAATTGTTCCTTTAGAGTTGCTACACTTATTCACTACTCCTGTAAAAAATTTAACGTAATCTTTACACAAGCACTTAATCGCTATTAAGTTTCGTTTCCAATGTTCAAGTTTATAGTTTCCATCAAAATCTTTCCAAGTAAACTTTCTCTGAGTCTCGTGCTAAAATTAATGTAGAACTCTTGATTGGAGTCCTATATGTAATTATGTAGGATAGGTATATGTTAGTGTATGTACGTATATAGCTTACATGTGCTAAGATGATTATAGTTAGCGTTCTGGAGGTTCTATTAATGAAAGTTTCGATTTTATACCTAAAAAGTAATTAAATTGAATCTCAAACACTCCGGAATGTTCAAACTGTATTACTTGGAAATTGTTCATCTCTTAATAACTATATTTATACATATATATATACATAGGATAGTAGGTTATGAATTTGTGTAGAAATGTATGTTTGTATATATATGTAGGATACACGTATTTCGAAATATATTGCTTAAAAAATTTCGGCAGATTTTCTTTGCAATACCTATAGAAAGGAGAGCTTTAAAAATTGAGTTTTCAGTATGATCCAGCTTTACAGGTGGTTGGATAGCTTTACAATGTTCAAACTGAAGTCATTTGGCCCTAAAGTTTTCTATATTAATTATTAGAAGATGGGTGGTAGTATAAGTTGCGGTAAACTTGAATTTGCAAAATTTTAAATGTTTCGTGATGACAGGAAGTATGCTGTGATAAAGATGATTCTATCTATGTATTTGAGAAATACTTAAAAAATGTTTTTCTCAATCAGTAAGTCTCACTAACTATGTAGGTTGTTTGCAAAACTTTATCCTACTTACCTAGCTAAGATTATCTGTAGGATGTAGCAATATATCACATGCAGGATGAGCTCTGTTATATTAAAATTAATTGCCGAATCTCATCTGTTTTATAAATGTTAGACAAGATAAAACATGTGTTATGCCACAAGGATCCGTCCTTGGGCCCCTCTTTTTCTCACTGTACATATATCAATGACCTACAGCCATATATGTAGTTTTAATTTCCATGCTTATATTTGTGCTGATTATATTCAGGTACGTTTTTTTATGTCGATGAGAAACTAAATATAGAGCTCGCAGTAATAGATTATTGGAGATGGCCGAATAAACTTAACCTAAATGCTGCAAATGTAATTGACGTTGACACCATCATAATATGGACACTTCTATTCATCTTCCAGTTCGAAATTTTAGTTCGTTATTCGCCATAGTAAGTGTTATGACCCAGATTTTACTTATTAAGTTAGAATTAAGGTAGTTCAATTTCGTCATCATATCAATTTCATTATAAGTCATAAATTCTAGCATAGGCATTTCAAACTGGCATTGTTTTCAATGTCATTGAACCAGCAATCATCATTCACCACCGTGAATAACGAAAATTTCCACTTTTTCGCGTTGTATGCAATTTGAACGATAGTCGTGCCTGGGGTAATTATCTTTCACGTGACGATGTTCAGTTCTGTTTTCGCGATTAAATGACCTGAAAATTACTGCTGGGTCAGCATGCTCACTGCGGTGAATTGTCGATCGCTGAAGTCAATTAACCTATGTTAATAGGTCGATAAATTATTGAATTTGCTTGCATTTATTATGTATAATTTATATCTGTATAAATATGCCGCAAAAGAATGGGTTAGTTTTAATTTTAAAGGCGTCTTTGAGTTTTAATCCACTGAAGGTATTAAACTATTACTCATCTTGAAGTACCTATCTAGCAGCGTTCAACCAATATTAATCGTAAATTTGGAGTATCGATACAAACATCGATATTCTATTCGAAAGCGTTCTAGATTCATGCATCTAGGCCAATTCTCAGTTAAAGCAAAAGAGTTCTACCTCAACATTTTGGTGACCCCAACGTGGTTCAGGTGCATCGCTTGAATCACATACATATATCAATTTTGATTGAAGGTGAGGTGCTTGTTTACGTCGGAAGGAAAATTCATCATCGCATTTGAAAGTAAATTGATTTCGGATAATCTATTACAATTGGGACGGAGTGAGAGTGTTATTTTCACAAAAAACTCCATAACTTAAGGAAATTATGGAAGCATTGTTCAAAGAACAAAAAGTGAATGGAGAAGAGGTTGAATCAATAATCTCGAATTATAGGAAGGATCCATCCGAAAGAAAAAACGTTAAAACATTATAAAGAACGACTTAGACGTCTTGAAGAACGTTGGTCTTTGTTTGATGCTACAGACACCCAGATTTGAGCACTACCAGATATACCTGTTGGCTTCTGTATAATAAAATCAAAGACTCGCGTGAACTTCAACACTTATTCTTTAATACTTCACTTGGTTAAACTTAAGCTAGGTTTAAATGAACACATTAATTACAAATGATTATATACTACTTTAGAATGCCAACTAGTTTTAAGACAAGACTGCGGAAACGAGACTGCAGCTGGTGATCAACTCGACTCTGTTGGTCTAAGAAGTCGACTGCAAGAATCATCGTGTGTGTGTGGGAGAATGCAAGCTCGGTTTCTTTTCGTTCCGCAAAGCTCTTGTTCTTTACGTGGTATTGCCAGAATGATTTATTTTTCCCTTTGACTCAGGTACCAAGTCGGTTTGATTTTTGGGAGATCATGCTTACTTCACGAAGGATAATTACAACACCATCTGAACCGTATTTAATCAGTATAAGGACCTTTTCACCAGTCATATTGCGTCACTCAACAAGGTCGTCGCTGAAGAAGTCAGTCATGGCCGGTGCAAGTGAAAATATTCATAACCCAGATGTTATAGATCCAAAATCACAAGGGTCTGATGATATCAGTGCTAATGAAAGTGGGAAACATCATAGAATGACAGAAATTCAGTCAAACCCACCACGACAAATAATTCGAGCAATAAGACGACAAGGAGAAGTCATTAAAGCTCTTCGTCGCCTTATTGCAGGAATGAAGATATGTGACGAACAGCACAATAAATCTTATTATGACCTGAAAATAAGCAGACTAAATCAACATTGGTTACAGATCGAAAATATCAACCAAAATATCTGGAAATTAACTGAAGATCCAATTCAAATGGGTTACAATATTAACGAGTATGTACAATTAGAAGAAGAAGTACAAGAGCAATAAATCCAGTTATCTGACAAATGAGGTAAGCTGACAGTTCCCAGCACAACTATCAACAATAACACCATGATGAAACTACCAAAAACAGTACTTCCAAAATTTGATGGAGACTACTTAAAGTGAGGCCAGTTCTATGATATGTTTAACCAAATGGTCCACAAACAGTCAATTGCCGATTGCCAAAAACTGTGGTAGCTGTGGGAAGCTGAAAGGTTAATAGGCCATTTAACCTTATCAGATGAAAACTACACCGCTGCTTGGGATATGTTAAAAGAGCGCTATGAGAACTCCAGATAATTAGTTAGAGCTCTCCTCAACAAATTATTATCGCAACCAGTTATTGTGGACGAAAGTGCTATGGCAATTAAAACGCTTCATGATGCAACGCAAGAATGTTTGCTGGCCTTGAAAAATTCTCAGGTTTCCACTGCAGATAGTTTATATGAACAGTCCTTAAGTCATCCACGGTATCTACAATATATCAAGAGCCTTTTATCATTTCTGGAGAATCGATTCCAATCCCTGGAAGCACTTGAAAGCAAGGCAAAACCTCCAGGAAATTACCACACTAAACAAGGTACAACAAAAACATTCACATCTGCTACTACAACTGAACCAAATTGTGTATCATGCAAGGGAGCCATGTACTATTCTCATGTAAGGAATTTCTTCGCCTGACACCATCCAATCGGTTAACTATCGTTAAAAGAAATAATTTGTGCATCAACTGTCTGAGATCTGGTCGTTCATCTCAGCAGTGCACATTAAGAAGCTGTACAAAATGTATCAGGAAACACAACGCCCTGTTACATATTGAGAACTATTCAGCATCACCCCAGTCACTACCTAAGGCAGTTCCACCATCACCAATGAAGAGCGAACCAATGACAGGCCAACAACATTAACGGCACAAACAATTAAAGGACAACGGAATTTGCATCCTCTTAAGCACCGTTGTCGTGAATTTAATCAACAGTCAAGGGCTTAGCGTTGAATGCAGAGCAGTATTGGACTCAGGCTCTCAGATCAATTTCATAACTGAGAGCATGATTAAAAAACTTGGCCTGACTGGCATGTCTTAACAGATGCAAATACAAGGCATTGGGCATACAAAACAGCATACACAACGAGGAGTAAATATACTCTTATAATCAAAATTAAATGGTTTTATTACTAGAGTAGAAGCCTTTGTGCTGCCATAAATCAAAGCACCTCAACCTACTCAAAAAATAACTACAGAGTCCTGGGCAATACCAGAAAACATAAAGTTAGCAGATCCCAACTTCAACTATTCATCGCGCATAGACGTACTACTTGGATCCGAATTCAATCATGACCTACTATGCGTAGGCCAAATCAAGTTGGGCGAAACCTTACCAACTCTCCAGAACACTGTATTTGGCTGGATAGTGCGCGGTAAGGGCGGCGCAAACCACTTAGACAAGACCACATGTGGGATTTGCAGCGAAGATGAAGCATTTATTATAGAAAAGTTTTGGAGACTGGAGGAAGTTGAACACTCTCACCAGAAAAAATACGATGTGAGAATCATGTCAACCAAAGTGTGAAGAGAGATTCTAGGAAACGATTCATAATGTGTATATCATTTAATCAAAGCGTAGACAAACTTGGCGAGTCCAAGGATATCGCCCTACAAAGATTCTTGTCACTAGAAAAAAGACTTTCCAGACACAGACTTCATGAATATGTCAACCTCGGCCACATGGAAGAAATCGACGAAAGAAATATTCAGCATCCACACTACTTTCTTCCTCATCATAGTGTTGTTACGTCCAACAGCCTAAAGACTAAACGAAGAGCTGTTTTGGATGCATCTTCCAAGACTTCCACGATCGTATCTCTGAATAATGTCTTAGCAACAGGACCGACAACACAGGAGGAACTATTTTCAATCTTATTGAGATTCCGATTACCGAAAATCGTCTTCACAGCTGACGTCGGCAAGATGTATCGCCAGGTCCTGGTCAACGAAGAATATCGTCGATTTCAGTTAATCATATGGAGAAGTGATTTGAATACCCCACTGAAATTCTACCGGCTGAACACAGTAACTTATGGGACAACAACAACTCCGTTTCTGGCCACCAGTTGCCTAAAAAAGCTGGCACAGGAAGTCAAGAATTATTCTGCAGCCTCAGCAGTGCTTCAGCGCGACTTTTATGTAGATTATGTCATGACAGGCTCTAACTGCCTAACCACAGCCATTGACACTCAAACTCAACTGATTGCATTACTTCAGAAAGGCGGACTCAAGCTGCGGAAATTGTTTGCTAACCATCCACGTTTACTTCAAAATATTTTACCAGAGGACACTGCATTTCAACTGAATTTCAATAATGAAGCTGAAGAACATCTAAAAACTCTCGGCTTAACATGGATACCAAAAACTGATGTCTTCTGCATTAAAACCAATTGGAATAAAACGGATGGATTTAACAAGAGAATCATATCTTCGGACATAGCTCACTTATTCGACCCTCTTGGAATAATGGGACCTGTTGTGGTAACGGCTAAGATGTTCCTGCAGCAATTATGGAATCTTAAACTCGACTGGAATGCTGCAGTACCGTCAGAGCTTCATACAAGACGAATCAGATTTCATGAAGGGCTGCAAGCACTGAATTACATAAAGATTCCAAGACACGTGTTCAGCCAAGAATGCCCAAGATACACACAAGTACATGCCTTTGTAGATGCTTCTGAAAGGGCATACGGAGGAGCCTTTTATATCCGTTCACTCAACATTAATAATCGTATCATAGTTAGATTACTATGCGCCAAGTCGAGGGTAGCTCCAACTAAGCAATTGATATTGCCTAGGCTTGAGTTATGCGCCGCGAAGCTTACTGCTGAACTTACCAAGCGCGCAATGCAAGATCTGAAAATGGAGGATACCGTCACGTTTTTCTGGACAGAGTCGGAGATAGTTCTCGCCTGGATAACCTCTAGATCTACACCATCGTCATTTCAAACATTCGTCGCTAATCGAATCGCGGCCATACACGACCTATCACTAACTCAATAGTGGAGGCATACAAGTTCTAAGGAAAATACTGCCGACATCCTATCCCGTGCCATTACTCCAGAAAGATTGGACGGCTGCAATCACTGGTTCTACGGACCTCCGTTCTTGCACGGTCAAGAATCAGTATGGCCAAAATCATATTAAACTGATTCGGAATGTGAGCTTAAGAGGAAATGCACTGAAATGCCAGTATCAATCGCGAGCAGCATTCCAAATTTCATATATCAAATAAATCATCGAAATTCCTTCAAAAAATTGCAACGAATCCGGGCTTACAAACTACGCTTCATACAAATCATCAGAATCAAGGGCAGGATAGTCCAAATAAGAGCTGTACTTTGAAAAGTCTAGAATTAGACAAGGGATTGCACACCATCATAAAGATAATGTGAGAAGAAAAGTTCAAGGATGAGTTAGCTCGCCTACAAAAATGAACGGAGCTAAATAAAATCAGCCCGCTTATTAGTCTTTCCCCATTTTTGGACGAACAGGGGATCATTTGAGTCGGAGGAAGATTAGAAGCATCCGTTCTGTCATACGATGCGAAGCATCCCATGCTCCTGCCCTATAATCACTCATTTACAAACTGTTGATGACCGATATCCACATGTCATGTTAGCCAACAAACCCTCCTGGCAATAACCAGCCAACAGTTCTGGACAATAAACGGGAAAACCATCGGAAGCAACATAGTACAACACTGTGTCCGATGTGCAAGGAGCAATCCGACTACGCTAGCACAATTAATGGGGAATTTTCCAGCCACCCGAGTACAACCCGCAAGACCCTTCTTCAATTCAGGTGTGGATTTTTTTGGACTAATATGGACGCATTTTCACCTCCGAGGGAAGAAACCACAAAAAAGCTATGTAGCAGTGTTTTGCTATTTTGCCACATTACAATACATTTGGAAGTAGTGACAACAACGAACGCATTTATTGGTGCTCTGAAACGTTTCATGGGCAGAAGGGGACACTGCCAGAATTTATATTGCGATAATGCTACGAATTTTGTTGGCGCCAGAAACCAACTACAAGAACTAATGGGGAAAATCTACGCAGACAAGGCAAGGGATGATGTTCAGCGACGAAGAGCCTGAAAGAAAACAAAGGGAAAAAATTAGCAAAAATTCGTCCAAATATGAAATACTAGAAGTCCAGTAGACATCCTTTAAAATCCCTCGCCGAGCCTCAGCTCCAAGGCTCACACCAATGAATTTCTGAAATGATTATAAAAAGAAATGAATTAGATTATTGAGAGGTAATAAATATTTTTAATGAATTGCTAAAATAAAAATGAATTACAACCAATGCATAGTATCCTACATGCATGGTATGAACGTAAACAATCACAGAAAACAACAACAACACTGTGGTAAATTGCAAGTAGTGACAGTATGTTAATTTCCACCTCTCAACACTTGGAATCTTAACAAATTCATTCAATACTATTAGTCGAATGGAGATTCTACTGAAAATTAAGTTCCCGTTGGGCAGTTCAGGTGAAATTAGCATAAATTTCACCTTTTGACAGCTGCCGAGAGCTGAATTCCTATGCAAGAAAACTTGCGAAAAATGTTTTTTTATTATTCAATAATACCATAATTTTCCCTGCACAACATTGTTGAGCAAGTTTTAATGTACATAAATACCTGAAACACCCTCAATAACATCAAAAAAGGGAAAGGTAAACGGCGCACCTGGTACAGTTTCGGATGTATACAATTACGAAATATGGCTAAACTTACCACACAAACACTCAATTCACTACATGACCACTGTTACGTATTCGGGGTTTTGCTGCCGACGCAACTCAATCACCAATATGTCACTTTAAGACCTTAACACCGCCCAGCTTTTGGGTTTAGGACGTTTTGGGTGAACGAAGACACTTATGTTTTGCCTAACCAAAGACAAAGGAAATTCCACAATAAAACACACTTCTACGTATCCTTATATGTACTCATGCATTTATTCTGTTTCTTGTCTGTTTTTTTTTATTAGTAACACTTTCAGGCGTATAATTTGTTTTATTCAAACCAACCAATTCTAAGTTATTTACTTTAACCTTCTGTAAATCGATTAAAGTATTACCGGGTTCATAGCCACCAAATTTGAAAACAATAATCTGTTTTGCAAGCACTCGAATTAAAACTTTTACCCTAATTAATGTATTCGTGTTGCTAGAGAAAGACGAGGCAATTATCTTTTCCTCTATTAAATTCTACTCACATTAAATTGTGAAAAACCCGAACTATAACTTTTTTATTAATTAATATATTCGTGCCAAATACCACGACTCAAGAAAAGGCAAACGTAGCGACAAGTCAAAGCCAACTCTCTGATCGTTTTTCTGATCTAACCACTTAGTAAACGACAATTCACTCTCACAAGGCGATCTTTCCGAGGTTTAAAAACGAACTCTCTGTCGACTTTTAATTTTTAATTAATTAATTCTGGACAGTCAGGATAGGAAAATGCTTAATTAGCATTGCTATCCTGGGAAAATTATTTATAGTTGGGAATGTTTAATCATGCCCACAAGAACCTCTCGCCGAACCCAGGTGTAATCCGATATTTTCATGAATATCGAGCACCATTCCCTCGCTGTATTTCCATGCTACTTTGTTGTGCACTTGAATTTCCATTTTTTTGCTGAAAAATCTTACTGAGGGTAAAATTTGTCGTTGAATTCGACTTTATTTGTCGTCTTTTCAAGTGCGCTATGCAAAGAAATTGCTGATGCAACTTCTTTTGCCTGTGAAAAGATAAGCTGGTCACGTTGTTAAAAATGTGATCAGCTTATTGAGCCCTCTTATGACTTGATTTTAATTTTCTTTTGAATTTCTTTTAATGGTTTTAGGGTTTTTAGGTAATTTTTTGATTGTTTTAGGTCCTGATATTGTGTATACAACACCACAATTGATTGGCACCATTCACCAACTTACCTGTAATTAAACGTAAACAGCCACTAAAAAACAATATAAACCGCGGAACTGTCACTTTCATGTACTGCCAACACATGATATATCAAATTGAAAAAATATCTTCGTTAAAAGATATTGAAGATCTTATAATTTCTCATATGCATAATGAGAAGAAAAGAGATGGCAAGTGGGAGCCAGATAAATAATAAATTACGTTCCACACTAAATTTATTCAATATGGATGCCAAAAGTTAGTCAGCGCCATATTATAGCAAATTTTAGAAACGTGGTCAGCGTTCATAGAAAATAATAAAGGTTAATAATATTTTACTGCAAGATAATAAAAGACAAAATTCCGCATCGAATGAACATAATTGTAGCCAACGAAAGATTTTTTTTCTGGGAGAATTTCGCGTTATGGTCGTGGGCTGCTACATAAAAATGGCGGTTCAACCTCTATATAAAGAGGTGCAGTGCCATGGATCCCTCTCTTGTGTTTTCGCCTGTTCTAAAGTTTACTTCGTGCCATCCAAATTTAGTGTTTTTTTTTTCTTAACCTTACAAAAATTGTGAAATTGACTTGCAATCTGCTCATGGTATGCGCAAGTCTGTATGCAACGCAGGTGGAGGAAATTTGTGTTTGGTGAAATTATTAGTGATTCATGAACTCAAAGTGATTAATTTCTTAATATATTATTTGTGAATTTTATAGAAAAATTTGTTAAGCATTATTTTTTAAATAAAATTAAATTGAGGTTGAAATACAGTAATTAAATTTAGTGTATGTTTTAGTAACGAAAGCACCGCAAACAAGGTAAACATTTAAACAAACTACGTGCTATACGGCAAAGGACAATCGATGTCCAGTATGTAAAGGAGATCATCGAGTTCAGAAGTGTTCAAAATATCAAGCAGTGAACACAGAGGCAAGACTAAAGGTCATTAAAACATCTGGAAGCCGCCTTAACTGCTTATCAAACAATCATAAATTAACTAAATGCAATAGCAAACACAAATACTTTAAATGTAACAAAAAGCATCTTATTTCATTACATATCGATTTCGAGAGGGAAAAACAAATTGAAACGCCACAACAGATCAAGAAAAAGACGGATGAAAACACAAGGCAAACTTCAACGAGTCAGAAGCAATTCAAAGTATGTTTATATGTACTTAATAACTAAAAGAAACTTAAATATGCAACAAAAAATATCTTTTACTCGAATTTCTCCTTTTTTTCAATAATGACAAATTAGACAAATTACTTACTAATTACTACTTACTTTAAATAAATTTCCTTCAGAATGTTCTAATTATTTTTTTTGTTTATTTCAAGTCATCGTAGTACCTTTAGCATCTGTGAATCTCCAGATGCTGGTAAGATTTTTCGATTTGATTGTAATGTAATTTTTCTTTTATTTTTAGGTTGGTCGAATATTCCCCCCTGTTGAACATTCATGTTCAACCGTTTTTTAATTTCACGTATACCGCGTTTGTGGTAGTTGAAAAATCGCAGCTTGCCATCATCACGTACTCGCAGGGGTACCTGATAGCGATCTGGTAAATTTATTGTCTTTTCTTTCTTTCGACGTTGTTGTATATCGTAGAAATTAATTCTTTTGATAGTGTCCTTTGACAGGAATCGGTCAACCTTTTCTCGGGTCGTAAATCGCTGGAATGAGTTTTCAATTCTCATATCTGCTTCTTTAATGGTGGTGGTGCGTAGAAGATTTTGTAGATCGTTGACCTGCGCACCATTAATCATTACAGGTTCCTGTGTGACTGGTTTAGTCTGTGGAGTGTCTCTCTCTACAGCCTGGTAGGGTTTTGCTGTCCTGGACATGTCCTGCTCGCCAGTCGTCGATGACGTAGCTGGTCTTTCTGGATTCTGCGTACTTGTTGTAGTTGATGTTGATGTTCAACTGGTTCCGAATCTGCAGTAGCTTCCATGATGTCAGACCATAAGCTGTTAAACTCTCTTAAGTCGTATGCAGGAGCGTTGAGGGGAGTTCTCGGCAATGAAAAGTTGAAATTAAGGTCGTCATATATATCCAAAATGTTTTGGTCGACTGTAAATACAGACATCTGTAAATAAAAACTAATAAGTAAATGTTTTTTTGATTTAGGGGGACAACACAACATTTAAAAAATGCGTTAGTTTTACACATATTTATTACGTAGTTTTATGGTAACCTACAAATTTTATTGATAGGTCTGACGAATGTACTTGTCTGTGTCCTGATTCGAACTGCACGAACTGGTCCATCGAGTTCTGGGTAGACTTCTTCAATGACACCTAATGACCAAGTTGTTGGGGCAGCATTATCAACATTCAATAAAACCACATCTCCTTTACAGATGTTAGGTTCTGGTTGAAACCATTTTGGTCTATTCTGAAGTTGGTTGAAGTAATCTTTAGACCAATGGCTCCAGAACTTTTGTACCATGTGTTGCACATTTTTCCATCGACTGGAGTGTGTTACGTTGTCCATATTAAGATTTGGCTTCTGGAATGGCGTTTAGCGATTGTCCTATTAGAAAGTGTGCAGGAGTCCGAACAAATTGATCACTTGGATCATTGTTAACTCGGCATAAGGGCATTGAATTTAAGCTGGCTTCTAATTGTGTTAATAGTGTTGCATATTCCTCAAATGTGAGGTTTTAGTTACCAATAGATCCTTGCAGATGGTATTATATAGATTTGACACCTGATTCCCACAATCTTACAAAATGAGGAGCTGCTGGTGGAATCATGTGCCATGAAATGGATTTTCCTGCCACGTATTCAGCACCATTTGGCCATGCTTGCTTGATTGCTTGTTGTAATTCCCTTTCTAAAATTGATTTGCCGCCAACGTAGTTGGTGCCACAATCTCAGTAGATTTCCGTGCACAAACCTCTTCTGCTGATAAATCTTTTCAAAGCTGCAACGAACGCATCGGCTGTCATACTAGATACCAAGTCGATGTGTATAGCTTTCGTTGCCATACAAATAAAAATGCAAATGTATGCCTTTTGTAATTTGGCATGGCTCAAATTGAATGATTTCACAGTCGCTGGTCCAGCATAGTTAATTCCAATCCTTGAAAATTCTCTTGTGATACTTAACCTAGCTGGGGTTAGTTACCCATTAACTGCGTCATAGCTGCTTGGCGTTGTTTGAAGCAGTTAATACATTTGAGCAATCGAGTTGTGATACAACGTCTTCCATCCAAAATCCATACAGAGTTACGTGTTGTACTCAAAACTAATGTTGTACTACCATGTAATGTTTCCCAATGCATTTTATCAATATATATGTCCGTTACATGATGGTCACGAGGTAGTATAATTGGATGCCTTCTATCAAAGGAAATCAACGCGTGATCTAAACGTCCGCCTACTCGGATCAATCCATCTCTGTCAAGCATTGGATTGAGCTGTACAAGGTTACTCTGTTTTGACACTGTCTGTTGTCGTAGTAGATCATGATATTTCTTTGGAAATTCCGTTTGTTGTACTAACTTGAATATAGTCCTTTGTGCTTGGATATACTCACTACTAGTTAGTACGTTAATCCTTTTATTGTTAGGATTTTTACAATTATGAATGAACCGTTGGATCATTGCTGTGGTACGAATGAGACGTGTGAACGAAGAATATTTTATAAGAATATTGTCTTCGACGTTGGTGAGAAAGCTAGATACAATCGGCGCTTTCTGTTCTAATGTTGTTGAATCAGTTCGCAATTGTTTGGCCACTTATCTCGAGTTTGCTTTTACCATGTGAGGCCGTACCACCATGATTCATTGTTACGTAGTTGAGTTGCTGAAATGCCACGTGAGGCCAAATCAGCGGGGTTGTAGACTGATGCAACGTGTCGCCATTGCTTGAATTGTAATATTTCTTGTATTTGTACAACCGATTTGCAACATAAATTTTTCATTTGGATGGATGATCCTTAATCCACTGTAGTACGTTTTAAGAATCTGTCCATGCTGTTATAGGACTGTCTTGTAACTGAATGCCTTGTATTACAGCCTTAATTAGCCATGCAAGTAGTAATGCGCCATTTAATTCTAAGCGTGGAATCGTTATTGGCTTGAGAGGTGGTACCTTTGTCTATGCGGTTACCAGATGTGAAGTAATCTCACCATTGCTGTGTTCTACCCTGACATAGATCGCCGCTGCATAAGCCTTAGACGATGCATCACAAAACCCATGAAGTTGCACACGCAGTCCTGTAAAATAATGAATACACCTTGGGATCCGTAATTTTTCTAAAGCAGTTAAGTGATTCATAAACTCTGTCCAGCATTTCTGGATCTGTTCTGAGACTGGATCATCCCATGCTGAACCTGTAATCCAAAGGCTTTGCATCAGGATCTTAGCTTCTATTATGGCAGGAGCTAGCCAACGACCAACGAGGCCATTTGTGATAGGATGATCCGTTTTGTCCATACTGAGGGTGAGATGAGTGGTTTGATTACAAAGGTAAAGTAATCTTCCTTAGGAAACCATTTAATTCTTAAGGTCTTGATGGACTCTGTGTCTGAAAATATCAGAGAATTTTTTAATTCTATGTGATCAGATGGAAGATCTTGCAATAATTCGCTAACATTGCTGGCCCATTTCCTCTGGTTGAAGCCAGCTGATGTCGTCATGTGAATTAATTGTTGTTGCAGTTCCCTTGCTTTAGTCAAATCATCAGCGCCAGATAACAGATCATCTACATAAATATTATTATAGACTGCCTCCCCTTCTAAAGGCTAAGTGTCCTTTTCGTCTGCAGCCAGTTGTTGTAGAGTCCTAATGACTAAATATGGAGCTGAGGTAGTCCCACAAGTTACGGTCTTGAGTTGATAATCTTGTAGTACACCTGTCATAGGATTCCGCCAAACTATTCTTTGGAAAGTTCGATGTTCTGGGTGCATTTCTATCATACGATACATTTTCTCAATATCTGCATTCATGGCAATCTTGAACTTCCTCCAATTGAGAAGTGTATTGTACAAAGTTGGCTGCAATGTTGGTCCCTTTAAAAGAGGCTGGTTAAGAGATGTGCAATTTGTCGTCTTATCACACGCATCAAACACAAGACGTAATTTTGTTGTTGAGCTGTCTCTGAACACAGCATGATGTGGTATGTAATAATATTGCTCATTATTACGTGGCGGACTTACTTCCTCCATGTGACCTAATTCGATGTACTCATCTAGACATTTTTCATACTCTCGTTTAAATTCAAATTTTCTTGAAAATTGTTTTTAAAGATTCTCATAACGTTTAATGGCTTGCTGTCTAGAGTCACCTAATACTGGTGTTGCATTATTTATAAATGGCAATTTCACCTGATATCTTCCTGGTTCCAAACGAATGCAAGTGTCTTGAAAGATATCTTGACAGCTTTGTTCTTCCTGGGATAGAATCGGTTTTGTAGGCAATTCTTCTGTTTCTCAGAATTACCTAAGTTGAGTGTCTAAAACATCTATAGTTGGTTGAATGGTGGTCTACTACATCCTTCGTTGTTCCAAGTAATATCCAACCGAAAATTGTCTTAATTGCTTTTGGACTTCGATCTGAATCTTGTACAATGCCATCTTGTACTATCCTAACATACACCTTGGCACCTAATAATGCATCTATTCTGCCAGGCTTCCAGTAAGTGGCATCTGCTAGTTCCAGTTTGTCCAAGTGTTGAGAGTTTTTTTCCTGGAATGGACCTTGTAGGTAAACTATCAGTGATTTTGTTGACTAATAGGAAGCTTTCTTCTATTGGCGTCTGATTTGATCCACAAGATTGTAACTTAAGCTGGGTTTGTTTACTTAAGTTACTCATTGGGCTTTTCTTCAACCCTGTTACAACTACCGATGTTGCCTTGCAAT
This sequence comes from Dioctria linearis, assembly GCA_963930735.1. Taxonomy (NCBI): domain Eukaryota; kingdom Metazoa; phylum Arthropoda; class Insecta; order Diptera; family Asilidae; genus Dioctria; species Dioctria linearis. The sequence continues at coordinate 219,792,679 of OZ005742.1, forward strand.
CCGTTTGTAACCTATGGCATGCAGACTGTGTTATGAATGAACACTCTGATCCAGAATCAATCAGACATCGCAATATTTGTAGCTTTCCGTTTGCTCCTTGCGCTACACCAACGCTGTGTTTAATTAGAATGATGACCGCTCCCTATTCATATAGGTTTGAGTGATCCGTGAGCCTTCAATGCTCTGTAGGTCGTTTGGCTTGACTTGTGTGCAAATATTATTATCGCTGTTGTGTTTTGATGTCGATTTGACTTGACTTTGACTTCAACAGATTTAGAATGTGGATTTGGTGCATCTCCACCGTTAGTTTGTAACCTGTTTGCAGTTATATATTAGTGTAACCTGTTTGCAGTTACATCCTCATGAATTGTCGTATGATGTCTTTGTTTGCACTTAAGACATCTATGGCGACTTAAGCATTCTTTATGTGAATGTTTCTTGGACAAACAATTATAGCAGTGGCCGTTTGACTTGATGAACCACTTTCTACCTTTGATGTCGATTTTTTGATACTTCTTGCAGTTTTGAAGAAGATGCTTGTCATTACACGCTGACCATTTCCTGTTCACTACATATAATGGCTTTGTTGATGCAACTACATATCATGACTTGGTGGTAGTTGGTTTGGATATACTCGTGGCATGACTTGGCTTGGGCGCAAGAGTATCCGTAAGTGCTTCTAATATTTTCAAACGATTGTCTAGGAACGAGCTGAACTGTCTATAATTAGGAAGTTCTTGTGATGCTCCTTGATGTTCTTCCCATAGTCTCAACGTTATGAAGGGCAGTTTTTGTACTATTAAATAAATAAGTAGCATATCCCATGTTGATGAGTCTACTTGTAAGCTCTTTAGTTGTTGTAAGCATTCCTCTGTAGTGTCGATTAAGGATTTTAAACCAGTTGCTGTCTCTGTGTTTAATTTTGCTTGATTTGTCAATATCTTCAGTTGATGATTGACCAATATCTTTTTGTTTTCGTACCTTGCCTTTAATTTGTTCCAGGCAGGTAAATAGTCCTCATTTGTTATAGGAGTAAGCCGTAGTAGTTTTTCCGCATCTCCTAATAAAGAACCTTTCAAATAATACAATTTTTGAACGTCTTTAAAACTTGTATAGTTGTGTACTAAAGCGACGTAAAGATCATGAAAAGAGCGCCAGCCATCATAATCACCATTATATTTTGGTAATATGATTTTAGGAAGAATACTTTGTTGTTGTTCCACACGTGTTTCTTGTGTTAACAAAAGTGTGGAATCCGTCAGCTCCGGTGTTGGATTGAGTGCATTATATAATTTACCTATATAAATGCAATAATTTCGTTTCTAAATTACTAAAAGTGTCATCAGTAATGTATTTCAGCGTGCTTTTCGGTGGGGTTTCAAGAATGTATTCGTTGATTAGTTGATCGATCTGCTCATACTCTAGCCATGATCGCCTTATCTCCGATAGCTTGGCTTCATAATAGCCCTTTGAATGTGTGTCTGATAATGTCTTTGTCCCATTATCAATAGATTTGATCAGAGGATTTCTTATCGCCTGCTCCTTGTTTAATAACCCCTTTACTTCTGTCATTATTAATTGAAATTAGATTCGAGTAAAGACATGAAAATAAAGATAAATAAATCTTATTTTACTACGCTAACTCTGAATGAACCAATGAACTAATTAATTCTGAAATTTCTTGCCTATAAACGTAGATCACCAAATTATTATATTCTTGCGTATAAACGTAGATCAATAAATTAAGTGAGTAGAGGGACTTCTGGGTGGAGCCACCAAAATGTTTTACCACAGCTGATGTGTCAATTCCAATAATTGACAACTACGAAAATACTGCGTTCGTAAAGCACAGTTTAATGAAATTTGTCAATTCCTATAATTGACTTTCAAATAAACTGCAATCTCAAACGAGAATCCACGTATGCTGAAACAAAATATTCTGGTGGAGTGTAGCGGTTAAATAAAAAGAGGAAATTTGTCACTCAATTGTTCACTCAACTTTTTTATTGCAAGAAAATACTAATTTAGCAAACAAATGTTAATCTTATGCGAAAATTAATTACTTTGAACAAATTCACTTAATTCTCTCAATATGTCAAATTTACTTCCACTAACTTACACGTGTTCGCTTATAAACTTCACTTTTAGTCCAATGATTCAAAGTATGTTTATATGCATTTAATTACTAAAAGAAACTCAAATGTGCAACAAAAAATATGTTTTACTTGAATTTATTTTTAAGGGCAAGGCATAAGATCAGATTGCGAAACGGCACCGAATTTCTTTAAACTTTGCACACTAGTTCCTCTTTACTCACAAATCACAAACATGAAAACAAAATTGCGCGGAAAGTTATAGTTTCAGAGATAATCGACTTTAAAATTCCCGAAATTTTAACTGCAATTCACAACTAATTTACTCTTCTTCTTTTTTTAGGTAGCAGCAAGAAGGCAATTCAAATTCCGCGGAATTTTGTTTTCATATTTGTGATTTGTGAGTAAAAAGGAACTAATGTGCAAAGTTTAAAGAAATTCGGAGCCGTTTCAAAATCTTGACCTGTTCCGAATGAAGAATGAACCCCCTTTTTATAGAGAATTTTGTTCCGATTTCGTATCTATAAAAATGAATTCTTCAACTTTCGGGCTTAATTTGACTACAATATATGATTTAGTTGTAGTCATTTGATGTCAAATTACAAAATGCATTTTTTCACATAATTCCCATAGATTAGTTTTAACTTCGAGGAATTATGATAAGTTTTCCTAAATCTTGCCACAACTTATCGTTTCGCCATCTTTGATATCAATTTACAAAATTCCTCTCATAATTCATATTGTTCATCTTCATCCTTGTCCCTTTCACACCTTTGTGTGCACTCAAGGGAATTTCGAAATTTTGCGATTCTTCCATAAACCGTGGAAAATATCGCGACGCGAACGCGTATATCAGATTCTGCGTCTCTTTTTACCCCGACGTGATATGTCAAACATTACGAGAGTATGGAGTTTGACGTGTTTATTTTTACGCGAAATGTCAGCCATGCGCGAGTTTTGTTTTTGATGACATTAAGTGTTAAATTCAGTGTTTTATTTACTTGTAGGTGTTCATCGTGGGAATTATCCATTATGGTACAGGGTAGTACATTAATTTATTTCTTTTGTGTGCAGTCTTATGTGAAATTTCTGCCCTTAAATTACATAGGTACCTTTCAAGGTGAATTTCTTTCGCTAAATCTCACCTAACGTATCTATACGCTTCTTGTAAAAGGTAATTTAATTAGGTATACGTCCTGTATACATTGTTATTTGTTTAATTTTATGTTGTCTAACATAAAGTTCGTTGAGTTTGTAAAGTGCCTACATGGTGCTATATAAACACAACTTTGTTGTTGTGATTGTACAATTATTTCTTGCAACTTTCATTTATTGTTGTTTTTATCTTAAATTACTTTAAATACATTTCCATCAGAATGCTCTAATTCGTTTCTTTGTTTATTTCAGGTCATCGTGGGACCTTTAGCATCTGTGAATCTGCAGATGCTGGTAAGATTTTTCGATTTGATTTTAATCTAATTTTTCTTTGATTTTTAGGTTGGTCGAACATGTTTTCTTGGGCATACATGCGAACTAATTTTCGCTTGCTTTATTAAAATGGTAATTTGAATAGCTTAATAAAATAAACAATTAAGATTGAAGTACATTTTTGCTTGCTTGTTGAATTTGTGTATTTTAGTATATTTTAGGAACGTAATATTTAACTTAGTTAAGGCATCGAGTGCGTAAAGAAAATCTAAAGAACTTGAATTAAATCGAATGTAGACATATTTTATTTTCGTTCTCATTTTAACATTACAGCTACACTAATACCACCACCTTGCGTAACAGAGGAGATCCAAACATAGTGCAGCGCAAGCGAAATCGATTCCCTCATCATACCTGCCGACCTCCCCACTTCGGAGGTCTATGGAAGGCAGCCGTTAAGTCAGTTAAATACCTACTTCAACGCTGCGCATCTTCAGCTTCATTTACGTATGAAGAGCTGAAAACGGTCATAATCCAAATAGAGGCAATACTCAATTCCAGACCAATTACCTACATGTCCTCTGATCGAAATAATTTCACGGCCTTGACCCCTGACCGCTTCTTAATCGGTGAGCCTCTCACGGCCTCCATTGATCCCAGGTGTGAAGAAACAAGGTTAAGCCTCCTCAAACGCTGGAAACTAGTGACTCACATTAAAGAGGAGTTTTGGAGGCGATGGTCAAGAGAATATTTCGATCAACTGCAGCACCGTGTTCAGTGGTAGCAAAGCTGCCAAAACGTCCAGCCAGTTACTATCGTGATCATATAGGAGGATGGCCAGCCAGCACACAAATCGCCGCTAGGAAGAATTGTGAAAACATTCAAGGGCAATGATGGTCTCGCCCGAGTAGCCGACGTTCGAACGGCAAATAATACATTACGGCGACCAATACACAGGCTCACTCCACTGCCTATAGAGGACGATAACGAGGATAGATCATCTAGTAATGATAATCAAGACAGAGATGGTCAAGCTTCAAAAAGGCGAAACTCAACTCCATTGGCAGAATCTCACAACAAGTCTACATCAAGTAGCAGCCAGGTTCCAAAAAAGAAGACACGTCAAACGTACGGCTCAGCATTAACAACACTTTTCTTAACCTGTGTGATTCTATCAATTATCGGAGGACAGCCTATTGAAATATCACCTTTTACACCACAACCCGGATTATACTTCGAGACTATCGGCACAACCAACATAATATCAAATGAATGGCACCTTGTAGTTTACTACGAAATGAAGACATACTGGATGGAATTTCAAGTAATCATAAATGGTACCAAAACCCTAGAACACCTTTGCACTCAAATCAAACAAACGAGTTCATGTGTCAACTTAGTTAACCAATTCGATCGTCTGCAGCAAGAAATTTCTACTGATAACGAGCTCCTGCGTGCCAACCCTACAACTACCCGAAGTAAAGAGGTGCTGTCAACTTAAACCCAGCACGAGACGAGGTACAACCCCAGATTTCAGTGTAAACATCGACAATTGAACAAGATGTGGTGAACCCATATGCAATTACCATACAAAATAAACAAAACAAATTGCAAAGTCATATTGCTTATGAGTCAACCACGCATTTCCCCACATAAACATAATTGCACCATAGAAAGAATATTGGGTCAACCAAGCAGCGCCACAAAAATGCAAGCAAGCACATAGTTGCTGAAATTACTTGCACAATTTATACTTTTGTCACAGCTTGCATTTTTGTGCCGATATGTTGACCCCGGAACCATAAGTTAAGTAAACGTAAGTTAATTTTAAGATATAAATAAATTGTAACGCAATGAACAAGATTTAGTAAAATACAGTCAGTGATCGATTATCTTCAAGATATTCTGTGTTTAATTTTATTCGGTGGAGTCATGCTGATCTAGCTACTCCCCACAATTAAGACTTGGAGTTCTGCAGTACCCGCTACTCCACCCTCAGCAACAATAGGAGTTATGACTTTATAAGCTACTCCCGCAATATCATCAATTGGTACCTATAGCCGTGCTCTCACTGTACTGACGCTTGGCCCAAATAGAAGTTTTTCTACCACATGGCGACCGTGATTTTGTAGCATCCACCGCTACATAGAATCTACAATCTTCCAATAGAGTGTGATATTGTAGCATTTACGCTACATAAAATGTATGAAGACCGTAACGTAATAAGAAGCGCTACAAGAAGAACGAAACAATTTTTCCACTACAGAACAGATATCATAACTTTGTAAGCATCCACGCTATCTGCAAATATCCGTATATTAGGATGATATATAACAACTAACGTAACAGTTCCCTTCAACAAATGCAGAAACGCTACCAGAAGATAATTTGAATGGAAAATAGCAAAACGGCAAGAGCAATTGGACGCAGTATTGAAACACGAACGTTATTTAATAAAATTATTCGATCGAACAGCAGAGTTGAAAAATCTGTAGTTACATCGAACGGGATCATAAACAAAAAACTTAATTTAACACTTAATATATCGATGAATAAAAAATAGCTGATGGTAACAATATATAATACAGACTATAAAAATAGAACTATATAAAGTGTCAGTATCGATGAATAGAAAATATCAAAATGATACAATTAGAATATATCTAGATCGCATCCAAATACACATTTTTTTTTAGTATAGACCGTATTTCTCAATATTAATACTTTTTCATATAAATAGATGGTATAGTAAATTTATATAACAATGGGTAAAACGCAATCTAAAAACTCGGATAACAATGAAGAAATTGTTAATAATGTAGTTTTCGATGACACAGTAAAAGTCGAAAATAGCCACATAGTAACACTATTTCTAATAGAAATTCTTAAACTGGTCCAAATCATTTACGTTCTTTACAAAGACCATAAGAAAAGTTAAAGAAAAAGATATTCATATGCAGTATTAAAAGTCTAAAGTTTTTTTTCCTCATGTTCGTTCGCAAGAACAAATCAAAAGCTTGAATAAACACTTAGTCACTACATACTAGAGAACACGTATTGACAAACTAATAAAAATCGAGGAAGAACTAAAAAAAATACTAGGAGACTTCAAAAAAAAAAAAAAAATAGGCCATATACAGATAAAACACTACAAGAAAAAAAAGAATTAATATAAAAACTCTACAAAGAGGCAACAGAAATAGTATCCGTGCCAACAGAAGCAGCTATAATACTACAATACAAAGTAATTTATGACAAAATCAAAGAATCGGCGGTAAATATACTAAAACTAGTGAAAGATCAAAAAGGATACACGATGACGTTTGACATTAAAACCGCAACTTCCCTGCTTCAAAACAATTATGGGAAGCACGAAGAAACGGAAACATTCATTAAATCAATGGAACTGCTAGATGAATTAACGTCAGCAGAACATAAAAACATAATGATCAAGTTCATTAAAACACGAATAACAGGGAAAGCAAAACTTGCAATAACAGGAGATGTTAACACAGCTGAGGCAATAAAAACAAAAATGCGCCAACAATTTTCAGTCAAACTTTCATCTGATGCGGTACTGGCACAATTAAACACATGCCGACAAGGTGTTGTGAAAATATTATTTGTAGATCGAACGCAATGCAATGTGATGACGTTTTAAGTAGAACACAAATAAAAAAGAAAAAGAAGAAAAGAAGCGCGTACATAAGTGTCGAATTACTTGTCGTGTTTTGTTCTACTTGTACTTAGTTGTAGTAACGATAATTGTACCATACATAGTGCGTAACAAAACGTATAACAAGAAAATAAGTCAAGTGGTTTTGATAAGTACAAAAAAACAATCTCCAGTGTTGTGGAATTTACGTTGTGCAGTCGCTCAAATTAATCACAACATAAATTGGCGCAGCCGGTAGGATCAAGGTAGCTTGGTTAAATAAACAACTGTAAACGCTTTAAAAGCCTTGATCCTATACGAACAGAAAGCGGTAACTGTGACAAAGAGCCATATAAAATAGCCAAGCCACCCCAACGCTCTTTAGGCGCCTCTGCGCCAGGCGGGCAAGCGTTCACCCCTGTTAGATAAGAAGGCAACAAGGAATTCTGGCCTGCAACACATCAGAGCCAGAGGAAGTCAACGTCACCTCCAACTCAATCTCATCAGCAGCAGACAAACTCGTCAATAGCAGAAATACTCCGTTCCTGTGTTGAAAGGGAAAACGAAGACGGCTTTTAGCTCCCCTTTCAGCAGATACAGGGGAATTTAAGAAGGTCTAGGGCCCCCCCGGCAGCGATACAACAGCAGACGAAAGTATTACAGTAAATTGCACAATAAAGACACAGGAAAGTCGTCACTACGAGGAGATGGGCAACAATAAATGCTCTAAGTTAATTAAGGTAAAAATTCACTTCATTCTTTAGTTAAATCTATTTTGAAAAGATATACTTAGATTAAGCTTTATTACACGTATATAGAAGTATCTACTATTAAATTATATTTTTTTTCTCAAGAAAAGTATTAGAAAATTATTATTTAAAAGAAAAAAATTTAAGAAAAACAATTGGTATAGATTTAAGATTTTTATGAGTGAAAATTCCTTCAATTTGATCGGTTTTAATTAAGAACGGCAAGAATTGATATTAGGCGTGATAATTAAAAAAAAATGTTGTGTAATTCACCTTTACTTTCACTATAGATCAAGTTAGTCACTTTAAATGTGACACTAGTTAATTGTCAACTTCCTGTTGATTTTTTTTTAAATTCAAATGCGAATACTAGACCGTGGCGGTCCGATATCTCACTTGTAAATGGTTGGCCGCACGTTCACTAATTGCGAAAAAAAAATCAAAAAAAAATTGATATAATTCAAAATCCTGTCTAAAAGTCCATTTTCAAACGAAGTAACAGTGAATTACATACATATGGTTCAGAAATAATTGTTTCATTGAAATTTCTTTAATCTGGAAAATAGTAGATATTTCACTTTAAGTGTGATATTTGTTTTATCCATTCGCAAAGTACGTGTTGAAATCATTTTGTTTGATTTCCGTTTCGGTTGTGGTCTCGTTCGAGTATTTCTCCGGTTAATGTCAAAATTTAATATAGATAAGTAGCGTTGCGTGTGATATGGTGTAAAATTGTGTTAGTGATAGAAAAAAAAGTGCAGTGTGAGACCAAAATCGATTCCAGGTAAGACGTTTAATGACGCAAGAAACATCAGATGACCCAAGATCACCCAATCCCACTTTTAGCAGTTCACCAAAAAGACACTCCACGCCAGTGACGAGAGATCAGAGCGAGTATCCGTTCTATGTATTGAGCTCTGCTCAATAGAAATTCTGGAAGAAAATCAACACTTTTTCCTTCGAGAACACCAGCCTGTCTGTTAGTACAGAGGACACTAGCTCAGAACTGATTGTGGAACTTCAGAAACAGCAGAGGATAGGTTAATTGTGCCAAAACTGGACGAGAATAAACCAGTTATTCCAAAACCAATAGAGGAGATGTGTATCGCTACGGAAACTACAGAGGATAGAAGGCCCATTATTGAGAAAGTGGATGTGGAAACCCAGACAATAACGGAAGTGATGTCCTTAAGATCTGGAGGGAGGTATCGACAATCCTTGGACGCACTACCATCAATCCAAGAAGAAGTAGAATTACGGAATCAATCTTCAGAGCAGCCAGAAGACAATATCAGTGAAGAACAACAACAACAGCAACAAAGTCAATCTTCGAATAGGTCTGTGCAGCTAGACGAGTTAACCAGTGGAAAGAGATCATCGGAAAACTCAATTTTAGAAATGGAGCCACCAGTGGATACAATTAAAATTAATCAATTATTATTTAATAGTGTACCAATTTTAATGGGCGAAATAGGTCCCAACTTTGTTTCAGAAACAAATATATTTATCAATTGTTGTAAGCACGTTATTAATTGTCTCGCCGAAAGTGAAGTTCCAGTATTCCTTAACTCCTTCCAACGCAGTTCAGAGGCAGGGCGGTAAGTGTTCTGGAAGGTACAGGTTTCAATAACTTCCAGCATTTGGAGACCCAAATTCAAAATAAATAGTAAATACAAAAAGCTACGTGGCTCTCTTAAATGAGCTTAGGGTGTTGTTCCAATTACCAACAGAAACTTTTAAAATCTATGCCCAAAGGATAAAAATATTATTTAAAAGCTGCATTTCTAAAATCCTTGATCGACACTCTGGCACAGCAGCAGAGTGTTACATAATCATCATAATAGCAGCGAAGCGGCAAACGGTCTATGGAAGTATTTATGTATGGACATGTGAAAGCGATGAATGCCGTGATGTAACAACAAAAAACCGGAAAAAGCTTTGCGGAAATTAATTTGTGAATGCCATAAAGAAACACTTTAGGGAAATAATTAATTATGTACGTATAAATGCTGTGATGAAATTAGCTTAGCGTAATGAGAAAATAGCAATAGTATTAAGTCGAGAATTGTATAAATATTCTGTGATTTTGAATAAAGAAGTTAGTTAGTAGCAGTAGTATCATTAGGACACAAGTTGTTTCATTTTCTAGGAGTAAAGCTAGTATGCTGCTCCATTCATCCAACTAGGAGTAAAGCTAGTAAGCTGCTCCATACACATCGCTGCTCTATCTATCTCGGGAGAAATAAGTAAAAGCCCAATCGTCGTGAAGGCACGTAATCTCAGTTTACCTACAGTAACCGTGCCGTGTTCCAGATTAATATATAAAGGTGCTCTGATGAGAGTACAGAAGTACTTAAGGAACTCAACAATTTTGGCGCAGCCGGTAGGGTCAAGGAAATAATATAAATTCAAAACACTTGAAAAAACCTTGATCCACGAATTTACATAAACGAGTGCATAAGAGCGCATTATTTTTGAATCTGGCACACAATAAATGGTATCCACTGTTTGTCTTGAAAAGATACCAACATCAAACAACAATAAAAGGAAAGAAGCCCAATATAATACAGCATCATATCTGCACATTGCAAAAGACGTTAAAATTTTTTCTCTTCTCTTCAACTAAAGTGAAGTAAAAGTAAGTTAATAAAAATGTTTAAAAAAGACGCAAAAATTTCGTAGCAAAATTACTTTAAACTAATAGCTTAAAAAAATACAGTAGTCACTACGATATATGTGCATATACATAAGCGGCTATTAAACAGAATTAGTTAAACTACCTATTCACTCTTGACTTCTCTCTCAATTTTTGCGTAAAAACTCTGTGGGTGTTGTTTTCATGCACAGACCTGATCGAAGCTCTCCTGGCTCAAATTTTGAGGCAGAAATAAATTCATTGTCTTTTGACAACACAAGTCCTCCAGACAGCCCAATAGTAGAGCGAAATTCACCCCAAAGCAGACCATCCATAAACTGGTATCGCGAGCATCGCTCAGGTAAACGCTTCAGAGATCACAGTCTAATTAATTTCCTCGCAAGAAATCATAGTTTAGGCGCTCTAGTATCCAAGCAGGCGTTAGCCACACCAAGTTCGAGTATAAACCACTCAAATCACTTCCTGCCTAAAACAACCAAATAAAACAGACAAAATGTCGGTAAACTATGAAAAAGTAGTAAAAACTGACGGCACAAATGGTGCCTTGGTTCTCTGGGGAAATTAGCGCGCAAATCCTCACAGAGCTACAGACTTTTATAGGCTGTTGTAAGCAAGTGCAACAGTGTCTAGGGGAAGAGGAAAGGAAAGCCTTCATGCAGATTTTCCCCACCAGATTGAGAGGAAACACGTATCAATTAATAGCGTCCAGCTCTTGCACCAAATTTGATGAAGTCGAACAACTGCTTTACCGAACGTATTTACCTCGTGAAACATACCATGAACTAATAAACAAGTGAATTACTTGCCGGCAATATCCGCCAGAATCATTTAGTTCATTTACAAATAGATTAAAAAGTCTTTTAATTCAATGCAACGAGGCAGCACAGAGTAAATACGGATCTGAAAGTTTTAAGTAGTAAAGCAGCAAATAGAAGATTTTGCTATGGCTTCCATAAAGAGTGGTGCAACTAATCCCCATCTAAGCGCCTATTTACTCACATTGAATGAAAATTCTTTAGAAAATCTCATCCAAAAGGCATTAGATATGGAAAGGTTGCAACAGGGACTCTCTTTCATTCCACAACCAACAAACTATATCCCTAACCCAACAAACTCTTTCCAAGTGGACCATTTTCTAAAACATAATATCCCAAATTTCTCTAACACCTATGCTTATCCCATACCCGAGAGTGTAAATTTGTCTTCTTACCCTTATACAAAGGAGTTCGGAAGACATAACGTAAAAACAGAAATGGGTATACCTCCAATAGCGGAACCAACAAAGGAAACTTCAGTATCCTTTAGTACCGACGGAAACCCAGAAAATTATTGGCGCTCTCCTCAAACAAACATAACAAGGAAATCGTTAGGAAGTCCACCTCCAAACGGGAAATCTTTTTACGAGCAGGCAGAAAAAAAATACGACAAACAAAAAGTACTTTTAAATAAGATCACCTGCAGCTACTGCAATGACAAACGGCACACGTACTACGAATGCCTAAAACGCAAGAATACTCCCTTTTGTATTACCTGCAGAACAAAGGGCCATGATGCCCAATATTGTAAGCAAACTGCGAAAACACCACCCGAACATGCAAACAGTAGCAACAATGCTCGGTGATGACCTGCAAATCGGGAACCGAGAATTCACCATATACAAAATATGTGTGACTTATGTGGCAGAAGAGGGCATACCGTGTCCACATGTCAGCAGAAACAACGATGGGAGGCCACACATTCGGGAAACGGCATACTGTCGGACCGAAAAATCCCGACTCGACATTAAATAAAACTGCGCAAATTACTTCAGGGTTCTCTCAAACAAAAAAACAATCAAATAGAGAAAATGTACCAGTGGTAGACTTACCACTGGACATAGGTAAAAACACAGCCGTTCGGCTGATAGTAGACACTGGAGCTGAAGTAAGCATCATAAAAGTGGAAGATAACCCAGAACATATAGAACGAAGCCAAAAGGTGAATTTGAAAACCCCATTTGGAGAACGAGAAACATTGGGAAACTGCCCAGGCAACTTTTTATTAAGACGCACTGTCCCATGAAAACTCCAGGTAGTAGAAGACATTGCCCACATCTCCCACGATGGGCTGTTAGGCAATGACTTTCTTGCAAAAAATTGTAATATCGAAGGGCCTAATAAATTACTCCGGTTCCCTCGCACGGAAACCAACCTATTGAATTCACGGTACCTCTCGAAACATCCCTAGAAGTTGCAGGGGAAATACCAAGTGTTGAATCAGCCAGCAGAGTCTCAAAAGCTGAAAGAGAAGAAAAGAAAAGAACCAGGACACAAAAAAGGAAAATGAAATTGTCACTTATCTAATAAGTAAATCTTGAAATACACGAAGAGCTGGTTTCATTTCCACGTCCCAATGGTTCCAATAAGCCCTTCACTAGACCACTAGTATTCCCCGTACATTTTTCCTTTCCCATTTGTCGAATGTCTAAAATCAAAGAACAGAAATTAATTTACATTTTTTATTAATAAATTGAGCAAATAAAACCATCAAATCGACAATATAAACAGAAATACTTTAATTAACACGATAATTCACTAATATAACCTTACAATTATTCATATTCAAATGTTAATAAAAGTTTTAAACATTTAACGTATATTGATTGTTAAATACATAAAATTAATAATTTACTTACCATAAATCACTAAAAACAAAAATATTCGATTAAATCCGACAGCAAATCATGAGTACGAACTTCAAACTTTAAATGAATTTGGCAGCGCGAACTTTAATTATTTTTCGAGGAAAGTACATTGCCCTAAGAAATTTTTGTACGCGGAATTCAAAAATCGATATAATTTAACGCGAAATCAAAGAAATAACGCGAAATTTAAGAAAAACTAATAATTTAATTTATACAATAGGTAAAAAAGAGACGAACAGATAAGAAAAAGAGACAATTTAAACAATTTCACGAAAATACACGAAGTACAAAAATCATGCGCAGTAAATTAGTACCGTAATAGATGTTTTCTATGTTTTCGACATTAGTTTCTTATTCACCACAGCATTAGAATTATCACTTTTGATAAAATTTGCTGCAAATACGCAATAGTGGCACTTGAATTTATTAAATTATATAATAAAAACAATGGTCGAAGCAAAGAAAACAACTTAATCAATTTATCTGTCACATTTTTTGAGTTTCATTAATTTTTATTTTTTCTACTGTCCAAACAGACGGGCAAGATTGGCATCACCAAGGAAAATGGCCGAACAGGGTCTATAAAAGTCCGAAGAAAGCTATACAACCTCTCTTAGTTATTTGGTCAGTGCAGCAAAAACATCACGGCAACTTAAAGGGACTCCAGCAATATTTTCAAGTGGTTTGTACAACAAATAAAAACAGAGTTGGAATCGGTCAACGGTTTACACGTTGTCCGAATATGATCTGTTCGTCGAAAATTTAGATTTAAGAAGTGAAGTGAAGTGTGAAATTAACTAGTTTTAGAATTAAATTTAATTATAGGAATGTATACCCGGAAAAATTTGTGCTATTAAAATTGTAATAATTAAATAAAATTAAATATTTTTTGATAATTAATAGACTTTAGGAATTTTTGAATTTAGTTCAAGAAGTAATAAGGAAAATTTAACTCATAGAACCTCCAGAAGTGTATAATATTATTAAAGGTTTTTAATCGTGATTAAATTCAATGTTTTTGCAAACGAAAATCCACATCTTTTAAATTATTTTTCCAAAGAAGTATTTCCCTTTTTCAGATCGAATGAAAGTTTTTTTTTGGTATTTTATCACATTATGATATTTTAACATGGTGTTTCCATCCAGGAATGTGAGAATCGTTTGCAAATTTGATTGATTACTTTTTCTTTCTATTGAAATACTGATTCGAAATCATATCTTTTTCTATTTTTGTGGCGTATACATTCCTTTTAAGTGCATTTTTTGGGTTACGGTATCATTAATTTCAGTTAGACTTACGAATATCTTACGGTATCAAGTACCAGTAAAAGATAACAGTTGGAATCAGTCAACGGTTTAAACGTCGTCTGAATATGATCTGTTAATATAATTAATTCAATAATGAAGACGACATCAAGCTATTGGGTGGCATATAATATTTATTACATTTATTATTAATTGTAGATTGGGCAAAAAATATATTTATTTCCACAAATTTAACATGGATAAATCAATAGAAGCCTTACTTGTGATACAAGTCGTACTACACGATAAGGTGACAAGTGCTGTAGAAAATGGAAGAAAAACCAGATTAGAGAAAAGAACAGCAGGATTCTATAAGCAAAAACTAATTGATATACGGACTTTATGGTAAGAATTTTTGGCACAAGATAGAAGGCTCACAGAAACGATTCTTACCTTAGAAGTAAGCTGTGCGCATGAGTACATAACAAAAAATAAATTCGATCTCTTTGAAGTGAAATATTCCGAATATATGGGCGAACTTGAAGATGGTTTGAAGGAAAAATTTCCGGACAGTAACAAAACACTTATGCAACCAGAGCATTATTCAGCTCAGCTTCCCAAGATCAGGTTACCTAAATTTAACGGAGAGTACAATTCGTGGAGATCTTTTTATGATCTTTTCACATCCCTTCTTCATGATAACTCAAACCTGCAGCCCGTCCAAAAGCTTCACTCTCTGAAGGGATGTCTCACTGGCGACGCCGAACGTGTGTTAAGACATATTCCAATTACCAACCAAGATTATCTGCCAGCTTGGAGAAAGCTAAAAGAAAGATATGAAAACACAAGAACTTTAGTTAACCATCAGCTTAACACGTTATTAAGTCAACCTAAATTAACCACTGAAAACGGAAAGGGTCTAAAGGCATTAGCAGATACTACGGAAGAATGCTTACAGAAACTTAAGGCATTGAAGGTAGATACTACTTCTTGGGACGCACTTTTGATATTGTAGCAGAAGTAAACGTTTCGCTGGATTTTCTTTGTAAGGAAACTGGAACCAGTACAAAAAAAAACACCAATGACCACAATGTAGCGAATCTTCCTTCTCGTTGTAGGTTAGTTAATTAGTTAGGTGCTTCGCCAAGATGGTTACAGCATTCCTTGAACCGTTGAATCCGTTACCTGGCCGAGCGGTCACCGGGTTAACGGAGGCCGGCTCAAAGTAAGTGGGATGTTCGAGCAAAGCGGAAATGGAACCTTTAACCTACAAAAAAATGTTACCTCGAGTCAACTGGCGGGCGCTTTTCTTGCCCCGGTGCAAGTTATTCGGTCAACCGAGACTGGAAAACAAAAACCTCCATCGGTTGAATACTGCGGTTCCTTTTCGTCGAGGATTACTTTCTCTCTAAAACGTCGCCGGACTCAGGCTCCTTTACCAGCAAATCTCCGGCTTCTTTATTTCGGGTATCAGGTGGAAATGTCCTCTTTGGGATAAAATGAGAGGAACAAACAAATAAAAATAACTTGTACTCTGAGTAACGTTAAACTCCACGTTTTATTTTACATAACACAAAAAAAAGATTTTTTACAAATTTTATTCTCAAAAACGCTGCAGAGCAGATCAAGACTTTTCTTTCTTCCTCTATCTCTAAATCTCAACTCTTTTTTTGGCGGGCCTACGTGACCTAAAACTATTCCTCATTCTTCCTCTATTCTTTTAAAATTTTAGCTTGGACTGACCTCTATCCGTTCACGTTTGAATTATTTACACTGTTTCTTTTAAATTCTTTTTATTACATTTCAAAATTTCTAACTTCTTTTCTAATACAAGCTTACATTTCATTCACTTCTAAATTCTTTTTATTACATTTCAAAATTTCTAACTTCTTTTCTAATACAAGCTTACATTTCATTCACTTCTAAATTCTTTTTATTACATTCCACAATTTCTAACTTCTTTTCTAATACATGCTTACATTTTATTCACTTCTAAATTCTTTTTATTACATTTCAAAATTTCTAACTTCTTTTCTAATACAAGCTTACATTTCATTCACTTCTAAATTCTTTTTATTACATTCCAAAATTTCTACTTCATTTCTAATACATGCTTACATTTTATTCACTTCTAGGTTCTTTTTATTACATTTCAAAATTTCTAACTTCATTTCCAACTGAATCGATTCCTACCACATGTTACCTCCATTTGCTGGCTTCCACTTTTAGGGTAAAAGAATTCATCTCTACTGCATAACTTGTGAACGTAGTTCATTTTCGAACTTATTGAGATTCTCTTATTTACTTTACTCCTGGGTGAGCGATATTCATTTTATAGTAGGGATATGTCAAAATAGTTTATCTCGAAATTATTGGCAGTCCTGGGTGAGGAACATTTATTCCCTACCTGAGATCTGTCAAGGTAGTTCATTTTCAAAGGTTATTGACATTCTCTCGTTTATTTTTTCAATAGGGTGAGCAACATTTATTCCCTACCTGAGATCTGTCAACGTATTTCGTTTTCAAAGATTCTTGTGATGGAGTTCATTTCAAACCTTAAGCTATCTCGCTCCTACTGTTGCTTGCGAGGTGAAGAATATTCATTCTGCTTCCGCGGCGCGTCGCGATCGCAAAGCTTGGAGGAGCCGATGCGCACGTCGGAGCGTGCTACTACTTCTCAGTGATTAGGAATCTAACGTGAAGGGACTGCAGCGTGTATGCCCGGGTGTAGTTGACTTGAGAAATTTATTTGGGATGAAGTAGGTGTCGCGTGGAACTGTACGGACGGGGTTTCTGATTTCGCTATGGTTCAGTGCCTTTCTTTAGACAGGGAAGCTGTCACATTGTATGTCGTTTTCGTTGTCTCGTCTGTTTTATTTTCTCGACGTATGTAAATAAACGAAAATTCACTCGAAAGTGATGACAGCTTTTCTTTCTTTTTGTTTTTATTTGAGTGAAGACAAATCTAGCTTTTGCGAAATACTTCCTGCATAATTTAAGTGTCAATATTTTTCAAGTTCTCTAATTATGATGTTGGTAAGTAATCTTGTTACACTACCCCCCCCCCCCCCCTCACAAGCTTGTAGCTCCGTCCAAGCTGGTTCATCTCTTTCTATTGCGGCGGGAAAAGCAACGTGCTTCTCCACGACATGTACACGAAGAGAACTTTGGTACTGTACACTCAAACCCATGTCAATGAAGAGATACCGTCCTGACGAGAGTAAAAGGGCGGCCTCTCGAGAGCTCAAGGCTCTACGGAGACCAAAATGGTCACTCTACGCAGGCGGACCGCACCCACAACGAGTTGGGCGCCACGGATCATGAAGATCATCAAGGAGGGGTAGGATAGGAAAAAGCTTCTAACGAAGGCTAACTCAGAAGGAGTTAGTGTGAGATTCATCTACCCATTTAAGGTAGAGATGGGTTCTACCAGGATCATGTCCTTTTAAATTTTATTCAGCTCCGACGTATTATGGAAATAATGAAGGAAGGATAGGAAAGTTAATACGCCTACTGAAAGATAACCCAGAAGGGGTTAGAGCTATAGACGGTCAAGCAAAATTCATCTACTCATTCAAGGTAGAGATGGGTTCTACTAGGATCGTGTCAAGCAAAATTCATATACTCATTTAAGGTAGAGATGGGTTCTACTAGGATCGTGTCCTTTTAAATTTTATTCAGCTCCGACGTATTATGGAAATAATGAAGAAAGATAGGAAAGTTAAAACGGCTTCTGAAAGATAACCCAGAAGCGGTTAGAGCTATAGACGGTCAAGCAAAATTCATCTACTCATTTAAGGTAGAGATGGATTCTACTGGGATCGTGTCCTTTTAAATTTTATTCAGCTCCGACGTATTATGGAAATAATGAAGAGACGCCCTTAAGACTTTGTCGGATTTAATATGTGCATGGCGAGTCAGAAGCACATCCCCGACGTCACGCCGATCCTTGGTCAGGGCTCGATATCGGTCTCGGTATCGAAAACCAAAGGCGCACCCGCAGCCCAGCAACCGAAAAAATCTGTTCCACAAGTACGCCTCCGTTCCCAATACTAAGACCAGTCGGAGAAGTCTCTGCAACCAGTAACCTAACCAACTGATTGCAGGACGTGTTCCGCACGGGGCATCTCCCTCTGACCGCAGATCGACATTCGTTCGAGGGTGTGACCCCAAGTCCCCAGCAGGGATTAAAATTTCGAAGGCAGTTCGTCTTTCCTACGGCAACGCGGCCTACGTAGGGTACCATGTGGGAGGGGTTTTGACTCATTGTCAAGCGAGGGGGTGTAAAAAAGTGGACGAATTTATAAGAGGTATACCGTCCGCTAGGTTGGGTAGGTCCTAAGCGGCACCTTGGTATCCTGTAGTTACCAGTTAAGCTCGCTGGATGCGTTCTTAGGGCTACCAGGAAGGCGTATTAGTCGTTATATGGAGAGGTTGTTTCTTTCGCGGTATGGGGCCAGTCTGTCGACGTGGACAGTTCGCATCTTCCCACCATGACACTTTTTGATCCTGAACCCCAGTTCGGTTACAGCCTCCGTGATCTTGTATGGCCCATCCCAGTCGCACTGCAGTTTTGGGCACCGCCCAATTACGCGTCTTGGGAAATATAACCACACAAGGTGACCTAATTTAAAGCAGGGTTTCTTTGTCCGCAAGTCATAGTACGTCTTCATTCGCCGGCTCGCGGTGTTCAGCATCGTTCGATTATTCTCGTGAATCGTGTTCAGTGTCGTGGTCAGATTGTCCAGGTACTCGCTAATCGACATAACTTCGGTGAGTGGACTTCCCAAGTGGCAAATGAAGTTCTCGACCAAAAATGAGTTTAGCCGAGGTTTGTTTAGTGCTATCCTGTACACTTGCGCGATACGATAACAGTAGGTAAGGCACATAATGGTCCCATTCTCTTTGGTGTGAATTTAAAGATTTCGCCAGATAGTCCAGGATTGTTCGGTTAAATCTTTCGGCTAAACCATCTGACTGTGGTTGTAAAGCTGTTGTGCGCACTCTCGAAATTTCTACCTGGATCTGAATGGAGCTGTAGTGGGGCTCCATGTCGGCTGAATACGGCTGAGATGAGGGCGTCTGATACAGTTTCGGCTGTCTGATCTGGAACGGGAATTGCTTCGGGCCACTTGGTGAAGTAGTCCATACAGACTACTACGTAGCGGTTACCTTTATTTGTCCTTGGTAGTGGTCCCAATATGCCGAGAGCAATTCTCTCCAAAAGTGCGCCAATGTTACAAACTTGGAGAGGAGCTCTCCGTCTTGGCCGCGGCCCTTTCCGTGCTTGACATTGTAGATATCCAGCACACCAGTCCTTTACATCCGTACTACTACCAATCCAATAATACTTCTGTCGAAGTTTACCTAACGTCTTATCAACGCCGAAGTGTCCGCCGCTTAGAGAATCGTGTACCTGTTGGAGAACAAGTTTTCGAAGAGATTTCGGGACCAGGATTTGGTTAATAGTTTCTGACCCTTGACTGATTGTTCGAACGGCGATGCTATTCTCTAGTTTCAGAAGAGACCACATTGACCAATACGATTTAATTTCAGGGATCAGGTCTTTGATGCTATCTTTGTCTGGGCGCTGATCCGTAGTCAGCCAACTCCGAATACATCGTAAAGTGAGGTCGTCCTCCTGCTTCTCAACTATATCTTCTTGGGTGGTGACTAGGCGAATTATGATGGTGTCTTTCTCTTCGAGCTGTTGACAATAGTGACAATCAGTCGTGCAACAAGGACGGCGAGATATTGCATCTGCAGTGCTGTGACACTTACCTGGACGGTGCACAATTTCAAAATCATACGCCTGCATGCGTTCTATCCATCTTGCTACCTGTCCCTCGGGACACCGAAAGTTCATCAACAATCTCAAGGATGCATCGTCTGTTCGAATTGTGAACTTTTTCCCAGTAAGTAGGGCTGGAAATGTGAGTACGCTTTGACTATTGCAACCAGCTCTTTCGTGGTAACTTAGTAGTTTCGACGACTGAATGTCTTGCTGTGGTATTCCACCACGTGTTCCATCCCGTCCTTAACTTGCGAAAGAATAGCTCCCCAAGCGTGTTGACTGGCGTCTGTGTCCAAGATAAAAGGTAAATTTTCGTCTGGCTGGGTGAGTATAGGCGCAGTGGTTAAGCGGTCTTTCAACTCTTCGAACGCTTCTTGACAAGCATCTGACCAGATAAACTTTCGACCTTTTTCCGTAAGCTCTGTTAGTGGCTTCGCAATAGCTGAGAAATTTGTCGCAAAACCGCCTATAGTAAGCACACAGCCCAAGGAATGACTGAATATCTCTTCGTGTTTGCGGTTTGGGCCAACTCTTAACAGCATTCGTTTTGTCGGGGTCCGTTGATAATCCAGAGTCACTGATGACGTGTCCCAAGAACTTCACCGCTCTCTGACACAACTGACACTTCTTCGGTGAAACTTTTAGATTCGCTACTCTTAATCGGGCTAAGACAAGGCGGAGATTTTCTACCATTTGTACGAACGTGGGGCCATGTACGATAACAGCGTCCAAATATACTAGGCACGCCTGAGGTGGAATTACTTGGAGGACGATTTCCATGAGCCTCTGAAAGGTTGCAGGGGCATTGGTTAGTCCAAATGGCATAACTGAAAACTCCCACTATCCACTGCCTATCTACTACTATCACTACTATCAGACTTCCATTGTTGGACTGGCCAACTACTGGTTCCATCCACAGGGTAGGTGGGACATTCTTTGGAGTTATCAAAACGTTTTTCTATTCACCCACTAGCGGGTTGAAAAGTGCTACGAAGCCGTATGAATCAGCTGGTATGATAGAGTGCTGTATTGTTCTAACAAGAATGTCAGTGCCCTCTTCTTCGATTATCGGAACGAGTTCGTGAGCTATCATAATTGTGTGCCGTGCTAAGTCGATTGAACATCTGTTGCCTTCGAGGAAATCCATCCCGATGATGCAGTCGTCAAAGACATTAGCTACGTAGAAGGTGTGTTTTGTCGTAAAGTTTTTTATAGCTACTTGTAGCTCAATGACGCCGTCCACTATATTGGTTCCTCCAGTGACACTTCGAATCCGCGTTGAAGATGGGTGGAGACTATTGGAAGCGATCTAGTATTCTTCTGTGGAGGATAGAACGCGTCGCTCCGGTATCCACAATCATGTGGCAGACAAGTCCTCCAATTTTTCCTTTTATCCTGATGGTACTACAAATCGTACCTTGGCTCACAGTTATTATAGGTGGGGCTGGTAGCCTCGAAACTAGTGACTTCATCGGGGCTTGTGTCTTCACGTCGCTCAGCACTATTTGTGTAGAGATAAGGTTCGGTGTGTTGGGTATGGGGCTGTGTATGGTGGCTCGTGACTGGTGTGCAGGCGGTTAGTGTGTTATTTTGTGGAGGATTTGTTATTGAGTTAGTTGGGGGAGGGTCAGTTAGTGTGTTAGTGGGTGGTGGACGGTTTGTTAGAGGCTTAGTGGGAAGTGGACGGTAGTTTAGTGGGTTAGTGAGAAAGGAGGAGTAAGTTAGTGTATTAGTGGGAAAGTAGGAGTTGGTTAATGTGTTAATGGGAGTGGAGGGATGAGTTAGTGTGTTAGTGGGAAGGTAGCAATTGGTTACGGTGTTAGTGGGAAGTGAGGTGTGGGTAGTTTGAGTGTGTGTAATGTTGGTGTGATGTGTGTTGGTGTGTGTAGTGTTGCTGCGGTGTGAGGTGTGGTTGAGGTGAGTGGTTATTGTGTTAGGTGTAAGGTTGGTGAGCGGCTTAGGCTTAGGGACGTGTGTAAGATTGGAGATTGGTGTAGGATAGGTTACGATATGGCCGAGGATGTGCTGGTGCGCGGGACGTGGAGCGTTGGTGAAGTATGCTGGTCTCTGCTCCCTGAGATCAGCTGACTGGTGTTTAAATTTTCGCTGAGACTAGATGAAGTAATATCTGGGCACGTTTCTCTGTTTCGGGAGAGCAGTTGTATCGGGGTTTGTTTCGAATTCGACTGCTCTGCGCTTCGTGATACTTGTACTATTTCCGGTAGTCCTACTATATTCTCTCCCGGCTCAATTTGTACCAGACGGATATTAATCGCTCGATTAGTAGGATGCCCTTCGATCAGGTCGAATTCTACACGATTTCCAGGAATTAACTCGGCTTCTGGGTTCACAATCGACTTCTGAAAATTTGTGAAATGGAAAAAACATCCCCTTGAGTCTCATCACGCACAATGAACCCGAACCTTCTTCGAAAGTCACAGCGGCGGATAGTCCCCGTCGCATTTCGAGCTATGATCTTTTCTTTATTATAGATAGTAGCGGATGTAGGAGCTGTTTGGTTTATTTGAGCTAGCTGCGGCTCCTTCACGCTAGCTCGCTGGCGTTTCCCGGCGCCATCCGTGCTGAATTGCTTCCCATCCGTTCCCTTCTAAAGTCTGGCGGTTCCCTTGGTGAAGGTCTACTATTACGCGATGCAACGGCTACCCTGATGTTTCGTCTCGCAGCCCGCGTCGCTCGATGATTAGCCTCAATTCGAAAAGCTGTTTGGACAGCATCTTGTAGAGTAGGTGGATTGAAGTCTCGCACTCTCTCTTGAACGTCTAGGTTAAAAATTCCATCCGGGAAATGCTCCAATGCTATTTGATCTCTTGCATCCTCTGGACAATATGCAAACTTGAGCCTAGTCAATCGTAGAAGATCTGTGGCGTACTCCGAAAAGCTCTCTCCATTCTTCTGTACTCTGGTGCTCAACTGGACGTGACTCACGGACTGTTTATACTCCGCACCAAATTGTATTGCAAGTGCGTTTCTTGCTTTAGAGTATGACCTCCTAGCCTCTTGACCTAACGTTTCGTAAAAGCCCAAAGCCATGCCGCGTAGAGAGGCAGCTAAATAAAGAGCTTTCGTTCCGTCGTCCCAACCGTTTGCTTCCGCGATCGCTTCGAAGTGTACTTCGTAGCGATTCCAAGGAGCTTTTGCGTCGTACTCCGTGGGTGAAAGCATCGGTTTCCTTATGTGCTTGTCGGTTGCTATGCTCTGTGGCCGATGAGAGGTCGACGAAGAGAACTCACTGGATCGTTGTGCCCCTACAGGGTTGGAACAAATATCTGCAGGCCCATTTGTTTCCACTGGATGTTGCTCGTTGTGATCGGGTCTCTCTCTCGGAATTTTCGAGGAAGACGGCGTGGACTGACCAGTAGGGGGGAGGGGAGTGCCAACTGCTTTGTCGGCGGACTTTAAATTTGGATCACCCTCCGTATCGTTCATTACCCTATTCACAAAGGCAGCTCCGCTAAGGGCCGACACATCGGCCATCTGCCTCTGTAATGTGCTTAACTCTTCTTGGAAGGAAGTATGCTGCCCCTTTAGAGCTTTCACTTCATTGCTAGCTTCCGCGATTGTGTTCGACTGAGCACTAAATTTGCTGCTCAACTCTTCGAGCTTCTGCAGAATTTTATCCAGCTGGTCCTCTGCAATTGTGCTCGGTTTCCACTGCTGATTTAATTCCGGAATCGGAGTAATTAGTGCCTTGGCTACGCGTTAGTATACAAGTTCACGCAGGTAAGCCTTTTGCCGATCGTTGACCGTTTAAAGCGAACGATTTAGCAAATATCTCGTTTTTGTATTACCCACCGCTAAGACGAAGATCGAAGATATTTCCCCCCTCCTTAAGTGGGAACTTATTCAAACTGCGAGGAATGAAGAATTATCGGGAGATACCGGAGCTATTTCCCGTGTACCAACGACAAAATAAAATGCCGGCCTATCTCTCTCGTTGGCTAAAGATTTCAATGGCAAATGAGTATATTTTGAACTTCAGCAAATCGTTTGTGTTATACAAATCTAGAAAGTATTTGGTATTTTATTGATCGTCGATGGGCGAAGATTATATTGACGAGGCTGGACACTTGAACGCTCGCTGGCTAGCAACTATAAAGCGGATGCTGAAACTCTTTTTTTTTTTTTTTATTTTTTTACTTTATTGCTCGCTAATTTTCGTTTATACCACAAACATGGGAAGTCTTTCTTATCTGCTAGACCGTGGAATAGCAAATATAAAATTTTAGCACTTGATTTGCACTATAGCAAAAGTTAGCTATCAGATGTAAAAGACAAAACCAACGAGAAAAAAAATTTTATACACTATACTTCGTAGTTCGTACGTGTATCGTGCAAATATTGAAAATTCGCCACCTAATTCGCCCTTTTGAAATCATTCACCCGCAGATATATCCAATATCAGAAATTTTTTATTACTTGTCACTCTTCAATTCGTAAATAACTTAACGTCTGAAAACTATTTCGCGTCAAATAGCGATTCTCAATGATCACTCAAAGTTATTTGGCAGTTTAGAGAAATTCGTGATTATTTTGCGTCCCGTAGGGATCAAAAATCCAACACTCTTTGGTTTTATACACCGCCGACCAAACGAAAGGATAACATGTACGATTTTATTACCCCCTTTCTCGTTAGTAACTCAATCGTTGCTGATGGTACTACAAATCGTACCTTGGCTCACAGTTATTATAGGTGGGGCTGGTAGCCTCGAAACTAGTGACTCCATCGGGGCTTGTGTCTTCACGTCGCTCAGCACTATTTGTGTGGAGATAAGTTTCGGTGTGTTGGGTATGGGGCTGTGTTGTAGTGTGCTCGTGACTGGTGTGCAGACTGTTAGTGTGTTATTTTGTGGAGGATTTGTTATTGAGTTAGTTGGGGGAGGGTCAGTTAGTGTGTTCGTGGATGGTGGATGGTTTGTGAGAGGCTTAGTGGGAAGTGGACGGTAGTTTAGTGGGTTAGTGAGAAAGGAAGAGTAAGTTAGTGTATTAGTGGGAAAGTAGGAGTTGGTTAATGTGTTAATGGGAGTGGAGGGATGAGTTAGTGTGTTAGTGGGAAGGTAGCAATTGGTTACGGTGTTAGTGGGAAGTGAGGTGTGGGTAGTTTGAGTGTGTGTAATGTTGGTGTGATGTGTGTTGGTGTGTGTAGTGTTGCTGCGGTGTGAGGTGTGGTTGAGGTGAGTGGTTATTGTGTTAGGTGTAAGGTTGGTGAGCGGCTTAGGCTTAGGTACGTGTGTAAGATTGGAGATTGGTGTAGGATAGGTTACGATATGGCCGAGGATGTGCTGGCGCGCGGGACATGGAGCGTTGGTGAAGTATGCTGGTCTCTGCTCCCTGAGATCAGCTGACTGGTGTTTAAATTTTCGCTGAGACTAGATGAAGTAATATCTGGGCACGTTTCTCTGTTTCGGGAGAGCAGTTGTATCGGGGTTTGTTTCGAATTCGACTGCTCTGCGCTTCGTGATACTTGTACTATTTCCGGTAGTCCTACTATATTCTCTCCCGGCTCAATTTGTACCAGACGGATATTAATCGCTCGATTAGTAGGATGCCCTTCGATCAGGTCGAATTCTACACGATTTCCAGGAATTAACTCGGCTTCTGGGTTCACAATCGACTTCTGAAAATTTGTGAAATGGAAAAAACATCCCCTTGAGTCTCATCACGCACAATGAACCCGAACCTTCTTCGAAAGTCACAGAGGCGGATAGTCCCCGTCGCATTTCGAGCTATGATCTTTTCTTTATTATAGATAGTAGCGGATGTAGGAGCTGTTTGGTTTATTTGAGCTAGCTGCGGCTCCTTCACGCTAGCTCGCTGGCGTTTCCCGGCGCCATCCGTGCTGAATTGCTTCCCATCAGTTCCCTTCTAAAGTCTGGCGGTTCCCTTGGTGAAGGTCTACTATTACGCGATGCAACGGCTACCCTGATGTTTCGTCTCGCAGCCCGCGTCGCTCGATGATTAGCCTCAATTCGAAAAGCTGTTTGGACAGCATCTTGTAGAGTAGGTGGATTGAA
This sequence comes from Dioctria linearis, assembly GCA_963930735.1. Lineage (NCBI taxonomy): Eukaryota > Metazoa > Arthropoda > Insecta > Diptera > Asilidae > Dioctria > Dioctria linearis. The sequence continues at coordinate 219,819,014 of OZ005742.1, forward strand.
GTCTCGCACTCTCTCTTGAACGTCTAGGTTAAAAATTCCATCCAGGAAATGCTCCAATGCTATTTGATCTCTTGCATCCTCTGGACAATATGCAAACTTGAGCCTAGTCAATCGTAGAAGATCTGTGGCGTACTCCGAAAAGCTCTCTCCATTCTTCTGTACTCTGGTGCTCAACTGGACGTGACTCACGGACTGTTTATACTCCGCACCAAATTGTATTGCAAGTGCGTTTCTTGCTTTAGAGTATGACCTCCTAGCCTCTTGACCTAACGTTTCGTAAAAGCCCAAAGCCATGCCGCGTAGAGAGGCAGCTAAATAAAGAGCTTTCGTTCCGTCGTCCCAACCGTTTGCTTCCGCGATCGCTTCGAAGTGTACTTCGTAGCGATTCCAAGGAGCTTTTGCGTCGTACTCCGTGGGTGAAAGCATCGGTTTCCTTATGTGCTTGTCGGTTGCTATGCTCTGTGGCCGATGAGAGGTCGACGAAGAGAACTCACTGGATCGTTGTGCCCCTACAGGGTTGGAACAAATATCTGCAGGCCCATTTGTTTCCACTGGATGTTGCTCGTTGTGATCGGGTCTCTCTCTCGGAATTTTCGAGGAAGACGGCGTGGACTGACCAGTAGGGGGGAGGGGAGTGCCAACTGCTTTGTCGGCGGACTTTAAATTTGGATCACCCTCCGTATCTTTCATTACCCTATTCACAAAGGCAGCTCCGCTAAGGGCCGACACATCGGCCATCTGCCTCTGTAATGTGCTTAACTCTTCTTGGAAGGAAGTATGCTGCCCCTTTAGAGCTTTCACTTCATTGCTAGCTTCCGCGATTGTGTTCGACTGAGCACTAAATTTGCTGCTCAACTCTTCGAGCTTCTGCTTCTGCTCGGTTTCCACTGCTGATTTAATTCCGGAATCGGAGTAATTAGTGCCTTGGCTACGCGTTAGTATACAAGTTCACGCAGGTAAGCCTTTTGCAGATCGTTGACCGTTTAAAGCGAACGATTTAGCAAATATCTCGTTTTTGTATTACCCACTGCTAAGACGAAGATCGAAGATATTTCCCCCCTCCTTAAGTGGGAACTTATTCAAACTGCGAGGAATGAAGAATTATCGGGAGATACCGGAGCTATTTCCCGTGTACCAACGACAAAATAAAATGCCGGCCTATCTCTCTCGTTGGTTAAAGATTTCAATGGCAAATGAGTATATTTTGAACTTCAGCAAATCGTTTGTGTTATACAAATCTAGAAAGTATTTGGTATTTTATTGATCGTCGATGGGCGAAGATTATATTGACGAGACTGGACACTTGAACGCTCGCTGGCTAGCAACTATAAAGCGGATGCTGAAACTCTTTTATTTTTTTTTTATTTTTTTACTTTATTGCTCGCTAATTTTCGTTTATACCACAAACATGGGAAGTCTTTCTTATCTGGTAGACCGTCGAATAGCAAATATAAAATTTTAGCACTTGATTTGCACTATAGCAAAAGTTAGCTATCAGATGTAAAAGACAAAACCAACGAGAAAAAAAATTGTATACACTATACTTCGTAGTTCGTACGTGTATCGTGCAAATATTGAAAATTCGCCACCTAATTCGCCCTTTTGAAATCATTCACCCGCAGATATATCCAATATCAGAAATTTTTTATTACTTGTCACTCTTCAATTCGTAAATAACTTAACGTCTGAAAACTATTTCGCGTCAAATAGCGATTCTCAATGATCACTCAAAGTTATTTGGCAGTTTAGAGAAATTCGTGATTATTTTGCGTCCCGTAGGGATCAAAAATCCAACACTCTTTGGTTTTATACACCGCCGACCAAACGAAAGGATAACATGTACGATTTTATTACCCCCTTTCTCGTTAGTAACTCAATCGTTGCTGATGGTACTACAAATCGTACCTTGGCTCACAGTTATTATAGGTGGGGCTGGTAGCCTCGAAACAAGTGACTCCATCGGGGCTTGTGTCTTCACGTGGCTCAGCACTATTTGTGTAGAGATAAGTTTCGGTGTGTTGGGTATGGGGCTGTGTTGTAGTGTGCTCGTGACTGGTGTGCAGACTGTTAGTGTGTTATTTTGTGGAGGATTTGTTATTGAGTTAGTTGGGGGAGGGTCAGTTAGTGTGTTCGTGGATGGTGGATGGTTTGTGAGAGGCTTAGTGGGAAGTGGACGGTAGTTTAGTGGGTTAGTGAGAAAGGAGGAGTAAGTTAGTGTATTAGTGGGAAAGTAGGAGTTGGTTAATGTGTTAATGGGAGTGGAGGGATGAGTTAGTGTGTTAGTGGGAAGGTAGCAATTGGTTACGGTGTTAGTGGGAAGTGAGGTGTGGGTAGTTTGAGTGTGTGTAATGTTGGTGTGATGTGTGTTGGTGTGTGTAGTGTTGCTGCGGTGTGAGGTGTGGTTAAGGTGAGTGGTTATTGTGTTAGGTGTAAGGTTGGTGAGCGGCTTAGGCTTAGGTACGTGTGTAAGATTGGAGATTGGTGTAGGATAGGTTACGATATGGCCGAGGATGTGCTGGCGCGCGGGACATGGAGCGTTGGTGAAGTATCCTGGTCTCTGCTCCCTGAGATCAGCTGACTGGTGTTTAAATTTTCGCTGAGACTAGATGAAGTAATATCTGGGCACGTTTCTCTGTTTCGGGAGAGCAGTTGTATCGGGGTTTGTTTCGAATTCGACTGCTCTGCGCTTCGTGATACTTGTACTATTTCCGGTAGTCCTACTATATTCTCTCCCGGCTCAATTTGTACCAGACGGATATTAATCGCTCGATTAGTAGGATGCCCTTCGATCAGGTCGAATTCTACACGATTTCCAGGAATTAACTCGGCTTCTGGGTTCACAATCGACTTCTGAAAATTTGTGAAATGGAAAAAACATCCCCTTGAGTCTCATCACGCACAATGAACCCGAACCTTCTTCGAAAGTCACAGCGGCGGATAGTCCCCGTCGCATTTCGAGCTATGATCTTTTCTTTATTATAGATACTAGCGGATGTAGGAGCTCTTTGGTTTATTTGAGCTAGCTGCGGCTCCTTCACGCTAGCTCGCTGGCGTTTCCTGGCGCCATCCGTGCTGAATTGCTTCCCATCCGTTCCCTTCTAAAGTCTGGCGGTTCCCTTGGTGAAGGTCTACTATTACGCGATGCAACGGCTACCCTGATGTTTCGTCTCGCAGCCCGCGTCGCTCGATGATTAGCCTCAATTCGAAAAGCTGTTTGGACAGCATCTTGTAGAGTAGGTGGATTGAAGTCTCGCACTCTCTCTTGAACGTCTAGGTTAAAAATTCCATCCGGGAAATGCTCCAATGCTATTTGATCTCTTGCATCCTCTGGACAATATGCAAACTTGAGCCTAGTCAATCGTAGAAGATCTGTGGCGTACTCCGAAAAGCTCTCTCCATTCTTCTGTACTCTGGTGCTCAACTGGACGTGACTCACGGACTGTTTATACTCCGCACCAAATTGTATTGCAAGTGCTTTCCTTGCTTTAGAGTATGACCTCCTAGCCTCTTGACCTAACGTTTCGTAAAAGCCCAAAGCCATGCCGCGTAGAGAGGCAGCTAAATAAAGAGCTTTCGTTCCGTCGTCCCAACCGTTTGCTTCCGCGATCGCTTCGAAGTGTACTTCGTAGCGATTCCAAGGAGCTTTTGCGTCGTACTCCGTGGGTGAAAGCATCGGTTTCCTTATGTGCTTGTCGGTTGCTATGTTCTGTGGCCGATGAGAGGTCGACGAAGAGAACTCACTGGATCGTTGTGCCCCCACAGGGTTGGAACAAATATCTGCAGGTCCATTTGTTTCCACTGGATGTTGCTCGTTGTGATCGGGTCTCTCTCTCGGAATTTTCGAAGAAGACGGCGTGGACTGACCAGTAGGGGGGAGGGGAGTGCCAACTGCTTTGTCGGCGGACTTTAAATTTGGATCACCCTCCGTATCGTTCATTACCCTATTCACAAAGGCAGCTCCGCTAAGGGCCGACACATCGGCCATCTGCCTCTGTAATATACTTAACTCTTCTTGGAAGGACGTATGCTGCCCCTTTAGAGCTTTCACCTCATTGCTAACTTCCGCGATTGTGTTCGACTGAGCACTAAATTTGCTGCTCAACTCTTCGAGCTTCTGCAGAATTTTATCCAGCTGGTCCTCTGCAATTGTGCTCGGTTTCCACTGCTGATTTAATTCCGGAATCGGAGTAATTAGTGCTTTGGCTACGCGTTAGTATACAAGTTCACGCAGGTAAGCCTTTCGCCGATCGTTGACCGTTTAAAGCGAACGATTTAGCAAATATCTCGTTTTTGTATTACCCACCGCTAAGACGAAGATCGAAGATATTTCCCCCCTCCTTAAGTGGGAACTTATTCAAACTGCGAGGAATGAAGAATTATCGGGAGATACCGGAGCTATTTCCCGTGTACCAACGACAAAATAAAATGCCGGCCTATCTCTCTCGTTGGTTAAAGATTTCAATGGCAGCAACTATAAATCGGATGCTGAAACTCTTTTATTGTTCTTTTTATTTTTTTACTTTATAGCTCGCTAATTTTCGTTTATACCACAAACATGGGAAGTCTTTCTTATCTGGTAGACCGTCGAATAGCAAATATAAAATTTTAGCACTTGATTTGCACTATAGCAAAAGTTAGCTATCAGATGTAAAAGACAAAACCAACGAGAAAAAAATTTTTATACACTATACTTCGTAGTTCGTACGTGTATCGTGCAAATATTGAAAATTCGCCACCTAATTCGCCCTTTTGAAATCATTCACCCGCAGATATATCCAATATCAGAAATTTTTTATTACTTTTCACTCTTCAATTCGTAAATAACTCAACGTCTGAAAACTATTTCGCGTCAAATAGCGATTCTTAATGATCACTCAAAGTTATTTGGCAGTTTAGAAAAATTCGTGATTATTTTGCGTCCCCTAGGGATCAAAAATCCAACACTCTTTGGTTTTATACACCGCCGACCAAACGAAAGGATAACATGTACGATTTTATTACCCCCTTTCTCGTTAGTAACTCAATCGTTGCTAACTTCGCCCAGTAGGTTTAGACAGTATTTCGGGTTCTGTACACGGTCGAAGCCAGGTTCCCGAAAGGGCGACGTCTGAAATACTTCTTAAACCTGTGAAATAATTTCTCTCTGTGTTTGAGTCGAATTTTTCCTTGTTCGTTTGAATATCGACACTTCAGTGGTAATAAGACCGAAATGCTAGAAATATTTCTCGCCTGCCCAATTCACAGTTTAAATCGCTTGTCGGCAATTTCAGAGAAATTCAGCAATGGTTTTGTATGTTATCCACGGTAAGGGCAGACAGCGAAAAGATTTATTACAATTTAAGCTGGAATTTACACCCATGTGTTGTTCCCCAATAGTTGGAGTCACTGTGGACGCACGTAGCTGGATACCAAAAACAGAAATACTTGAACTCTCTCTAGCCCTCCAGTTAACAATTCGGTCAAATTATCGATTGTCAGATTTAAGGTCCGCCTACTGTAGGTAGTAATCACATTTTGCAATATACCACTTTGGCAAATACAGAACAGTCATCCAGTAGATCAATCTGACCCTAACTGAATTTTTTTAAATGCACCCAGAAATAAAACAGGTGTTGTCGTTTGCCAGTAAAACGATTTGGAAAACGTTTGTTCGTGTCTTAGAACATATCAGACTAAAAACCAATCCGGAAATTTTGGACACTTTATACCTCGATTTTATCAAAGCAAAATCAAATGTAAATGTATTCGCACATTTAAAGTTATTAAACCAATATGGGACGAAATGCTTTGCGTGCTAGTAATTCGTTGCTACTAAATTCCAAAATATTGAAAATTTCAGGCACTTTATATGTCGATCGTTATCAAGATTTATAAAAATGTAGAAAATTCTTTAGCAAATAGAGAATGTTGCTCGCCCTTAAGTAATAGCTTCCGCTTATTTATCAAAATTTATAAAAACGTAGAAAGTTCTTTAGCAAATAGAGAATATTTCTCACCCTTAGGATGTAGCTTTCGATTATTTATCAAAATTTATAAAAATGTAGAAAATTCTTTAACAAATAGAGAATATTGCTCACCCTCAAGATGTAGCTTTCGATTATTTATCAAAATTTATAGAAACATAGAAAATTCTATAGCAAATAGAGAATATCGCTCACCCTCAAGATGTAGCTTTCGATTATTTATCAAAATTTATAGAAATGTAGAAAATTCTATAGCAAATAGAGAATATTGCTCACCCTCAACATGTAGCTTTCGATTATTTATCAAAATTTATATGGTGCCGAAACCCGGGATGTAGCTTTCGACAGCTTACTTGAACTAATTACCAGTAGGGCAAATTTCACAAAACTATAGATAATTACCGAGGGTTTCTAAATTACTTTACGCTCTATAAATCGTTAGCTAGCAACCATAGAGGTCTTCCCAAATATTGCGACGCTATGCAAATAAATATTGCTATCTTCCTTACGTGGCGTTGCCACTCTTTAACTTGCCGTAGTTTTCGATTAATTAAATTATATCATCTGCAGTAGAGAAAAAAAATCTGCTTTTAACCGATATGGACCTATGGAATCTGATATATAGCCGTATTTTCCAATAAATATAGTTTGTACTGCATGTGGTAGAAAACTTATCTAGATATGCGAAATTTTGTATGTTACTGTTTGATTATTATAGAAATATAGAAGAACAAAAAGTAATGATAAATATCGAGTATATTGCATGTAATAAACACTTATTTAAATATGTGAAAATATATAGGAATCAAAAAGAGAAACCTAGTCTGATCTGAAACTAATTTCTGACTTACGATAAATCTGCACCAGATGTGTTGTTACCGCTAATTCCGGCCGCCGTTAGGATGGTTACACGTCGTAAGATTAACTGTACTGTTAAGATTGCGTCGAAATTTTACATAACCTCTTGAATTTTCGACCTCTTGAATTTTCTTTGTCGTTTCTTCCTGCACGGGTTATTGACTTGTTGAGGGTTAGTGGGGGCCCCTTTACGGAACTGAAGGTACCCCACACCTGACACCAATGTAGCAGAACTTCTGATGTTGTAAACGTTTCGCTGGATTTTATTTGTAAGGAAACTGGAACCAGTACAAAAAAAAACACCAATGACCACAATGTAGCGAATCTTCCTTCTCGTTGTAGGTTAGTTAATTAGTTAGGTGCTTCGCCAAGATGGTTACAGCATTCCTTGAACCGTTGAATCCGTTACCTGGCCGAGCGGTCACCGGGTTAACGGAGGCCGGCTCAAAGTAAGTGGGATGTTCCAGCAAAGCGGAAATGGAGCCTTTAACCTACAAAAAAATGTTACCTCGAGTCAACTGGCGGGCGCTTTTCTTGCCCCGGTGCAAGTTATTCGGTCAGCCGAGACTGGAAAACAAAAACCTCCATCGGTTGAATACTGCGGTTCCTTTTCGTCGAGGATTACTTTCTCTCTAAAACGTCGCCGGACTCAGGCTCCTTTACCAGCAAATCTCCGGCTTCTTTATTTCGGGTATCAGGTGGAAATGTCCTCTTTGGGATAAAATGAGAGGAACAAACAAATAAAAATAACTTGTACTCTGAGTAACGTTAAAGTCCACGTTTTATTTTACATAACACAAAAAAAAGATTTTTTACAAATTTTATTCTCAAAAACGCTGCAGAGCAGATCAAGACTTTTCTTTCTTCCTCTATCTCTAAATCTCAACTCTTTTTTTTGGCGGGCCTACGTGACCTAAAACTATTCCTCATTCTTCTTCTATTCTTTTACAATTTTAGCTTGGACTGACCTCTATCCGTTCACGTTTGAACTATTTACACTGTTTCCAATTTAATTGTAATGCGTGTTTAGATTCTAGTGACTTTTAAATTCTTTTTATTACATTTCAAAATTTCTAACTTCTTTTCTAATACAAGCTTACATTTCATTCACTTCTAAATTCTTTTTATTACATTTCAAAATTTCTAACTTCTTTTCTAATACAAGCTTACATTTCATTCACTTCTAAATTCTTTTTATTACATTCCACAATTTCTAACTTCTTTTCTAATACATGCTTACATTTTATTCACTTCTAAATTCTTTTTATTATATTTCAAAATTTCTAACTTCTTTTCTAATACAAGCTTACATTTCATTCACTTCTAAATTCTTTTTATTACATTCCAAAATTTCTACTTCATTTCTAATACATGCTTACATTTCATTCACTTCTAAGTTCTTTTTATTACATTTCAAAATTTCTAACTTCATTTCTAACTGAATCGATTCCTACCACATGTTACCTCCATTTGCAGGCTTCCACTTTTAGGTTAAAAGAATTCATCTCTACTGCATAACTTGTGAACGTAGTTCATTTTCGAACTTATTGAGATTCTCTTATTTACTTTACTCCTGGGTGAGCGATATTCATTTTCTAGTCGGGATATGTCAAAATAGTTTATCTCGAAATTATTGGCAGTCCTGGGTGAGGAACATTTATTCCCTACCTGAGATCTGTCAAGGTAGTTCATTTTCAAAGGTTATTGACATTCTCTCGTTTATTTTTTCAATAGGGTGAGCAACATTTATTCCCTACCTGAGATCTGTCAACCTTTTTTCTTTTTCAAAGATTCTTGTGATGGAGTTCAATTCAATTCAATTCAATTCAATTTATTTATTACGGTAAAGTACAAAAGATCTGAGATCTTAACCTAGTACATTATAAGAGAGGGTGAAAAATTACATGAACTATAACTAACTTATTTAAGCAAAAGATATTAAAAAGAGTTGACAATTTGAAAACAAGAAAAAAGAAAAATAAGAGATGAAGAAATAACAGAAAAGCAAAAATTAGAGAAAGAGAACAAAAATAATTAATTATTTAATTAAACTTTCTTGAATTTCCCTGACTTCATTCACATCAATTACTTGATTAAATTCATTTGATTTCATTTATGCATTAGCACAACCTGACACCACCAAGGAGAAGAAGAAGACTATATGAATAAACTATCAAAGACTTAAGTCACAAATTAGACGCCTGAAGATAGAGGTAGAGCCGGCCCTCTGGACACGAACTGGAAGGGAATTCCACATTCGAGCGACCTGGACAAAATAAGAGGCCTCACCAGTCGAAGAATGGAAACGAGGAACTAGTAGATTGGAATGTCGTGAAGATTGCAGGAAATGTATCTGGTCATACAGATATTCAGGTTTACCAGAGTGAATTAGGATATAGAGGAATATTAAGGCTTTGCGCTTTAGGTAAGAGTTGATCGAGCAGCCAACCAATGGGAATCTGTACGGAGTTATATGCTGCCAACGTTTAATCCCAAACACGAATCTAATGCAATCGTTAAAAGCAACTTCAACTTCAAACTTCCATAGGTAAAATGGGGTAATAGAAGAGCTTTCACGAGTTGCAAGCGGATATTTGGTGACAGTAATCCTGCAGATAGCCACAGTCTGCGCAATCCCCCATAGATCGTGGGGAGCATCAGTTTAACGTGATCACAGCAACTTAACTGTCCATTTAGCTTGACCCCAATATTGGTGACCGAATTCACAAAACGCAGCGGGGAGTTGTCAAGAAAAATGTGTGGGATATCACGCATGTCATACAAAGAGTTGTAGATAGGAAGACAGTGCGATTTGCTACGGTTTAGTGAAAGCCCGTTGTTGATCGACCAAGTGTAGATACGGGAAAGATCATCATTAATGCGACCAGCACAATCTTCTATAAGACCAATAGGCCTACTCAGGTATATGTGTACATCATGAGCATAGAGATGAAGCTGAACATCTTGAACCACCTTTGGCAAGTCATTAATAAACAAAGAAAACAACAGCGGGCTCAACACAGATCCTTGGGGTACACCACAGAAAAGGGGGAGTAGGGAGAATGAGGAGTCCCCAATTTGTACCTTTTGAAACCTATCAGTGAGGAAACTATCGATTAAGGAGATCGCAGAGGAAGAGAATTTAAAATTACTGTGAAGCTTATCTAATAGCTTAGAGTGGCTGACGCTATCAAAAGCTTTTGAGAAATCCAGTAGGACAACTATGCCAAAGTTCTTGGAGTCGAGAATCAGGCGAGGATCATTGGAGACTTTTAAAATAGCAGTATCACAATTGTGTCCTGGTCGGAAGCCAGATTGAAATTGTGTTAAGAAGTTGTTGGCATGGACAAATTCAGAAATCTGAGACGACAGAATTTTCTCAAATATTTTAGCAAAGTAGCAGAGAATGCTAATTGGCCGGAAATCAACAAGTGATTCAGGGGAAGGTTTCTTGGCTACTGGTATGATGATGGCTATTTTCCAAGCTTTAGGGAATGAAGAGTAAGTCAGACAGGAGTTTAAAATGTGAAGTATGTATGGTGAAATGTACGGTAATAGCATTTTGAAGAGAAGGGGATGTTAACCGTCAGGACCAACAGCATTGGACGAAATGGATGATACTGCCGCAATGAGATCAATGTGATCAAAGCCTCGAAATGCAAAACAGGTTTCTTGATGCTGGAAAGAGGGAGAGTTGAAATGAAGAATACGTGAGTTAAAACCACTAACGGAGCTATTGAGCACGCCATTATCTGGATGGGGAGAGGTAAAGTGAATATTTAGTTCAATGGGGTTGAGATTGCAATGGGGCTCATTATCCCGATAAATGCCAGCATTTCGAAAGTTGCGCCAAAGTATTTTAGGGGGTAAATTCGGATCAAATTTGTATTTGAAATATAGACGTTTGGCATTTCGAATAGCAGTAGTGACGCGATTGCGCGCCGTTTTAAATAAGTTTCGAGCGAAGTCGCTGCGTAAACGTTTATAATTCGGGTATAAATATTCCCGCTCGGCTATAAGAAGATTAATTTGGGGGGTAAACCAAGGACAGGTGGTAGGGGTTACCAGCTTAGTACGAAGAGGCACATATTTATCGAATAGATAATTTATTAGAAAATAAAATTTATCCACCTTGCAATCAACTGATGTATAATTGTAGATATCCGTCCAGGGTAAGGATAAGCATTCACGGAATAAGTTATCAAAGTTAATGTTTTTGAAGTCACGGAAGGAGAAGCTGGCGCTAGACGGAATATCAAGGGGAATATCGTAACACAAAAAGATAAGGTCATGGTCAAGTATGCTGGGAGGACTAATTTGGTTATGAAAAAGAATTCTATTAGTGTTAGTAGTTAGAAGAAGATCTAAAAGTGATGGGTTATTGCAATTAAAGTAGGTGGGAAGGGAATTAACTGTATTTAAGTGTAACGATTGCATTAAAAATAAAAAGTTGTCCACATTATTGGATTGATTTAAAATATTTACATTGAAGTCACCAGCAACTATAACATTTTCATAACGATGGGTAAGGCGAGAGATACAGGTGGCAAATTCGTCAGAACTGCTAGTGGCAAAATTACCTGGGGAGCAGTACGCAACAGCCAGCAGACATTTGTCCGCCCCTGTGTCAACCTCCAAACACAAAAATTCAATGCTGTTTGACTTCGAAAAATCTACCCTATAACCTTTAAGGCCGTGCTTCAAGTAAATAGCGACTCCTCCACCGACACGGTTTAGACGGTCATTCCTATAAAGGCTATAGCCCGGAATAGACACCAAGCTCGAAGATATACCCGCATGGAGCCAGCTTTCTGCTATGAGGATATCATAAATATTAGAGCCAACATAAATTTGACGAAGCTCGTCAATTTTGTTGCGTAGGCTTCTGGCATTTATTAGGCAGACATTTAATCCGTTGGCACGTTTACAAAAGATGTTGAATAATATCCCTATCTTGTTCAGATCGCTCGAGCTATTATCAGAGGACACTTGCATACAAAGCTCCACCAACAAATTCAGGCAAGATATCTAGTATGGCTAAATTAGGATAAATGGTGGTATCAGATTGATCAAAGCCAAGATAGTAAAATCTACAGAAACCAAATATGCAATCAAAGAGAAACGAGAAGAAATTGAATTTGAAATTAACAAAGAAACAGCTGTTATTAAAATTTGCAAAATTACGTAAAAGAAATAACTGAAAAATATATATGTTAAACATAATTAAATTAAAAGTGACCATGCAAAAAATACAAGAATAAAAACTACATTAAATGATAGAAACAAATGATAAATACTACCAAAAACAGCAACAAAAGTGTAATTAATTTTGATCATGTCTAAAGTTCATTGTACTGCAGCAGCTCCGATATTCCCGGTATGAGTAATGAACTCGAGCAGCTGGCTAGTGGAGATAATTTTCGAAGGTCGATCTTCAGTTCTTCTCTTCACAAAAACATAACCATCCGTAGTAAAAACAGAAGCAAGGTTATTTACTCTCCGCATACGTAAGGCTTCCCGCAATATGATGTTGTTCGTAGGAGATAGACTCTCGTTAACAAAAATTGGACTCTGAGAGGAAAACCCCTCAATGGCACAGAGCTTAAGACTACCAAGTCTCTTGAAGGAAGAGATAAACGCACGACGCTCTGACGGACAGGAAAATCTCACCAAAATTGGGGCCCTCGCACTACGCCTTGTCCCTTGAGTTTGCGATTTACTACTCAAACGGAAGCTATTAACATATGGCGTCAAGCTGTGACCTACCGCTGCAGCGATATGTTTGATGGTATTATTTGTATTTTCACCCACAACACTAGGAATCCCAGTAACTATAGCATCAGAGAGGCGCGCTTGACGAATTAGGTCATCAGACTGCACAGCGAGTACGGTGCACTGTTCCTGCATTGCCGATAGTTGAGTTTCGATGCTTTGAACACGAGACTGCAGTGCATTCATTGTGCCAAGAATTTTATTTAAAATTCTTTCCTCCAGGCCCTTCAGTAGTCCGTCAACCGATTTGAAATTCTCAGCTCAATTTCAACAGCAAGCTGTTCAATATTAATACTGGCACTATCCGGAGCGGTTTTTTCCCCTTTGTTGGAGCTCTTAGATACACTTCGGGTCATCGACATAATAAATTTCTCTTTGGAACTTGTTAAGAGAATATTTATGGATACCAGTAGAAACACCAAATGTAACTGAGTAGTACACAGAAAAATTGCAATATGAATCACCACAGGCTAAATATTCGCAAAATTGATGCTGCACGATAACCGGAATAGATATTCACACAATTAAAACGCAGATTAAATAGAAGTTTATAGAATTTTACTATGAATAATGCGGATTTTCACGGAGCGACTATAAAGCGTGACCGATCAGCCGACAGACATTGTACATTGTTCATTTCAAACCTTAAGCTATCTCGCTCCTACTGTTGCTTGCGAGGTGAAGAATACTCATTCTGCTTCCGCGGCGCGTCGCGATCGCAAAGGGGAGGACCCGGTGCGGACGTCGGAGCGTGCTACTACTTCTCAGTGATTAGTAATCTAACGAGAAGGAACTGCAGCGTGTACGTTCCGGGTGTAGTTGACTTGAGAAATTTATTTGGGATGAAGTAGGTGTCGCGCGGAACTGTAAGGACGGGGTTTCTGATTTCGCTATGGTTCAGTGCCTTTCTTTAGACAGAGAAGCTGTCACATTGTATGTCGTTTTTGTTGTCTCGTCTCTTTTATTTTCTCGACGTATAAGCGAAAATTTACTCGAAAGTGATGAGAGCTTTTCTTTCTTTTTGTTTTTATTTGAGTGAAGACAAATCTAGCTTTTGCGAAATACTTCCTGCATAATTTAAGTGTCAACATTTTTCAAGTTCTCTAATTAAGATGTTGGTAAGTAATCTTGTTACAATATATTTAATTGTTCAAAAACTGCCTTTTGTAACGCTCCGACTCTGGGAAGAAGAATTAGGTGATAACCAAAATCTGCCACAATTCAAAACATTCCATGAATTTCTACATATAAGAATCCGAGTATTAGAATCAATAAGTAACACAATTAGTGCCAAGACACCCATACTCTCTAGTATCTCAATAAGTCTGGTTGCCCAGCTTACAATGGAAAGCATTATGTAGGAAACTGCACCATATTTCTAAACCTAGATGCCACAGCTCGACGAAAATTGATCAAGACAGCAGGCAGATGCTTAAATTGTTTCTAAAGCAAACATGTGCAAAGCAAATGCCAAAACAAAAACAGGTGTAAGAAATGCCATGAATTACATCATACTACATTGCATGTCACTGAACCATCTTCAAGTTCATTCAATCGATCAGAACAATTCACATCGAGCACTGCTGTGGATCCACAAACAATCCAAACTAATAATGTGGACAAGACCAACAATTTTTTAACAAGAGAAAACCACACAGCGTTACTTTCAACAGCGTTGATTGTAGCACAAGGCCGCAATGATCACCCATCAATTTTGCGATGCTTATTGGACACTGGATCTCAAACTTCCTTTATAACGGAAAATGCCTGCAAAAGGTTACAGCTTCGTGGTTCTCAAACATCAATTACAATATCCAGTTTGAACAAAAATCAAACAGAACTCGCCAAAAGACAAGTACGAAAACAGTTAAGGTCTCTAAAATCAACCAGTCCAGTGGTGGAAACGGACATGCTCGTACTCAAAACGATAACTGATCTGCTGCCGACCAAAGAGTATTTTAATATTAACTGGGAACATTTACAAAACCTTGAGATGGCCGATCCACAATTTTGGAAGCCAGGACCTATTGACGTTTTACTTGGAGCAGACATATATGGGCAAATACTTCGCGAAGGAATCAAACGAGGACCAGAACATGCTCCAGTGGCAATCAATATCACGTTTGGTTGGATAGTTTTGGGAAGCACAGCACCAGCTTCATCTCATACACAAGTCAAAACATTCGCAGTTACAGTCAACCCAGCAGACAATCTCAGTCTACAAATTCGAAAGTTTTGGGAAACAGAAGAGGTTCCTGAGACAAATATACAAAAAACGAAAGACAAAAGATGCCAAAGCCTATACGAAGAAACACATTGTCGTTTACCAACTGGACAGTATCAAGTCAAGCTGCCATTCATTAATGGAGATGCTCCAGTTTGGGGGAGTTTAGACACCTTGCTCTTAAACGTCTTGAATATCTACAAAAACGGCTGGACAACAATCAGCAATTGACAAAGGATTATGAAACTTGCTTAGATGAATATTTGAAGCTAGGACACATGGAAGCATGCAATATGCCTACAGCAATTGAAAACCATTATTACATAACACACCATGCGGTTTTCAAGCAAAGCACTACCACGAAACTGAGAGTTGTGTTCGACACCTCTGCAAAAACCTCTAATGGTAAATCATTGAACAAGCAATTATTAATCGGACCAACTCTGCAGCCGAAATTATTTTCTACAATTTTGAACTGGAGAAAATACAGAGTCGCAATGAACGCTGAATAGAAAAGATGTACAGGATGATATGGATGCATCCAGATCATCGTAAGTTCCAACGCATAGTTTGGAGAGATCCAGTTACAAAACTTCCTCAAGACTATCAACTTAATACAGTGACATTTGGAACATCTTCAGCACCTTACCTAGCCATCCGTACACTGCAACAATTAACCTTAGATGAAGGAAAACATTGGCCATTAGCATCAAAGTCCGCAATCACTGAATTTTATGTGGACGATTTGCTAACTGGTGCGGACACAGTTCAAGAAGGCCAAGAGCTTCAAAGGCAATTTATCGAAATGCTTCGTAAGGGTGGATTCAAATTGAGAAAATGGGCAAGCAATGCACCCGAACTACTCCAAAATGTTCCACTAGAGGATCGAGAGCTAAAGGGACCATTGGAATTTTCAGACAATGAATCAATTAAGACCCTAGGCATTAAATGGTATCCTGGAAGAGATTATTTTATATATAAAATTAATCAAGAATCGAAACACGAAATCAGTACCAAACGTACCATTTTGTCTGAAATAGTTTCATTATATGATCCTATAGGCTGGATATCACCTGTCATAATTGTGGCAAAAATCCTAATTCAGACATTATGGATAACAGGGTGCGCATGGGATAGTAAGGTTTCGGACATCATCACTCAGAAATGGCAAACATTCAAGAAAGGGTTACTTGACTTAGAGAGGTTAAGAATTCCACGATGGACTGGTTTCTCAATCCACAATCGGAGCCATCAGATTCATGGATTTTGTGACGCGTCAAATAAGGCATATGCAGCTGCTTTGTATTTGCGGTTCGAGGATAAAAATGGTACTATAGGATATATACTGTTAACATCTAAAACAAAGCTAGCTCCAGTTAAGCCAGTCACGCTACCACGCTTAGAGTTAAATGGTGCATTACTTTTAGCAAGGTTGCTGAAAAGTACGGTTAGCGATATGCAATTGCAGAGCGTACCAATATTTGCTTGGAAGGATTCAACAATTACATTGCAATAGATACGCGAACACCCTGGGCGATGGAAAACGTACGTCGCGAATAGGGTGGTTGAAATTCAAGAGATTATACCGGCAGATAATTGGAATCACGTCCCAACCAATAAAAACCCTGCTGACGTTGCATCTCGCGAAATCTCCACTCATCAATTATTAGATTGTGAGTTATGGTGGCACGGCCCCGAATGGCTAACAAAAGACCAGAAATTATGGCCTCAGCTTTCAATCCCTGTAGAACCTACTAACTTAGAGGCGAAACGGCCAACTATATCAAATTCTTAACACAAACTACGAACGAATTACTAACGCGATACTCGTCTTATACAAAGCTAGTTAGAATCATTGCAACCATTCAACGTTTCATTCAAAATTGTCGAACTCGAACAATAAAACAAATGAACTTGCTATCTTTCACGAAAATTCAGAAGGCCAGCATTACTGTTTTAAAACTGGTACAAGAACTAACGTTTCCAGAAAATTATGCATCGTTAAGAACTAGGAAACCTCTTTCAAGAAAAAGCTGATTATTAACGTTAAACCCATTTATTGACCACAATGGGCTTATCCGAGTAGGAGGTAGATTACAACATGCCAACATTCCTTATGGAAGAAAACTTCCAATTATACTCCCACGCAACCATCATATTAGCAACTTACTGATAGACAAGGCACATAGAGAAACCCTTCACGGTGGAGTGACTCTTGTTTTAAACACCACTCGAAATAAAATTTGGAATTCAGATGCTAAGCGGGCAATTTCACAACAAATACACAAATGCTTAGTTTGCGCAAGACATCACCAAACAACTTCTAGCCAATTAATGGGGAACTTACCAGCACCTCGAGTTAATATTACTAAAGCATTTACTCACATGGGCGTAGACTATGCAGGTCCCATTAATCTGAAGACTTCAACCCACCGAAACGCTAAATTCTACAAAGGATACTTTTGTGTATTTGTTTGCATGGCAACGAAAGCAATACACATTGAAGCAGTGTCCGACCTGACTTCAACAGCCTTTTTGGCCGCCCTCAGAAGATTCGTATCCAGACGAGGATTGTGTTCCGACGTATATTCAGATTGCGGAACAAATTTTGTAGGAGGAAAGTCCATTTTAGATAAAGATTTAAAAAGGGCCTTTAACGAAGCTACTCCAGAAGCCGTACAATTTTTAAGCAATTTACAAATAAATTGGCACTTCAATCCTCCTGCTGCACCTCATCATGGAGGCTTATGGGAAGCAGGTGTTAAATCTATTAAGTACCATCTTCGACGGGTCATAGGCACTGCTGTTTATACATTTGAAGAAATCACAACCATATTAACACAAGTCGAAGCATGTCTAAATTCTCGACCACTCTGCGCGATTCGTAACGACATAGATGACTTGGTAGTTTTGACTCCAGGACACTTTCTGATTGGCCAATCATTAAATGCAGTTCCGGAACCAAGTCTCATTTCTTCAAAAATTACACCAACGCTACGATGGCAACATGTACAGCAAATGAGTCACCATTTCTGGACAAGATCGTCTAAGGAATATTTAAATCGCCTCCAGCAGCGACCAAAGTGGTGGAGTCAGCAAACAAATTTTAAAATTGGAGACGTTGTCCTTCTAAAAGATGAAAATAGTCCACCAGCCTTTTGACCATTAGGAATGATTCAACAAGTGCACACAGGTCAAGACGGTATGGTACGAGTCGTAACAGTGCGTACTAAATATAGCATGTTGCAAAGACCAAATGTTAAAATATGTCGTCTCCCAATTGAGACAACAGAAATGCAGCAACTACAATAACGTGAATTCAATTTGATTGTTTACTAATCAAGTTATGGCTATGTTTTTTTTTTTGTCTCGTCAATATATGTCGAAAGTAGAAACTAAAACCCTAACAATTCATTAACAAAAATGATTTATTACAGCCAAAATGTAGTCCGACTTCGAAGCTTACATTACGATATTTGAGGATATCCAATTTTCACCACTAGGCAGTCAAATGTTAACAAGCTATGTTGAACCAGGTTATGACATATTAACTGAACTACAGATATCTGCTGCTTCAGCTAAAAGGAAGCAAGCTACCACAGCTAAATTTGATAGCAATAATGCACGATCTGAAGAAGGAACTAGCAAGCCTTCAACCAGCGAAACTCCCACGAAAGTCAGAATTAATGGAGGACTTATCGAGGCCTTACATTTGTTAAAGGCTTCCACAACGGTCAAAGAAATTCAGATGCGTATTAAAAACGATCTGCAGCGGTTCATTACACGTGAAAAGGAAGACCTGTTTATTCCGAAAGAAATACTGCAGCGAATTGATTTTGAACGCATTCAGAACAGTAAACGCAAACAATTTACAGTCCATCTGCCTGACCAGTTTCAAGTGAAGGTAAACGTAAACAAGGCAGGCAAGGTTCTCTTCCATCACCACCATCAACGTGGAATTACGAAACTCAAAGCAAGAATCGTGGATCGAAGCCGTTCAACAGAGGGGAGAATGTTGAATCAGCCAGCAGAGTCTCAAAAGCTGAAAGAGAAGAAAAGAAAAGAACCAGGACACAAAAAAGGAAAAGGAAATTGTCACTTATCTAATAAGTAAATCTTGAAATACACGAAGAGCTGGTTTCATTTCCACGTCCCAATGGTTCCAATAAGCCCTTCACTAGACCACTAGTATTCCCCGTACATATTTCCTTTCCCATTTGTCGAATGTCTAAAATCAAAGAACAGAAATTAATTTACATTTTTTATTAATAAATTGAGCAAATAAAACCATCAAATCGACAACATAAACAGAAATACTTTAATAAACACGATAATTCACTAATATAACCTCACAATTATACATATTCAAATGTTAATAAAAGTTTTAAACATTTAACGTATATTGATTGTTAAACACATAAAATAAATAATTTACTTACCATAAATCACTAAAAACAAAAATATTCGATTAAATCCGACAGCAAATCATGAGTACGAACTTCAAACTTTAAATGAATTTGGCAGCGCGAACTTTAATTATTTTTCGAGGAAAGTACATTGCCCTAAGAAATTTTTGTACGCGGAATTCAAAAATCGATATAATTTAACGCGAAATCTAAGAAATAACGCGAAATTTAAGAAAAAATAATAATTTAATTTATACAATAGGTAAAAAAGAGACGAACAGATAAGAAAAAGAGACAATTTAAACAATTTCACGAAAATACACGAAGTACAAAAATCATGCGCAGTAAATTGGTACCGCCATAGATGTTTTCTATGTTTTCGACATTAGTTTCTTATTCACCACAGCATTAGAATTATAACATTTGATAAAATTTGCTGCAAATGCGCAATAGTGGCACTTGAATTTATTAAATTATTTTATAAAAACAATGGTCGAAGCAAGGAAAACAACTTAATCAATTTATCTGTCACATTTTTTGAGCTTCATTAATTTTTATTTTTTCTACTGTCCAAACAGACGGGCAAGATTGGCATCACCAAGTAAAATGGCCGAACAGGGTCTATAAAAGTCCGAAGAAAGCTATACAACCTCTCTTAGTTATTTGGTCAGTGCAGCAAAAACATCACGGCAACTTAAAGGGACTCCAGAAATATTTTCAAGTGGTTTGTACAACAAATAAAAACAGAGTTGGAATCGGTCAACGGTTTACACGTTGTCCGAATATGATCTGTTCGTCGAAAATTTAGATTTAAGAAGTGAAGTGAAGTGTGAAATTAACTAGTTTTAGAATTAAATAGAATTATAGGAATGTATACCCGGAAAAATTTGTGCTATTAAAATTGTAATAATTAAATAAAATTAAATATTTTTTGATAATTAATAAACTTTAGGAATTTTTGAATTTAGTTCAAGAAGTAACAAGGAAAATTTAACTCATAGAACCTCAAGAAGTGTATAATATTATTATAGGTTTTTAATCGTGATTAAATTCAATTTTTTTGCAAACGAAAATCCACATCTTTTTAATTATTTTTCCAAAGAAGTATTTCCCTTTTCCAGATCGAATTAAAGTGTTCTTTTGGTATTTTATCACATTATGATATTTTAACACCAAGTGATAAATTGGAGGAGCAATTTAAATCACGGGCACCAGATAACAAAAATGCCTTACCTCCAATGGAAGAAACTCTGAACATCTCAAACGAAGAAAAAGTAGGCAATATGAAGTAGTACTTCAGCGATCCAATATAACACCTACTTGATCTCAAATGGTACTGAGCGTACCGTTACAAATAGACCAAGAAATGATCTGTTTGTCTCAGGAGATCCAAGAAGGAGTATTTGTCGAAAATTGCCTAGTTAGTCCTCATAAAAGCTTCATACCGTTATCCGTTCTAAATGTAAACACGGAACCAGCATTCCTAAGGAACTTAACGCTTACTCTAGTTCCAAGTAATTGCTATAACGTACAGTATCTCCATTTATCTTTGGACGACATAAATATCCAAAGTACTCATAAAAAGGGTGGTCCACCTTTCCTAAGAGCACAAAACAAAAGCACGCACAACGTCAAAAACGACAAATTAAAATTTACTTCCAATCCATATTTCCTTCGTGCACAAAACTAAAGCACACACAACGTCAAAAACGACACTTCAAAATTTAATTCCAATCCATATTCAAGAAACGTAAACCATATTAAAAGCTATAACCCAGACAGACTTGTGGCTTCACGTAAAGTATTACTGTTGGAAGAAGAAAAATCAATTCTTGAGTTATGCTATAAGTATAACGATCTTTTTTATTTAAAGGGAGATAAACTCACATGCACAAGTACCATAAAGCATAGCATCCCCATATTACACAATCAGCCACCCATAAATCAAAAGATGTATAGACTTCCAGAAATACACCGGGCAGTCATAAATGAGCAAATTAAGGAAATGTTGGACAACGACATAAACCAATTAAGTAAAAGCCCGTGGAATTCTCCATTGCTTCCCCAAGAAAGTCGGGCCTGATGGCAATAAACGTTGGCGAGTAGTAGTAGATTTCCGTAAAGTTAACGAAAAATGTATAGGGGATGCCTTTCTATTACCCAGGATAGAGGATATACTGGATCAGCTTGGGCATTCGCGGTATTTTACTACACTTGACCTTGCAAGCGGATATCACCAAGTACTTGTTGACCCAAGCGATAGACCAAAAACTGCGTTTAGTACCGCTTACGGGCATTATGAATTTAAAAGAATGCCATTTGGCCTGAAAGGCGCACCTGCGACTTTTCAGCGCCTGATGAATTATATTCTAAAGGGTCTTCATGGTGTAAAGTTTCTTCCTTCTTTTTATTTGTCGCCAATGGCCGATGAAAATCTTGAAGATATAATAATATTTATATTAACTTGGAGATACAAATGGTGGAGCCATGTGAAGCTTCTATATATTTGTATCTAGACCAAGTAAGAGCCAAAAAGCTCTAAGTCTGGTCTTAATATAAATGTTGATCTGAATCACGAGAGCTGCGGACAGCTCAAATGATGGCACCTTAAGTGGCTTAGAGCTAAAGAGCTCTAGTGCAATTAAGGTAGAGGTATGAGAGCCAGAAAGCTCTATTTACCTTGGTTAATATCCATGTTGGAGCTAAGGGAGCTCTATTGAATAAAATACCAGTGTGGAGTATAAATTAACTCTGGTTTATTTCCAATAGTACACGCTTTTTATATAATTAAATTATCGCTTACTTCATCAATATTGCTTGAGAAAATTACGTTCTCACCGATCGATCACCTGGAATCGGTCACACACAGAATGCGCCGCGTAAGCTTTTCGCAATACTCAAAGTTCTTAAAGCAATATGTTCAATGCTTGCTTAATGATGAGTTCACTGGCATGGCTATATCGCTTTGTCATGTAAACAAGCTTTAATTGTAAATTCTTTTGCTTTCTTTGTTTTTGTGCTTGTTTACTTTAATTTCATTCATGCCGTGAATGCTTCATTCATTTATAGTGAATTTACGTTAATGATTCGCATAGCATATTGCCTTTCTTTTATTATTGACATTTTGCTGTGTGGATATTTATGTGTTGTAGGTCGCTTAACTTGCGCTCTACAATGGATTAGAATGATTTGTCTCTCTCGATGATATTGTTATATATGGAAAAAATTGACATACTCATAACGATAAACTGGCTAAAGTATTCGACAGACGTCGAGCCCATAATCTTAAATTACAACCCGAAAAGTGTCAGTTTCTTCGCAGAGAAGTAGTATACCTCGGGCATAAATGCTCAAACGAAAGGGCACTTCCAGATCCCAGTAAGACAAGCTGTGTCCAAAATTTAACTCCACCACGAACTATCAGACAAACTCAATCGTTTCTTGGATTGGCAAACTACTATCGCAAGTTCATCCCTAATTTCTCAAAGATAGTCAGGCCATTAACAAATCTATTACGAAAAGACGTCAAATTTAATTGGACGTAAAAGTGCCAAGACTCTTTCAATGAGATTAAAAATTCCCTTATAAATCCACCTCTACTCAAATATCCAGATTTTTCCCAACCTTTTAATCTTACAACCGAAGCTAGCAATGTGGCATTGGGAGCGGTTTTATCACAAGGGGCAATAGGTAAAGAGAGGCCAATAGCGTATGCAAGTAGAAGTTTAAATAAGGCGGAACAAAGATACTCCACAATAGAAAAAGAGTTGCTTGATATTGTGTGAGCCGCCAGAAGCTTCAGGTCTTATTTACAAGGTACAGCTTTTACGGTTTACACCGACCACAAGCACCTGAAAGGCGTATTCAATGTAAAAGATCCAACTTCATGACTAGTCAGGTTTCACCATAAACTCTCCGAGTTTGAATACAAGCCTGGGAAATTTAACACCAATGCAGACGCGCTTAGTAGAATACCTGCCCAACTAATCCAAACAAACCCCAATTCGATCATTGCCGAAGCTCAGGTACATCACCGGCTCGAGTCCGATATACACTGTAAAAATATTAGGACTAATCCCTAAATTTAAGACACGTTTTTCCCTAAAAATAAATGTAATTTTCTCTGATAGAAATGAAAAATCAGTTTAATTTCCCCATATCAATGGAACATTCAATGAATTTAGGTATTTGGTTCTAGAAAATCTATAAAGTACGTAAAATTCCCGAAATGTTAGCTTTTGTTGATATGAGGAAGAGAACATTCAATAAATTAGGTATATTAAGCTGCATTTTTAATGGAAACATATTTTCGTTTATATAAAACACACATTGGTTTTGAATAGAAGTCATATATTGCTTACCAATAATTTGTTTAAGCGTGCCCATTGCACCAATATAACTTCCATACTACTTGGCAGTATGGACCATAAGAAATTAGCTCATTATTATGTTTTTTAAAAGAGGTGGTATTCTATCACCTTCACCTATGGTGGATAGTGGTGCGGTGCCATCACCTATTCCCTACATTTTAGGGAATATTCTCTAAATTTTAGGGAATAGTCCCAACATTTTAAGGAAAAAAGAAACAAAACAACAATTTAAAATTCCCCATATTTTAGGGAATATTCCCTAAAATGTAAGGAAAAACATAAAAAAAATGAAAATTCCCTGCATTTTTCGGAATATTCCCTAGATGTTAGGGGGGGACCAAAACTCCCTACATTTGAGGGAGAAAAGCCCACCTACATTTCAGGGATAAAAACCTAATCTTAGCTTTCCAAGGTGGAGCTTTCCCTAATCTTATCGACAAATGCCTAACCTGTGTGGCACTAATTGTTGCCACTCACTTTAGGGAATTATTTTTTACTGTGTAGATGATGATGATTATAGTTCTCCACAGTCATCAAAACAGCAAGCACAATGCCATGTTGTTACAAGAGCCCAAATAAGGGAGGCACAAAATAATATACGAGAGGTAAATCAGAATCAAGAAAATCCCCACAAAATTTAAAAATATTTATTAAATTTTAAAATTGTTTAATTGAAATCGGGTCAACTAATAGCAATCAATCAGAAAGCAGTGTATCTGAACAGCGTGAATTACCTTGGAACAACAACGTAACAAATTCCAAGCAAAAACTAACAGAAATTATCTCAGATCCTGAGGAAATCGAAACAATTCTAAAGGACTATCATGACTCCGCATTTGGTGGTCACCAAGGAGTAATCAAAACTTATAGAAGAATAAAAAAGAAATATAAGTGGAAAAACATGCTTAGTTCTATCAGGAAATACATTCGGAAGTGCTCTAAATGCCACATCTTTTTGAGGAAACCCACTCAGGAAATAAATATATTCTGACCTTCCAAGACAATCTAACGAAATTCGTCGATTGTTATCCCATGCCAAATGGCGAAGCAGAAACGGTAGCAGGAATATTTTTCGATGAGATAATCACTCGTTATCGCATTCCTAAAAAGGTAGTAACTGACCAGGGTTCTAACTTCTTAGGCGATCTTTTCAAACGAGTATGTAAACTTCTGAAAATAAAAAAAAAGCAGACTTACCATCCGCAATCCAACGGCGCACTGGAACGAACCCACAGACCCCTAGTGGAGTATATGAGAGCTATTGTGTCTGAAAATCCAAAGGCTTGGGATCGATTCCTGAGACCCGCGGCGTTTGTATACAATAATAGTCCACATGATGGCACCAAGCTTACACCACTGGACTGTCTGTTTGGGTTCACAGCGGATGTTCCCTCTAATCTGAAAAGAGAGCCGGAGCCTATTTACAACCACGAAAGTTACTACCACCTTCTGAGGTACAAAATACAAAATGCGTACGCTACCGCTCGGAAAAATTTGCTGAAAGCTAAGGAAAAGTCAATAGATTACTACGATAAGCGTTCACGTGCAGTAACCTTCAAAACAGGAGATAAAGTTTTACTGAAAAACCCCGCTAAAAAACGCAAATTTTCCCAGATATGGCTAGGACCATATCTAGTGGTACAAGTCTTTAACACTGTTAATACTGTTATTCAAATCGGTAAACGAAGAGTAACAGTACATAAGAACAGATTAAAGCCATTTCACGAATAATGGCTGTCAAAAATAGAAAAAAAAAGTGAAAAAGCTAGAATTGGTCTAAGACCAATTCTTATGATACCCTAGATGAATGTCCGTATGAAATTTCGTATGGGTACCCATTTGAGCAATTTTGATTTTTGCAGTGGTTTTTTGCATATATTTCTACAACGGTTCGTCGGGAAGAAAAAATGATTATAACCAATTTTATAGGATTTCATATTCTGAAGAAGTTTTTAGTACAATAAAAATGTCTTGGACTGATCGTTTTCACAGTATACATAAAAAACCTAATTTTTTATATGGCAACACCAAGAATGGGTTGCCCGATTTAGTCCATTTTTGAAACTTTATTTGTTAGTACAATGAAAACACCACGTACCAAATTTCAGCTCTCTACGGCGACTCGTTCTCAGGCAGTGTTCAAATATATAACGGAAAACGAAATTTTTGTATGGCAACCCCACGAAGGAGTTGCCCGATTTGTCTCATTTTCGAACATAATTTTACTTTTTTTTTAAAGTCCGTGTACAAAATTTCAGCTCTCTAAGTGTACGCGTTCTCGAGTTATAGTGCGCACGGACGGATGGACGGACGGACATGCAAAAATTCAAATAACTTTTAATATTATGCGTGGGTGTCCAATCCATTTTGCTCTACCATCCTTATTTCGAGGTGTTACAAACGGAATGACAAACTTAGTATACCCCTTTAGATTTCATCTAGGGTATAATAATAAAACAAGGCGACAAGCTTAAGAAACAACAAAAGGCAACCCAGCATGCCTATTTACGACTAATGGCCAAGCTATCTATCCATACAAGAGTTCGTAGTATTCAAACAATCTGACTTCCGGGTATACACAAAATTATCAAACAAATCCCAATTTAAAGCACTAACTAGAGGCAACAACAGCTCCAAACAAAGAACAAGGTGTCTCACAAACCTCTCATTCAGAATTAAAGATGCCATTAAATAACATGCCACCCACCTGCAACAAGCAGGTAGCAGAGAAAATTTACCTATTCCTCCACCACCACTACTTCTACAAACACTAAGCCGTGTCGAATCTGAGTCAATTTCACGCATCCGCCATTTACAGGTAGTTTAATTCCATCTCTAAATAAATTCTGCATAGCCAAAGATAAAACAAACATCTCAATGGTAAATTCAATTGCTACACACTTTTTACATGTACATATATCATGAATAAATCAATATAAATAATTTATAAATGTATAAATAGGTTTAAGTTAAATTTTAAATTTAGCACAAATAAGTACCAAAAAATATGTATTCACACATATAGTACTAATAACAAAAAATATGTATTCACACATATAGCACAAATAAGTACCGAAAAAATATGTATTTACACATATAGTACGAATAACAATATTAGTTCCAATATCTCAGTTCCTAGTAGTGTTTGCGGACTAATTTTATTAGCACAGACCTCATCAAGAGTAGTTTTTTTTGTTAGGACGAAGAGCCATTTGCTCGCCTGGGATAACTGAATCCAGAGGTTACCTAATGAAGCTTTTCTAATATGCCAGGATTCAGGTAATTCAGTTACATGTTTCAGGAGCTCTATCTCACAGATATTATTGTCTGGGTGTACACTAAATATTGGATGCATCAATCGGAAAAGATAATGGAGAGAATTTCGTGTGAGACAGTTTTGGAAATCAAATTTATTAAGAGTATAGTAATGCTCTCTGTTATAATCTACGACCAAGTAGTCTATGGAAGGCTGAATAAAAAAAATTCGTTGTTATGAAGAGTAGGCAGTGGGGTAGCTTTATAAAGCTGATATTGCGTCCGATAAGGCAAAGGTATTTTAAATTCGAAGATAATTTTGTTCGGTGTTCGAGCTGTACTTGTTTGACTTAGTGTATAGATACCGTACAAATCATTTAAATCCGATGAAACGGGAAGCCTAAGATTTTCGGGGAGCTTTTCCTGTATTGTTAATAGCGAAGTCCTCAGCTGCCTAGGAGTTATGATGGATGGATGTGGTCTTCCATGCTTCACATTCATCATTAAATCGAGAACAGGATCAACTGTTGTCTCATATCTTATCATGGATAGGGCTAATGTATTAAAAAATGATTCTAATTGAAGGGTCAAATTAAAAAAGGATTCTCTAAGAACTGAAGAATTTAAAAATGCTTCTATATTATTGGTCTTTTGTTGTAAGAAAGTAAAGTTGGCCTTAATTTCGTGTTGACTTTTATTGAAAATGTTCGCAGTCGTATCCACGATCAGCGTTTGGTTTTTTATTATGTTGAGGAGCTGATTTTGGTTTTCTTTCACGTCATTGATAAGCTGGTCATATTTTATGGCATCGTCCTCGTTAATGGTTCCAAACAGAGTTTTGCTCAATACTCCTACAATATTTAAGGGGCTGCGTTTAGCACGTCCTAATATGTCCGGAGTTATGAGGCTCTCTTTTTCAATTACGTTATTGAATATGTGTAGAATTTGTTTAAGAGGTACCTGGCATAGGAGGGAATCCTCGGAATAAATGTTTAGTTTTCTACATAGAGTTTTGATATTATTAATATTTTCTGTGATCTGGTTGAATTCGTACTTCAGACCGTTCAAATCAAAGTAAACCACGATGTGACACTCATGACTGAATAGTCCTACATTACCTGTTTCCTCGAAATAAATTCCCGAGCTGTTTTCCAAATAGGTCACATTGAGACCGTCCACAATGTTCCACGAGCATACAACCAGTACGGAAAGGATCACTGCTTCAAAATGCATTATATCTCTGAAGAAGGTAGGAAAATAGCGCTTATTCAACGTATAATTTCAGGTCGTTATTATGAGTTGTCTTAATTTTATTTCCAACTTTAATTGGTGTATTTTCGGGTGAGTTTATTTCCACAACCTCATAGGGGCCTAACCAAAGTGAGGAAAATTCGTGTTTCCTTGCATGACTTTTCAGAAAGACTTTGTCTCCTAGATTGAAGGAACGATTGGCAGAACCTCGGTCATAGTAGTTTTTGAATTTATTTTTGTGCTTCAGAATGGTTTCTCGAGCAATTGCGTAACCATGTTGCAATCTAGCACTCAACTCATTGGAATAGTTTTCATAATTATAGCAGATATCCGGATTGGCTTTTAACGAGTTTGGAATTTCAGCAGGAAACCGTATACTAGTTCATGGGGTGTATAGCCTGTACTGGAGTCAGGTGTTGTGTTGAAAACGAAGACTGCGTAGGGGATCCATGAGTCCCAGGAAAGGGGATCTTTATTAACATAATGGCGGAGGTATTCTGTAAGCGCCTGTGACTACGCTCTAGCGCTCCATTTGTTTGCGGGTGGTAAGGGGTAGTTTGGAGTTTATAAATTTTTTTAAAGCTTACATACCTCCGAAATTAGTTTGCTTAGAAAATTGGTTCCCTGATCAGTTAAAATGCACTGAGGTATTCCGTGATGGCATATGACTTTAGTAGTTAGCTCCCTGGCGATAGTTTCTGTTTCGGCATCCGGTAATGGTATGCCTTCTGAAAGTTTGGTCAGATCATCTTGGAATGTTAAGATGTACTAATGCCCATTATAGCTGGTTGGGAGTGGTCCAACTATGTCAAGATAGGTCTTTTCAAAAGGTCTAGTGCTGGTGGTTGTAATTTTCATGGGGACCTTCTTATTACGAATGACTTTATTAGCCTGACATGAAGGGCACTTTTTTATAAAAGCTTCTATGTCTTTGTTCATTCCTGTCCACAAGTACGCATTTTTTATTCGCTCCTGAGTTCGGTATATATCGGTATGGCCTCCGAGAGAAGTAGTATGATAATCGCGTATAGTTTGCTCTAAGTGCTCCCAGTCGGTAAGATCAATAACCTCATCCAGAACGAGGCAGACAGACAACTTCGCAAGTGAGAAAACGAAGGCACACATAGTTTTGAATTCCAGCAGACTTGGGTGGTCCTTTAGACTTATTGAAATAAACGCCTTTCCAGATTTGACTGACTTACAGAAGTAGAGGAGTTCGGAAAGGACAGTCAATGTTGCCGTTCTTTCTGAAGGTGTTTTCAAGGGATAGGTTATTTTTGTAATCAGGCTTCTATTCTTTGCTAGGTTACGTCTATCTATTTTCCCAACAGAGATGTCCAGTTTGACACCTAAGTATGTCTCCATTAGTGATTGTAATGAAAATTTTAGGTATAGCGGTTTTCAAACGTAATAGCGAATATCTTTTCTCTTGTATAAGAGAATAGTCGGGGGGCCCTTTCTGTAAATAGCTAATATAGTCGTCGTATATATCACCTTTTAGATGAGAAGGTTTCTGAGTTGCCCCGGGGAGGATGCCTCGCCGCTTGTCTGACTTGTTCGAGATTGTTGTCGAGTTATGGCGTTAATAGAAGGTTCTTCGTGTTGTATGCGGCTCAAAGCGTCTGCGTTTGAATTTGGCTTTCCGGACTTGTATATAATTTGGTAATCATATTCTTCCAGGCGAATACGCCATCGCATAAGTCTGGAATTGGGGCTCTTTAAATTCATAAGGCAAGGGAGTCGTTGATGATCAGTCACTATAGTGAACCGACGACCATAGAGATAGGGTCGAAATTGTTCGACAGCGAAGACAATGGCGAGAAGCTCCTTCTCTATTGTCGAATATTTAGCCTCTGCTGAATTCAAGGTCCTACTGGCCTAAAGAATAGGTCGATCCGCATTCACCTCGTCTTGCGACAGTACGGCACCAATTGCGAAATTGCTAGCATCGGCAGTAACCAAGAAAGGTTCATCAAAACAGGGATACTTTAAAATAGGGGCCGTGAGTAGTCTAGACTTCAGTGATCTGAAAGCTTCATCGCAATGGGCATCCCACACGAAGGGAATGTCTTTCTTAGTGAGACGAGTGAGTGGCTTTGCCATTTTGGCGAAGTTCTGGATGAATCTACGGTAATGACCCACAAACCCCAAGAAGGATTTCACATCTTTTATCCTTTTGGGAATGGGCTATGACTTCACGACTTCGATTTTCCGGGTTTGGCTGCATACCATTCGCACTTATCACATGACCAAGGTAGGAAATTTGTCTGCCCAGAAAATAGCACTTATCCGGCTGTAACTTCAGATGATGAGCTTTTAGTTGCATTAAAACTTTTATCAGTTTTGCATTATGGTCTTTCAGGGTGCAACCATGAACAACATTATCGTCCATGTAGACGAAACATTCCATTCCCTGCAGCCCTGCGAGAACGTTGTTCATCAACCTCTGGAATTTAGAGGGAGCATTCTTCAACCCAAAAGGCATTCTGTTATAACGGAAGTGTCCATATGGAGTGCAGAATGATGTTTTTTCCCTATCAGTAATATCCATTCGGATCTGATGAAATCCATTGGCCAGGTCTAAAAAAGAGAAGTATTGGGATCTTCCCAACTGGTCTAGGATATCAGTAATATTCGGGAGAGGAAAAGAGTCGCCGATGGTTATGTCATTTGACTGAGTAATAGCGGCGAATTCCAAGGAATAGTACTCGGACTTATAATTCTCTGTTCCAACATTTCAGTTATCTGATGGTTAATTTCCTCACGCTAGGATTCGGGTAATCTGTATGGTTTAACATTTATAGGTCCTATATCTGGGAGAGTTGCAATTTTGTGGCAGTCTGAATCAGTCGCAGAGAGTTCATCACCTTCTAAGTAGAAGATTACATTATATTCTCGACAGATGTCCAAGATTCCGGCTGCTTCTTCAGAATTGCAGTGTGCAAGATTAAGTTTACTTGTCAATAGTTCAAGGCGCTTTTGTATTTTGTTCTCTGTACGCAAGTTCTAGACTAGGGCATAATTCTCTAAAGGTTCTGTACATATTTTGAGGGTGTTAGGATAAACTGAAAATTTCTCGTCACGCACGTTTAATAATATTACGTTAGCTTGAGAATATTCGGGGGTAGAAATTGTGTTGCCTATGTACACACCAGGCTCAATCTCTCGCTGTACAATTAAAATGTCGTTCGTATGTTTGGTGGGGATTTGAATAATAGTTTTCGACCTTGGAGGTAATTCGATTGACTTTATATCCTTCGATTTTTCGGTATTAATTGGGGGATTGCAATTCATTTTGTGCCTGTGTTCGATATGCGGCTCTTTGTCGATATTTTTTTGCTTTAATTTTGGAATATTTTCATCCTGGGGATCCCGTTTTAGGTTAGGCAAATCATGACGAGGAGTGCAGACACCTATACAGGTCGTTACTTCCTTACCATGTACGATTTCACCTTGATCCAAACAGGGTGTCTTTTTGCCATATCTGCCTATATTTCCCTCAAGGGTTTTATTTTCGTAGTTAATTTTACACTTATATTTGTGTAAGAAATCGTGCCCCAAAATGCCATCGTCCTAATTAGTAGTTATTTCCTTATCAATCAGGTGAAAGGGATGTTCAATTAAGCCGCCGACATCGAGTTTCGCGAAAGTTAAACCTAAGGTAGAAATTTTGTTTCCTGTAATAGACGTGATACTTGTTTTTTGGGAAGTGTATACTATGCAATCACTGTTCGCAACTCCTGCCTTAAAAAGACTTATCTCCGCTCCTGTGTCTATCAGGAATGTGGCAAGTTCGTTTCGAGAGAGAGAGCAAGGGATCGTTAGCACTAGATGATTGCTGTTTTTGATTAATTTTGAGACTGTAAGGGTGAATCCTTATGAATCTCGGCTAGAGTGGTAATTTATTTGAGGTGCGCTGTAGGGCCGAGGACTCTCAGCCGCCGAGTTTGGTTTTCCGGATGATGTGGTTGAACATTTGCTGAGTTATTGCGACGTTCTACTGTAAGATGCGCTGCCGATCCAGAATAGTGTGCATGGTTTTGGGAATTTTGCCGTGAATGAGCCGACTTGGGTCTTATCTGTTGAGCATATGTTTGATATACTCTTCCCGAGTTGTGATATTCTCTTGCCCTGCATTCAACAATGCTGTGGTTAAGCTTTTTACAGTACGCGCAGAAAATTCGAGAAGGCGAAGGTGTCTTTCTTTTTATATAATTAGGGTGATTTTGTGGAGTTCTTTTCTTGAGAAAACAATTGTCGATGGTATGTGCGTTGCGTTTACAGTAATTACAGTAAGTTGAGTGACCATTATTCGGCCGAAAACGAGACGGGGACGCATAGTGTGCTTCTGCTCTGTTGGTGTGGGGCTTGTAGCTAGAAGAAATGAGACTAGATGCGCGAGGTGTGCATCTTTCGAGACGAGAAGTCTGGTCTAGAGCATAATTTATGGCTTCGCGTAGGTCTTGCTTTTGAGCAGCCTTCGTAATGATACGAATTTGTTCAGTCCGTATTCCATCTTCAAATGTTTGAAGGGCGAACTTTTTATTCTCTCAGAGTAACAGATTTTGAAGTGTGACCTCAGAAACAGAGCTAGTAGTTGCACTATTCAAAACATAGAGTTTTTTATTTACTCTTTGCGAGTATTCCCTTCAACTTTCTTGATATAGTTGACGAGTTTTCATCAAGTAGTGCGAGAAAGTATCTCTAGGAACTCGTCCTGGAGTTCTTCTTTTAATTCACTATCTATTCTACTATATCGCAACAGGATAAAAAGCGATGTAGTGTTCGAAGGTCACCATCAAACTCGGGTATAATTAATTTTGCTTCACTGAATGTTAAGGGTACAGGTGTTCGACGAACCTGAAAAGAAAAAGGGGGAATTCATCAAGGTAAAATAAAAAGTATGCAATTCAAGTTACCGGCACCTGGAGTATGCCACAGGTGCAAAGATCCCTCGATGATCTAAAACGAGAAAAAACGAAAGGAAGATAAATAAATGAAATACAAAATTTGAACTATTAATAAACAAAGTAACAAATGAACTAATGAACAAATAAGTTTACAACTATACAGCATGCAAGACTATTCTTTTCATACCAACAACACCAAAACAAATAACATTGAATGCAGGGAAGTACGATTAAATTAACTACAATTCAATCAATTCACCTGCCACAAGATAAAAGAAACACATAGAACTTATCAATCAGGTAACTGATAAGATTTTACTGAAGATTAGTGGACATTTCAGGTGAGAAAACACCCAAACAAGCTCACCTGTACAGGTGTCCACCAACCTTGAAAACAACATAAAATACCAATAAATCCACAAACTGGTAGTACATACCTGAAAATTATAACATCCCTCGAAGAAAACAACAGAAAACACTACACAATACACTATTAAATTCAAGAAATTTAATAAAATCACTTCGCGCGCGTTTGACATTTGTCGTTTTATAAACACGGCGAAACTTCATGTTCCCATGACATTTAACATGCTAAACCGGGGTAGAATCTTCGCGCGATTCTAATGGTCGCGTTCGTTTCGCGGTATTTTTCGCGGGATTCGCGTAATTCGCGATATTTACAATTATAATTTGCACTAATGAGTGCGAAAGAGAAGTACCGTGCGAACAAGACAAAACAGCAAAAGTCATGAAAGGAATTATTTGGAATGAACTAAAAATGGCGCGTCGATAAAGTAGACCAGAAATTCGTAAAAATTAATAAAAATCAAGAAAATTAAGATTAAATCCTTATGGTAAACATGCCAAAAAATGTAAAATTCATTTTGGCATATACCAATAATAATCAAAAGTCTTAATTTATATACAAAAGGGCAATATTTTGATAATTTCACATTATGGATAGTGAAATTGAAACAAATCTGTCTATAAAAGGCGAGTCATTCCTTCATTCGATCTCTTTTTCTTTCGAGTTGTCATCTAGTTAAAATATGCCAAGCTGGTCATAAGTTACTATATATGCAAGTCTATAAATTAAAATCAATAGTTTGTGGTAAAATCAATAGTTCATTAGTGTTTTCTGAACTTAGAAAGTTTTATAAAGTGTTCATCAAGTTCAGCTACGAATGTAATTGGGATTTGTGGTTTTTACAATTGGTTGCCAGTTCAAGTTGTGGATTATACGGATCGGCAAAGGAAGTTAACCATTTAGTATTTTCTGGACAATTTAATTGATTTATAATCATCAAGAAGGTAATCATTTTACTCAATTTTCTAAACAATTTGAGGTTAAGGGACAAAGGTAATTGCATGCCATAAGGGTATAATTACTGGTCACAAATTAACTAATCAAATTGAATTTTTAACATTAATAAAAATTACTCTTTTCATTTCAGCAGTTATTAGGTATAAATAGATTGAAGTGCAATTTTTATTGTGGTGACATTTTGCCAAAGACATGCCTTTATGGTATTTTTGGCAAGACATGTCTTAACAATAAAGATTTGGCTAAAATCTATTATTGCGATTAATTTTAAGAAATTTATTTAAGAGTGAAATTTGTTATAAAATATATACATAGATAAGAAGTGAATTAAAAAATGCATGCGTGTGTCAGTCAGTAGAAATATATTTGAGTAAAGATTAATTTTTGTATTTTACACTACAAAAAAAATTATTTTTAAAGTTAAATTGTGCTAAAATTGAATTAAGCGTAGAATTATTGAATATTTTAAATTAAGTAAATTTGATGATTAAAGATGAATTATAACTAATGATATCTCTTTCTATCGCTACACTACCCACCACCATTTTAAATTTTCAGAACACCACAAATGTCCATGTCGATTATCGGAATTGACGACAAGTGTGATTATAAACGTAGATCACTATATGTCAATTACAAGAATTGACATATCGTGTCTTAAAGTCTTCTTTTATCATTAAATTCATAACATTTTTTGGTGGTTCCATCCAGGAATTCATTGGTTCATTCATTTACTCATCCAATTCATTTACTTTGTTCATTACAAAAAACCTCGCAAAGGTAGAAAATATAATTCACAATAGTTCACATCGTACAGAGGTGAATCTAGTGCATTTGCAAGTCACATAAATTTATCAAGGCAAATTCTACTAACTTACTACAAGTAGTCAGTTCTTAGTAAAATTTGTATACGTTTCAAGTCAATTTCTAAATTTTAACGAAACTTAATTCTAAAAATTAGCACAAGAAATTTGCATTCAGTTACAATTTAGTTAAAAGTTCAAGTACACTCAAATATATTAAGATAAACTTGACAATGACTGAATTAAAGGCAATGCTAAATAAGGAACAGGCATTGAGAAGTCGTCTGCAAAAAACTATCGAGAATGGAAAACAAACATTACTCGAAACACACTCAAAGGGCAATCTCGAAGCAAAGCTTTCTGAAATCAGACGAGTTTGGATAGAATACGAACAGATTGATCAATTGATCAATGAATACATCATTGAAAATCCTCCAACCACCACGGCGAAATACATTCTTGATGAAACATTTAGTAAACTAGAAACAGATTACTGCATATATATAGGCGGATTGTATGATGCAATCCATCCCACAACAGAAGTGACAGATTCCAGATTGTGGTTAGCACAGCAAACACGTGTGGAACAACAACAACAACAGAATGTTCTCCCAAAAATTACTTTACCAAAATATGGCGGCGATTATGATAGCTGGCGTTCCTTCCACGATTTGTATATAGCTGTAGTCCACAATAACACAAATCTGAAAGATGTTCAAAAATTATACTATTTAAAAGGGTCACTACATGGAGATGCAGAAAAACTATTAAGGCATACTTCAATTACGAACGAAGATTATTTACCCGCATGGAATAAATTAAAGGCGAGGTATGAAAATAAAAAGATCTTAGTGAATCATCAATTGAAGCTATTAACAAGTCAACCAAAATTGAGTACAGAGACAGCTGCTGGTTTAAAATCTCTAATTGATACTACAGAAGAGTGCATGCAGCAAATAAGGAACATTCAAGTGGACACATCAAAATGGGATGTGCTACTTATATATCTAATAGTACAAAAACTACCTTTTATAACATTAAGGTTATGGGAAGAACATCAGGGAGCATCACAAGAGCTTCCTCAATATCAAGAGTTCAACTCTTTTTTAAACACTCGATTGAAAGTACTAGAGGCAATTTCAGATACATTGGTGCACAACCCAAGTCAAGCCAAAGGTATCAACAAACCAACTACAACGAAGGCATATCATGTAGTTAACTCCACAAAATGTTCTGCATGTAATGGAGATCATTTCTTACAAAAATGTAACAAATTCCTAAAAATGGATGTACAAAGCAGAAAGAAATTCGTTGCTACAAACAAACACTGCTACAATTGTCTTTCTAAAAAGCATTCAGTTACAGACTGTTTAAGCAGGTATAGGTGTCTCAAATGCAAGAAAAGGCATCATACCACACTGCACGAGGATGTAAAAGCAAACAATTTGCATCCCAGGAATGTAGAGGCAATCAATCTACACAACAACACGGATAATGAGGCCAGGCAAACAAGACCAGTAATTAGTACTAATACTGAATCATCACAAGTGACTCAAACCTATATGAATAGGGAGAGATCGTATGCCTTATTTAGTTAAGGTTAAAGCTCAATCAGGAAAGTCACAAACACTTCGATGCCTTATCGACTCATGGTCCGAGTGCTCATTTATTACCCAGGCTGCATGCCATAAATTACAAGCGAACTACATATCTACAGCGGTAATTGTAACAGGACTAAATAAAAGTTCAATGAGCAATCTGGATAAACAAACCAAACTATGGTTGCAATCCTGTGGTCCAAACAAGGTAAAAATCGAGGAAACTTTCTTAGTAATTAACAACATAACTGATAATTTGCCAACCAAATCAATTGCCAAGGGAAATTATCAACATCTAGATAAACTAGAATTAGCAGATCCCACCTACTGGAAGCCTGGCAGGATAGACGCTCTACTAGGTGCCAAAGTATACGCTAAAATTATATAGGAAGGAGTTGTACAAGGTACAGACACTAGTCCAACAGCAATAAGGACAATGTTCGGTTGGATATTCCTCGAGACTGCAGAGAAAACGACGAGTGAAACCCATGTTAAAACATTCATGGCTACGACTAAAGAGCTAGACAAACAGCTCAGACAATTCTGGGAAACAGAGGAAGTTTCCACAAATCGTATCCTAACAAAGGACGAACAACTATGTCAAACCATATATGAAAACACATGCATTAGGTTAGACACAGGAAGGTATCAAGTGAAACTACCTTTCACAGATAACACGATACCAGTTTTAGGTAACTCTAGACAGCAGGCAGTCAGGCGTTTTGAGAGCCTACAACGGCAATTCTCAAAAAACTCTGAATTTCAATCTGATTATGAAAAATGTCTAGATGAATATATTGAATTAAAGCACATGGAGGAAGTAGATTTACCACAGGACCAAGAGCAGCATTACTACATTCCACATCATGCTGTGTTTAAAGATAGCACCACAACTAAACTACGCGTTGTATTTGATGCCTCTGCAAAAACCACGAATGGAACGTCACTTAACAGGTTTCTGTTAAATGGACCAACTCTTCAGCCTACGTTGTTTACAACACTATTAAATTGGAGAAAGTACAAAATCGTTATAAAAGCAGACATTGAGAAAATGTATCGCATGATTCAAGTACATCCGGATCATCAAGAGTATCAAAGAAGTGTATGGCGACACCCAAAAACAGGCATGATAACAGATTACAAACTGGAGACCTTTGGTACCACGTCTGCTGCATACTTAGCTATCAGGACACTCCAACAACTAGCTGAAGATGAACGTCACAAGTGGCCTCTAGCAGCAGAAGCAACATATCAAAACTTCTACGTGGATGATTCGTTAGCCGGAGCTGACAACTTGAATCATGCAAAGATGGTACAACATGAGCTTATTCAAATGTTGAAATCTGCAGGATTCAATCTACGTAAATGGTCCAGCAATGACAATAGGCTGCTACACGATCTTCCTCCAGAACACAGAGAGCCAAAAAACTCATTTACATTTTCTGAAACTGAGTCAATAAAAACGCTAGGAATTATATGGCATCCTACGCATGATTACTTCACTTTTAAAATTAAACCTCTGTGTGAACCTGCAATTCTAACGAAACGAAGTATTTTGTCAGGAATCGCATCGTTATACGATCCACTAGGCTGGTTGGCTCCGGTTGTGGTAGAAGCTAAAATCCTAATGCAGAATTTATGGATAACAGGCTCATCATGGGATGACCTTGTGTCAGAAACAATTGGTCAGCAATGGAGAAACTTTGTAGCTAATCTACAAGCACTGGAACAAGTTCGCATCCCAAGATGGGAACAGTATACTGCAAGAGCACAGATGCAGATTCATGGATTCTGCGACGCTTCATGAAAGGCATATGCCGCAGCAGAGTATTTGCGAGTGGAGCAGGAGAATGGTGAAATTGTGTCACACTTACTAACTGCAAAAACTAAGGTGGCTCCTATTAAACCAACAACAATACCACGGCTAGAGCTGAACGGTGCCCTATTACTGACGAAGCTAATTAAAGTTGTAGTGCAAGGCATGCATTTACAAGAAATTCCAATAGTAGCTTGGACGGACTCCACGATTGTCATGCATTGGATTAAAGAGCATCCCTCTAAATGGAAAATTTATGTCGCCAATAGAGTAGTAGAAATCCAAGACTCAATGAAATACAATCATTGGCGACATAACTCATCAAATCAAAATCCAGCAGACATAGCGTCACGAGGATTTTCATCTACTCTCTTAGTAGATAACAAATTATGGTGGCATGGGCCAACATGGCTCACACAAGCGCAAGAAAAATGGCCAAAGCACAATCCAACGACAGAGTCAACAATACTTGAGAAAAAACCTCCGTTAACAACTAGTCTATTAGTATATATAGAAGACAACATCCTGCTAAGATACTCGTCATTCACACGTTTAGTACGTGTCTTAGTAACAATACAACGATTTTGCTACAATTGTAAAAATCCCAAAACTAAAAAGGTTCAGTTTCTCAGTAGCAATGTGTGTAAGCAAGCCGAAAAAACCATATTTAAGTTGGTTCAATTGACAGCATTTCCGGAAGAATATGAAAACTTATTACAAAAAAAACCTTTATCTAAGGGGAGCAAACTTCTCAGACTAAACCCAATGTTGGATAATGATGGATTAATGAGAGTCGGAGGTCGATTAGATAATGCGTTGTTACCATATAGCAGGAAACATCCAATACTATTGCCACGAGATCATCATATAACATTAATCCTAATCGACAAACTACACTTAGAAATGTTGCACGGAAGTACAGCTGTGGTTCTTAACGCTAGTCGAAATTCAGTTTGAATTCTAGACGGAAGACGCTGCATTTCAACGAGATTACATTAGTGCGTCAAATGCTTCAGACAACGACAGGCAACGACGTCACAGTTAATGGGTAATCTGCCAGCAGCGAGAGTTAACATCTCTAGAACATTCTCCAAAGTTGGAATTGACTATGTGGGACCAATCACAATTAAGGCATCAAACTTAAGAAATGCAAAATTACAAAAAGCATATTTTTGTCTATTTATTTGCATGGCAACAAAGGCAATACACTTGGAATTAGTGTCCAGTCCGACATCCTCATTAAAAAGATTCATAAGTAGAAGAGGCTAATGCAATGACATCTAGTCGGACTGTGGCACCAATTTTATTGGAGGTAAATCCATCCTAGAAAGGGAACTTCAAAAGGCGATCAAAGAAGCATGGCCAGAAGCAGCTGAATACTTAACATCGAAATCAATCAATTGGCACATGAGCCCACCTGCGGCCCCTCATTTTGGAGGATTGTGGGAAGCTGGTGTTAAGTCCACAAAATACCATCTGCGTAGATCGATTGGGAACGCAACCCTCACCTTTGAAGAATATGCTACGCTGTTAACACAAGTAGAAGCCTGCCTTAATTCAAGGCCATTATGTCAAATCAGAAATGATCCAAACGACCAATTAGTTCTAACTCCTGGACATTTTATCATTGGACAATCATTACACGCCATACCAGAACCAAACTACACAACTGAAGAAGCAAATTATTCCAACAGATGGAAACATGTCCAGCAAATCATGCAGCAATTCTGGAAATATTGGTCCAAGGATTATCTGAACCAGCTGCAAAATAGACCTAAATGGTGTAATACAGAACCTAATCTTCAGAAAGGAGACGTAATATTGTTGAAGGGCGAAAATACATCACCAACACTGTGGCCTTTAGGAATTATCGAAGAAGTATATCCAGGTTCTGATGGTCTAGTACGAGTAGTCAAAATATAAACTCAAAGAAACACATTCACTAGACCAGTAACCAAAATTTGTCGTTTACCAAGTAATTAAGTGTTAATTAACAAACATGTGTTGTCCTAGCACATCTGTTAATTGTTGTGTTGTCCCATAATAATAAAAAACATAGTACTAATTCATTTATTTTATAGATGTCAAATTACAACGACAGTACGAACGTCCTAGACCTCTATGAGGACGTTGATTTTGATTGGCCACTGCAGGACAGTGTCCTCGACCCTAGCTGGTACGTGGAAGAAGGCTGCGATGTCCTAACTGGGCAACCCAAAAAGAACACAGGAGAGCCAGGCAATTCAACGACAGCCATCGATGACCAGGTGGATCAGGACATTCTGGACATCTACGATGATTTAAATTTTAATTTTTCGCTGCCTAGTAGTCCTGTCAATCACGGATCAAACTAAGCCTAAATAAGCTGTAGAGACGAATCCTGCCCCATCCACGTCAACAGCAGTAACAACTGTTCGAACAGCTGGTCTACTGGAAGCTGCATCTCCGCAAATAGCCCCAGTGATGAGCGAACCTGCAATAATAAACGAAGCCACAGTGACTGACCTACAGACTCTCAAGGTCTCCACCAACATCGACGAAGTAAAGATGAGGGCAGAAAATTCTTTCCAGAAATTCGTCACCCGAGAAGACATAGAAATCTTTCTGCCAAAAAGGGTTATCCAGAGAATAGATTTTGAACAAATCCAACAATGACGAAATAGGCAAAGAGTAATTAATTTACCTGATCGCTATCAAGTCACGTTGAGAGTTCTCGCGGACGGAACATTAAAATTCCTCAAGTACAACAAACGAGGCATCAAGGCAATCAATCAACGGTTGAACATGGATGTTCAACGGGGGGAGAATGTTCGAGGAACCTGAAAAGAAAAAGGGGGAATTCATCAAGGTAAAATAAAAAGTATGCAATTCAAGTTACCGGCACCTGGAGTATCCCACCTGTGCAAAGATCCCTCGATGATCTAAAACGAGAAAAAACGAAAGGAAGATAAATAAATGAAATACAAAATTTGAACTATTAATAAACAAAGTAACAAATGAACTAATGAACAAATAAGTTTACAACTATACAGCATGCAAGACTATTCTTTTCATACCAACAACACCAAAACAAATAACATTGAATGCAGGGAAGTACGATTAAATTAACTACAATTCAATCAATTCACCTGCCACAAGATAAAAAAAACACATAGAACTTATCAATCAGGTAACTGATAAGATTTTACTGAAGATTAGTGGACATTTCAGGTGAGAAAACACCCAAACAAGCTCACCTGTACAGCTGTCCACCAACCTTGAAAACAACATAAAATACCAATAAATCCACAAACTGGTAGTACATACCTGAAGATTATAACATCCCTCGATGAAAACAACAGAAAACACTACACACTGTTTAATTCAAGAAATTTAATAAAATCACTTCGCGCGCGTTTGACATTTCTCGTTTTATAAACACGGCGAAACTTCATGTTCCCATGACATTTAACATGCTAAACCGGGGTAGAATCTTCGCGCGATTCTAATGGTCGCGTTCGTTTCGCGGTATTTTTCGCGGGATTCGCGTAATTCGCGATATTTACAATTATAATTTGCACTAATGAGTGCGAAAGAGAAGTACCGTGCGAACAAGACAAAACAGCAAAAGTCATGAAAGGAATTATTTGGAATGAACTAAAAATGGCGCGTCGATAAAGTAGACCAGAAATTCGTAAAATTTAATAAAAATCAAGAAAATTAAGATTAAATCCTTATGGTAAACATGCCAAAAAATGTAAAATTCATTTTGGCATATACCAATAATAATCAAAAGTCTTAATTTATATACAAAAGGGCAATATTTTGATAATTTCACATTATGGATAGTGAACTACTATATATGCAAGTCTATAAATTAAAATCAATAGTTTGTGGTAAAATCAATAGTTCATTAGTGTTTTCTGAACTTAGAAAATTTTATAAAGTGTTCATCAAGTTCACGTACGAATTTAATTGGGATTTGTGGTCTTTACAA
The DNA here is from genome assembly GCA_963930735.1 of Dioctria linearis. Classification (NCBI taxonomy): domain Eukaryota; kingdom Metazoa; phylum Arthropoda; class Insecta; order Diptera; family Asilidae; genus Dioctria; species Dioctria linearis. The sequence goes on from OZ005742.1 coordinate 219,861,540, forward strand.
TTGGTTGCCAGTTCAAGTTTTGGATTATACGGATCGGCAAAGGAAGTTAACCATTTAGTATTTTCTGGACAATTTAATTGATTTATAATCATCAAGAAGGTAATCATTTTACTCAATTTTCTAAACAATTTGAGGTTAAGGGACAAAGGTAATTGCATGCCATAAGGGTATAATTACTGGTCACAAATTAACTAATCAAATTGAATTTTTAACATTAATAAAAATTACTCTTTTCATTTCAGCAGTTATTAGGTATAAATAGATTGAAGTGCAATTTTTATTGTGGTGACATTTTCCAAAGACATGCCTTTATGGTATTTTTGGCAAGACATGTCTTAACAATAAAGATTTGGCTAAAATCTATTATTGCGATTAATTTTAAGTAATTTCGTTAAGAGTGAAATTTGTTATAAAATATATACATAGATAAGAAGTGAATTAAAAAATGCATGCGTGTGTCAGTCAGTAGAAATATATTTGAGTAAAGATTAATTTTTGTATTTTACATTAAAAAAAAATTATTTTTAAAGTTAAATTGTGCTAAAATTGAATTAAGCGTAGAATTATTGAATATTTTAAATTAAGTGAATTTGATGATTAAAGATGAATGATAACTAATGATATCTCTTTCTATCGCTACACTACCCACCACCTTTTTAAATTTTCAGAACACCACAAATGTCCATGTCGATTATCGGAATTGACGGCAAGTGTGATTATAAACGTAGATCAATATATGTCAATTACAAGAATTGACATATCGTGTCTTAAAGTCTTCTTTTAGCATTAAGTTCATAACAACAGGGTTTTGATCTTGTAGGGCTCCTGCGCCCATAGGATTGCCACGTGCATTATCACCTGGAGGAGCTTGCAGTTGAGGATTATCAGGCATTGTTAACAGTTTTAGGACAACACGTCCGCTTCGAAGGGAAATTATTTTGGAAACTAGCTAACACTTCGCACTGGTGATACAGCAAATTATCTATTGGTTAAATTAAGGTACTGTGCACCATACTCAATTTTCATGAAAAAGGGGGACAGGAAACACTTTAAACCAGGCTTTTAAAAATTAATTAAATCTCTTAGACCTCACCACTGCGGAGTGTGTGATACAGCAAAACCAACGAAAAATATATGTTTTTTTTTTGTTTTTTATTAAAATGAATGCATCTGTAGATTTAATTCTTGCCAGTAGGCACGCAAAAGAAAAACACATTAATCCTACGTTTTCGAAAATAAATAATGCAAACACTTGCTGCTCATAATTTGAGGAGAGCACTTAATGAAAATCGAAATTTGTTCATATATAAAAAAAAAAAATTCAAGTAAGCGAAAAGAAATATCCCATTATTTTTACTGAGACACTTTCAATTTGAAAAGATCGATTAATTTTATTAATTCCTCTATTAGCAAATTGCAAATATGTGTAAACACTTTTATTCATATTCTGAAGAGATTGATCAATTTATTTTATTAATTCCTCCATTAGCAAATTGCAAATATATGTGAAGACTTTTATTCATATTCTGAAGAGATTGATCAACTTATTTTATTTGAAGATCAAAATTTATTTATAAAAGAATTATTCACCTCTAGATAAGGTTCCTTAAATTTGCCTAAATAGCTTTCAAATTCAACAAAATTGGAAGATAGACCTACTTGGGGCCTTAAATTAAGCCTGTATATAAATTTTCCAGTTGTTCAGCCACAGAAACATAAAAACTTACAAGCTAAGTATAAAAATTAACAAACCATATGAACATATCCAAAATATCCCACGATGCTTTCACTAAATCCTTAAAGGGATGAAAAACCATTCTCTAGCCCATTACGGCTCCCTTTTTGGTGCATCAAAACCTAAAAAAATAAAAACAAACAGTCAATTACTAAAAGTAAATAAACATAAAATACAATAATTTTAACATGAAAATAAATTCACATAAAAATCCTGGAATCCAGCTCCAATGTTTTACGAGAATTCTTCAACTTCCAAATATTCTGAAATAGAAGAAAAAATATTTAAATACAAATACAAAAAGAAACAATATAAAAACTTACCCAAATATTCAAGATGACAACACATCCAACAATTTCACTGTCACTGACATCCGACATCAGTACAGTCAGATGTTCATAGCTCTCACTCATTCTAAGCTGTAATACGCACAGCTGAAGCATATTTACAGAGTATAAATAAAGCAGGGGCTGGAGCTAAAATCCATTGCAGTTCTAGCAGTCTTCCGAGACGGATCAGAAGCTCTGAATCTGACTTAGTCAAGGAAATCTTTGGGTGAATTTTAACCTACACAAATTGCTACGCTTTTGAGCAGTAATTTATTCAAAAGGCGGATCAGCAGCATTGACGCTGAAAAAGTCATTAATAATTAAAATTTTTATTTTTTCATCTCATTTTACGCCGGAAGGTTAATTGAATTCCCACAAAAATTAACATAGGCAGCAGTGGAGCCTATTAAATTATTTGTAGATTTTAATTGGCAGAAAACTAATAGTATTTTATTTTTACAGATTCAAAACATCATCTGCTGCGACATTTTTTTGCACTTTTTGGAATTATTTTTTATCATTTATTATTTTCTTTTGTTTGAGTACGATTTTTTTTGGTTGAATTATTATTTTTTGGTTTTAATGTTATTATTTCAATTGAATTATTATTTTAATTTCAATATTATTATTTACATTGAATTATTATTTTTTTGAGTTGAATTATCATATTTTACTAAGAAAATAATTTTCAATAAAGTATGACAAATTACAAATTCTATCTCAGTCTTATCAATTATTGACCCGGCACCTCCATCCTGATTTCGTTTAGACCTGTATAGGCCTAAACACCAAAAAAAAAATTTTTTTATAATTTTATCAGCATTCAAACTTTGAATGTGCCGTAGGCTCTAGTAGATCGATGCAATGCTTACATTCTGGTAGGTTATGATCCGAAACAAGAGCAGATACACCTGTCCTTCAGCCAAAAATCGCTCTTCCTTCTTCTTTTGGGTCAGTATAAAACATTTTTTCACTGTTTAACCTTTTTTATTTTTTAAAAAGACATTTTTTTGTTGTTTTGTTTAAGGGAAAGGTTAGTAAAACCCTTAATCAATTTAACATGAATAGAATTGATTTTATTTTATTTTTTAATTGCTTCACTGGCTAATCCGCATCGCTGCCACCATTTTTTATGTGGTGATTGTACCACACAGGACAGGGAGTGCTTCTCCTGCTGGAGGAAGATCCACCCGCCCTTCGCAGGATTTGAATAATTATCGGGTTATTGAACTTAATAGACCACCTTTAAATTTTCACAGTTCTTTATTTAATTTCGATTAGCTTTTTATTAAATATAATAATTCACAACTTATCGTAATTATAAAAAAAAACGGTATATGACCAACTAGATATATAGTCACCACTCCCGACTGGATCGTATGAATTTTTAATAAAAACTGTCGCTACCCGCTCAACTCTGCGCTGACATTCTTATTACCTTTTTGCTTATCTGAGCAAAAGCTCCGGAAAAGGTTTCATGTACGCATTGCGCAGACAAAACAACGCTCGTGCATTGCTTGCACTTGCACCGCTGATATCAGGCATTTTTCGCTGTGGGAGTGAAGAATGTCTTGCCTCAGCATTTCGTGTACGTGACTTATATGCCAAGTACACGTGAAGTAGCGATTAAAGACTTTTTAGAATAATTTCATGATGTGAAATGAAAATGATAATCAATTCATTTTGGAATTGATAATTAATTCACTTTGGAATTGAATAATGTGGTCGTTATGAGCGAGTGCTCATAACATAAATATTTTTTTTCCCAAGCTATCAAACAAATAAGTTAATAGTTAATGCGTTATTCCTCTCCCAAGAATAACACTTTTTTTCTAAAAAGAGGGAAATTTGTTACCTAGAGGACATCCATTGGCATCAGTTAAACGTGTACATATATACATACATACATACATGTCTGAACCGATTGCGCTTTACGCAGAATTATAAAATTCATGCATCAATGTAGAAATGCAAACATGTAGATACATACATACCTACAGCATTCTCATTGCATGCAGAATTATAATTCCCAGCTGCAAGTATAAACATATCTACAAACATATTTTCAAAGTTCAGTAAAGTCACTCGCAACTGACCTGCACCAATTTCTTAATCAAATAGAGAAACAAGTGAAGGCATTGACGCAATACGCCTGCGCGCAAGAATTCGCACGATGCAATTTAATAACCTTGCGCCAGCGGTAGAACTTAGGTGAACGAAACAATGGTTCACGATGATGTCATAATAGCAGCAAAGCGGCAAACGGTCTACGGAAGTATTTATGTGTGTACATATGAAAGCGATGAATGCCGTGATGTAACAACAACAAACCGGCAAAAGCTTTGCGGAAATTAATTTTTGAATGTCATAAAGAAACACTTTACGGAAATAATAATTATGTACGTATAAATGCTGTGATGAAATTAGCTTAGCGTAATGAGAAAATATCAATAGTATTAAGTCGAGAATTGTATAAATATTCTGTGATTTTTGAATAAAGAAGTTAGTTAGTAGCAGTAGTATCATTAGAACACAAGTTGTTTCATTTTCTAGGAGTAAAGCTAGTAAGCTGCTCCATTCATCCAACTAGAAGTAAAGCTAGTAAGCTGCTTCATACACATCGCTGCTCTACCTATCTCGGGAGAAATAAGTAAAAGCCCAATCGTCGTGAAGGCACGTAATCTCAGTTTACCTACAGTAACCGTGCCGTGTTCCAGATTAATATATATAGGTGCTCAGATGAGAGTACAGAAGTACTTAAGGAACTCAACAAGAGGCAGTAAAAAGGGATTTAGAGCAAACAGCCATATATGTATTTAAGACAGGTATAATCAACCCAAACCACAGAATGTTTCTCTTACAGGACACTGGTGAGAGTTTAGCATCCGTAGTCGAAAAAGCTGAAAAACTAGAAGAGGCCGAAAGACAAACACTGTCGATTTTACAAAATCCTTTAAGTATATTTTTGGCCCAACCAGTAATTGATAGTTATCCAGTCAATACTACTTGGATGCCTATCAGAGATCCACCAATGCAAAACCCACCCCAAAAAAGGCATTATAATAATTTCGCTGCCAGTGCAAGGAATCAGTAGCCAAAGCTATCAGCCCCGAATTAAATGTACTTATTGTGATAAAAACAATCATTCGTTTTCGGAGTGCTACCAAAGGAAGAATGCGACTTCTGGTAATAGTTATCAGAATTCTGCGTACGCTTCTCGAAACAATAACAGGGATAGTAATGCTCAACATCGGCAGATAAACCTAGTACAAAATAGCAGGTCTGCTGAAGGTGGCCCAAAAAACACAATTGGCGTAATAAAATGTGATTTTTGTCAAAGAAGAGGTCACACTATAAACCAGTGCCGAGCAAAGCAAGACTGGGAAAGTAAGTCGACTCAAAGTATCCACCAGTTTTCGGAACACTAATTAAGGACTTGCGAAGAAAATCGGTGTCAGCCCTCCCAAGTTCCTAAATGTTCATTTAAATTACCCTTGGATATGGGAGCTAAGTCCTCGGTAGAACTATTAGTCGACACGGGAGCTGACGTGAGCCTATTAAAAAAATCAATGTTACAAGGAGAAAAAATAATAAATACTCAGGAAAAAAACGGAACTGAGCAGTATTTTTGGAAAGGGACAGACAATTGCAACATGTACAGGAAAATTTCAGCTAGAAAATCCTCAAACATGTAAATTTCACGTAATTAAAGATAGTGAAAATGTCCCATATGATGGAATACTAGGAAATAATTTTCTATTAAATAAATGTAATATAAAGGGTCCAGATGGAATATTAGAATTTCCAGCGATACTTAATATGAACTGCGAATTTCGCGACTCTAAGGAGTTAAAAACGACACTAAATTCACCTATTAGTAGGTCTACGATCCAAGCCCAAAAGGAAAAGCCTGGCAAGCCGCAACCTATGGAAATGGAAAATGCCACTCAGATCTCCGAGAAAAAGTGATCCATTCCGCATAAAGGTGAACAATCTGAACGGAAGCAAGCAAAGGGACTTAAGGTTAGAACGAAGATTCTAGTTCCAGCAGGCTCAGAAAAATTAGTGCCAATTCCTATTAGAGACAACGGTGAATTTGTTTGTTTATCAAACGAAGTGAGTGAAGGTGTTTTTTCGGGAAATTGTTTAACAAGACCATGGAAAGATAGAGTTGTGTTGCCTATTATTAACGTCAATAATACCGATCAGTTATTAGATAACATGTCAATTGATCTTCACCCAATAGAAAATTATGATATTTTAGCATTAAACGAAATGAACTGGGAAAAACCCAAAATAAAAAACGAAGAGAATAAGACTTTTGGAAGCAGAAAACATCCGCTTATTAACAATCGAGACAGGAAACGACTCGAAATTCTGAAAGAGCAAATCAATATGGATACAGATGCCAATCAGGAAGAAAAAAATGCTGTCCTCGAAATATGTTATGAATATAACAATATCTTTCTTCTACCTGGTGATAAATTAAGTTATACGGGCTCAATAAAACATGAGATTCCAATTAAGCAAGATTGTCCCCCTCTCAATCAGAAAATGTATAGACTACCGGAGAAGCAAAGAAATATCATCCATGAACAAGTTTAAGAAATGCTTGAAAATAATATAGTAGTACCTAGCACTAGTCCATGGAATTCGCCACTCTTAGTTGTTCCGAAAAAGGCTGGAATAAACGGAGAAAAACAAAGGCGTTTTGTGGTGGATTTCAGAAGGCTAAATGAAAACGCGATCGGAGATGCTTTCCCTTTACCCAGAATTGAAGATATCTTCGATCAATTGGGGCATTCAAGGTACTTTACCACGCTTGACCTGGCCAGTGGTTATCATCAAGTGCTAGTGGAGGAGAAAGACAACCTAAAGCCACTTTCAGTACTCCACACGAGCATTTTGAATTTAAAAGGATGCCTTTTGGGTTGAAAAGCGCATCTGCTACATTTCAACGATTAATGAAACACGTGCTAACTGGTTTTCAGGGTTTTAAGTGCTTCGTATATTTAGACGACATTGTAATTTACGGGAAAAACTTGTCGGATCATCACGCTAAACTTAGGGAGGTACTCAAAAGACTTCAGTTAAATAACTTAAATCTAAAAATAGAAAAATGTCAGTTCTTGAGAAAGGAAGCACTCTATCTGGGACATAAGTGTTCCAGAGAAGGAGCCTTGCCAGATCCCTCAAAGGTAAGCTGCGTTCAAAGTTTCCCCCAGCCCAAGACAGTAAGGCAGGTATAATCCTTCCTTGGGTTGGCTAATTATTATAGGAAATTTATTCCGGAGTTCTCTAAAATAGCAGAACCCCTCAATAAATTCCTACGAAAAAATGTAAAATTCAAATGGACAATGTGAAAATTCTTTTAAAAACCTTAAACACAAGCTAATCTCGCCACCTATATTAGTTTACCCTGATTTCAATAAACCATTTTCCTTAATTACGGATACTAGCGGAGAAGCTTTGGGTGCGGTGTTATCCCAAGGAGATGTGGGGAACGATTGGCCCATTGCATATGCAAGCAGGAGTTTGAACAAAGCCGAGAGAAATTATTCCGCCACAGAAAAGAATTGCTGGCAATAGTCTGGGCTACAAGAAATTTTCGGTGTTATTTGTATGGTAGAAAATTTACAATTTACACTGATCACAAGCCACTTAAGGGAATCTACAGTACCAAAGATCCTGGCTCGCGATTACTAAGATTTCGCCATAAATTCTCTGAGTGTGATTATATAATAGAGTATACACCAGGTAGGCTCAATCGTAACGCTGACGCATTAAGCAGAATCCAGAGTTCTAGTGAGATGGAGTGCAATAAGAACGAAGTTCCGCAGACAATGATAAGTAAAGCACAAGTCCACCAGCAAAGAGTTACAGATGATAAGGAATATAAACCCAATCCCGCATGTATGGCCATTACCAAAGCGCAAAGCAGAGCTAAAGGAGATCACACAAGTTTTTCTGAAAGACAAGATGACGCGGATGACTCGCCCAAAAATAAGTCTGGTTGTATTGGAGAGGACTCAAAAACTAATTCAGTTAGTTCCCAAGAGTCCAAAATGGACGAAAATGTACAAATACTTGGTAAGCGGAATGAGATCGAGAGGAATGCTCAAAGACATTCACAAGCACATCAAAAATTGCATTAAGTGTAGAAATAAGCTAGTAGAATCACCAAGATGCCGATGGTAATAAGTTCCATTGCAGCGAGGCCATTCGATAACGTTTATCTCGACATAGTGGGCCCGCTACCAGAAACCACTAAGGGAAGTAAGTACATACTGGCCCTACTGGATGATGCAACCGGAGTTTTCGATTGCATACCGTTGACTAATGGAGAAGCCATCACGGTAGCCGAAGGATTTTATAAATTAATGATGAAGTATAAGATACCCAAAGTTGTCGTCACTGATCAGGAAGCAAATTTCACCAGTAATTTGTTTTAAACGACTTTGCAAGCTATTCAAAGTAAGGAAGTTACAGACCACAGCCTACCGTCCACAGGCAAATGGCGTTCTTGAAAAAGCACACGGACCCCTGATGGAGTATTTGAGAAGTTTGGAGGACGAAAATGTAGCCGAATGGGACCAGTAGCTCGAGAAAGCAGTCCATGTTTCAACTCATGTTGGTGGAAAACATACACCGATGGAGCCTCTATGGGGATTTTACGACCCGCCACCAAACAATCTAAAACGACAGCCTAACCCATCTCTAACTATGACGATTTTGTAAGCATTCGTAGAAGAAGAATGCAAATACTGCACAAGCATGTTAGGGAGGAGCTTCTTAAAAGCAAGCCAAAGTCTAATTAATATTACGATAAAAATACCCGTCGTATTGTACTGCATGTAGGAGACCAGTCTTACTAAAAAATGCAGTTAAAAAGAATAAATTATCACCAGTATGGACTGGGCCGTATGTAGTAAAACAGGTTAATAATGATGTAAACTGCACGATCCAAATTGGTCGGAAGCTACGAAGGGTGCATAATAATAGGTTAAAATTATTTTAGTTAAAAATAAATTATATTTACGATTTTGGGGATTAGCAGAAATTAGTTGTTACTTTCTATTTACCCACAGGGAACATTAATATGACTGTGGGCGCCAATACATCTAGCGAACGCTCAAGCTGTTATAGAGACTCTCACCCCCCAGGCGTATTATTTGAACCACTCAATCCGGCGTACTTATACACGAATACCTAGGTTGTTTATATCAAAATTCAAATCACTGAAGAAACGGAGGCGTTGGAATTTATTAACCGCTGCGAAGACACAGTCACGTACAAAGAAGCACCGAGGAAAGAGACTCGTATTGGCAGGTAGATAAGATTAAGAATAGGCTAAGAGATACACACTTTTATTTATTAAATCGAAGTAGGCGGTCATTAGCAAATATAGTAGGCAGGTTTTCAAATTTCTTATTTGGTACTATGGATGATAGGGATGTTCAAGCCATTTACAAAAAAACTAAAAGACCTTGACAGCCAAAATTCAGAGAACATACATTTAATGGAAAAACAAGTCAGCATATTGAAGGCAAAATTTAATGCAATTGACCAAACTTTCCAATACATACAGCATTACCAAAACAGCCTAGATGAACGTTTTAAGGACTTGATAGACCAAGTACAGAAGTCCACGAATGAAATCAAGACAGAACTCAAATCAGTCCACATAAAACCGACATAAATGGACTTCTTATATATATTCTACACCAACTCCAGCAGATACATCAACGTCTAACAGACGAATACATGGTAATAAATGCTCTACACCAACACTCATTACATCCTCTTATTTTATCCGCAAACGATTAAGTCCAAATTTATAAAGAAATCAGTGCGCAGGGTATGGGAAATATTCTTCTACATTTTAAATTGGTAAGTCATATAGTTCAAGTAGATAGCGTCCAGGAGGGAAAAGAATACTTTGTCAGAATTACACTACCTCTACCAGAAGACACTATTTTCACAATAATCAAAGTCTACTTGCTACCCATACCGATCTCACTGGCGAAATCAGCTATCTTAGATATTGAAGCAAATTATTTTTTAAATAATACAAAAGCGCAGAGATATGTAGAGCTTTCCAGTGCAGATTACTGGGAACACTGCAAGAAGACAACATCTACTAGTGGTAAGATACACATTTGTTTCCAAACCGTACCTAAGGGAATAAGTTTCAGTAAGTCTAACTGTCTCATGAGTTTGTTCAACAATCCCTCGCCGGGACCCGCTCCTTGTCCCCATAGAGCTATGGAAAATAATATGAATTTATTTACAAAAATTGTTAGACCGAACTCTTGGCTATTTGTAGCCACGCAGGAAGAAATACTTTCCTGTAATTGTAGTAATCAGTTCAACCACATGACCCTAAAAATTCTGGAATACTCTCACTAACCCAACCATGCATATTTACACTAAATGAACATGAGATACCCTATGAGAGTAGTGTCAGCTATCACACAACCATACACCAACCTGAGCTGCAAAATTTCCCCAAAATCAACCTAGAAGAGATGTTTAGGGAAACCCCACAAGTAAAATTCGGAAATAAAATAGGTCTAAAAGTAAATAGCTCCGGAAATCACAATAAAGAGCTCTTGAAGAAAAGTAAAGATCTTGAAGAACTACAACAAGAATTCCGGAAAACTATAGAAAAAAGGGAACGTGAAAAACTTAGTATACAAACATATACTAACACTGGGATTATGGTAACATTTTCTATTGCTCTAACTCTGTTTCTAATTATAAGATATATTCAATACAAAGGTTAGAATAAAGCATCTGTCCAAGCCCCCAACATATAAATCCAACGCAGGCAAACCTTCACTATGAGTAGAATTGACACACATAACCCGACAAAAAAGAAACCCCCAGCCAAAAGTCAAAATGGGAAACAGCCACCCATACATGAAATACACACCGTCTCTAATCAAATCCCAGAAACGGACGAACCAAACCCAAACATTAATCAAATAATAACACCCCATCCTAGTATTGAAAATTGGCATTCATCAAACGACCCAAGCGAATCATACCTTTATAAGGTTTGAAAAATTATCACTGCCTATGAGAAATTTGTTTTCTTACTTCATTTTTTTTACCAACTTTAAGTTGTTTTTATTTTTTTACGACGATTAAATTGACGGAATTAAAAGCCGATAAGATTAGTCAACAAAATTACAAAAAAAAAATGTTTATACGTACTCGTATATATGTAATAATAACACTCAGTATGTACAATGTCAAGTTCAAAAAAAAGAAAGACGGAAATTTTTGACGTATGTAAGAAATTTGACCGCCAATGCAAAAGAAAAAAAAACAAGAAGTTTGTTAGTAATAATGATTTCATATATGTGTATAGCATTTTAAAAGTTTTAATTTTATGTAATAATGATTTTTTTTGTAACAACTATATGTACATAATTATGAACTAAATAATAGACTATGTCGAATTAGATATTATGGTTAGAAAATTAGGGTAAAAAAAAAGGAAAAAAAAAACATAATAATATGTGCTAAGTAATATGCATGTTAAACAAAACAAAATTATAATGGTCCACAGTTCTCGAACAGCTCTGTCACGACGACGGCGTCTTCGCAAAGGGGAGGAATGTTGTGAAAATAATATTTGTAGATCGAACGCAATGCAATGTGATGACACTGATCAGCTGCAAAATTTAATGATGACCCATTAAGCGCCGCTATCAATTGTGTAGCTATGAGGTAATCGCAATGCATTTGCGGAACTAAAGTAAATATATTTATATATTTTATCACAGTGCCCACGAATTTAAGCGACACTGTTTTGAAATTGTACACCTGCGGTCAGTGAGTAAAAAATACTACTTAATGGCCCGGGTAGTACGGTAGGCGAGTAGTAGAGGAGAGTTTTGTTCTGACCACTCACGCGTACATAAGTGTCGAATTACTTGTCGTCTTTTGTACTACTTGTACTTAGTTGTAGTAACGATAATTGTACCATACATAGTGCGTAATAAAACGTATAACAAGAAAATAATTCAAGTGGTTTTGATAAGTGCAAAAGAACAATCTCCAGTGTTGTGGAAGTTACGTTGAGCAGTAGCTCAAATTAGTATACTTTACAAACCAAATTTAAGACCTCTTCAGTCAACTAACAAGAGCACTGATAGTTGAAAAAGTAACGAAAGGGGAAGCAGCTGAAAAACTGGCTGACAAATTTGCAATACAGTCCTTCATTAATAATGTGACCAGTCAAAAAACATCGTTTATATTAATAGCCAGTAATCTAAAAACATATCCGGAAATAACAACAAAAGCGGCAATGGTGGAAAAAGAGCAGCGGCATAACATTCTCCATCTTAACAGCAACCAACATGGGAGATCAGGTAACTACCCAAATAAGAATAGAAAAAGTTGGCATGGCTATGGCAATTACAATAGAAACAATAACACTAATAGACAAAAATACTACAACCGAAGTAGACCAATCTATAGCAATAACAGCATCAGAAATTACCGGCCCATGCAAGAACAACAAGCAAGTCAAAGGCAGAACACTAGTAATAATTACAATCATAGGAGCTCGCAAACCAGACGAATTCAGCACTACGAATCGGGGGCATACCAAAATCCCCAGCCAGAACCAGAAGCGGAAAGGTTGGGGGTGTTACCATCAACACGCTCACACCAAGAATATGAAAAATAAATCTTTCTCTAACTAACTTTATAAAGGCATATGTCGAAATGTGCGGAGTGGATACGGGGGCAGATATATCAATATTTAAAAGAGGTAAAATCAACCAAAAATACGTGTTTTAGATTGGGTATAACAGATTACAAAAGGCAATCAATAGGGGCAACAAATTCAAAAATAATTTTCAACGATCAATTTTTGATCGAACATACCTTCCAAATAGTTAGTGACAATTTTTCTATAGGCGCTGACGCAATTCTGGGACTTGATTTTCTAACAATAAAACAAAGCAAGTATTGATTATGACACTTGGACACTAACCATAAGCACGTCAGCTGGAATAACAGAGGTAGCCATACTTAGCGGTTCTTCTCCAAACTCAATAGTCATACCACCAAGATGTGAAATAATTCGAAAAGTTCCTATACAGGAACAAAATAATTCAAAAGATCTGGTCATAGCAAGACAAGAAGTACAACCAGGGATTTTCATTACAGGATCCATTATTTCAAAAAGTAACCCGCTAGTAAAAATACTAAATACAACAAACAAAACAGGTACACTTCAAAATTTAAAGCTTTTAACAAAACCACTTTCAGACTTCAATATAATTAAAACACCTAAAGATAAAAGGTCAGAAAAAGTAATTTCTAATTTAAAACTCGAAAGGATCCCAAGCTATGCTAGATCACAATTTGAAGAACTATGCCACGATTTCAGTGATATTTTTACATCAGACGACGAACCGCTAACATCAAATAATTTCTATTAACAGCATATAGAAGTAACAGACAACGTAACTGTTTATACAAAAAACTACCGAATTCCCGAAGCTCATTAACCTGAAATAGACCAGCAGGTAGACAAATTGTTAACTGACGGAATTATAGAAAATTCAGTGTCACAATACAACTCACCAATACTGCTGGTTCCTAAGAAATGAAGCGACCAAAACAAAAAATGGCGTTAAGTAGTAGACTTTAGGACTCTGAACAAAAAATTCCTGCCCGACAACTTCCCATTACCCAGAATAGAAGAAATACTTGACCAAATGCGTCAAGCAAAATATTTCTCTACCGTACATTTAATGTCAGGATTTCACCAAATCCCTCTGGACAAACAATCCAGAAAGTCTACAGCATTCTCAACAAATCAAGGCCATTTTGACTACATCAGACTACCTTTCGGGCTTAACATCAGCCCAGATAGATACCAAAGAACGATGGCAATAGCCATGGCAGGGTTACCACCCGAAAAAGAATTTTTATATATTGAGAAAGAGAGAGAAAGAAACCTTAAGTAGAATCCAGAAACACTAAAATCAATATTAATGTCACCATAATATTACAATACCCTGATTTTAACAAGCAATCCATAATTTCAACTGATGCCTCGAATTCAGCATGTGGTTCCATATTATCGCAAAATCTTAACGGAAAAGAACTCCCATCGCATATGCCAGTAAAACTTTTACACAAGGAGAAAGTAATAAATCAACCATTGAGAAGAAGCTAACAGCCATATATTTGGCTATAACGCATTTTAAACCATATATATGTCGTAGACATTTGATGTAACTCAGCATTTCACGAAAAGTCTAGACACTTCATGGAGAGTAGGCAAATAATGTAATGGTTTTGACTTAGCCACTTTTTACAATATGTGGCTGAAATTTTTAGTCAATTCATGAAATGCTAAAAGCGGTGCAGGGGCGGTTTCTCATTGGAAGCAAAGGAAGCACTGCTTCCCTTGACAAAATAAAAAACTCCAAACATAACATTTTGCTTTAAAATATTCTTAGAATATTTAAAAAAATGTATAAAATTCAAAGAAGTTTACTCCTCTGGCATAACTGAGCTTCGAGTGGATTTCAAGCCAAGTATTTATGTAAACGTACTGAATGTCCTATTTTATGAGTTTTTAGCAAAAATGTTATGATTAGAAAATAAAATACATATATTAAAAAAAACTTTTTAAATAAATAACTTTCATAAGTAAATTATAGGTACTATGTAAAAAATAATTTTTTCTTTCTACAAAAACAAAAAATTCTTTGCAAAACTGAATCTATCCAATAACAATATTTTAAAAATATATTATCTGGTTTGACTTTAAATGTTTGAATGTTTTTATACCCTAGATGAAATCTATAGGGTATACTAAGTTTGTCATTCCGTTTCTAACGCACAGAAATAATGATGGTAGAGCAAAATCGACTGGACACCCCCGCATAAAATTAAAAGTTATTTTGATTTTTGCATGTCCGTCTGTCCGTCCGTCCGTCCGTCCGTCTGTCCGTGCGCACGATAACTCGAGAACGCGTTTACTTAGAAAGCTGAAATTTTGTACACGAACATTAAAAAAAAAGAGGAAAATTAAATTCGAAAATGAGACAAATCGGGCAACTCCTTCGTGGGGTTGCCATACAAAAATTTCGTTTTCCACTATATATTTAGACACTACCTGAGAGCACGTCGACATAGAGAGCTGAAATTTCGTACATTGTGTTTTCATAGTAATAGCAAATAAAATTTCAAAAATGGACTAAATCGGGCAACTCATTCTTGGTGTTTCCATATAAAATTTTTGGTTTTTTACATATACTTTGAAAACGATCAGTCCTAGACATTTTTATTGTACTAAAAACTTCTTCAGATTAAGAAATCCTATAAAATTGGTTATAATCATTTTTTCTGTCCGACGAGCCGTTATAGAAATATATGCGAAAAAGCAATGCAAAAAATCAAAATTCCTCAAATGGGTGACCATAGGAAATTTCATACGTGCATTCATCTAGGGTATCATAAGAATTCGTTTTACACCAATTCTAGCTTTTTCACTTGTTTATTATAAAATTTTGTTAAACATATTTTATTCATATTGTGCAAAAATAAGATATTGACTATCTATAATATTACGTACGTTTCTATTTAATTGCGAGAGAATGTAGAATTCTTGGTTTTATTTGAGTATTCCGGCGAACGAGTATACTTAAGTATAATAATAATGGTAATTAAATTGAAAAGAATGAATTAGATGATTAGATTTTTTGCGTACGTTGTGAAAGGGGATATTGAGTGAAATTTTTGTAGTTGCTTAATTATGGGGCAGGCAGTATTTGCTGTGAATGGATTAAATGAAAGATATGATTGAATCGCTGATTTATTTAACGATGATAATGGCTTCCTTCTCTTGTCTTTCAAGAGCAAGAATAAATATGAATATTTATATTGTGTATTATTGACATCATTGACTTTGATACATATATAATTACTTATAGTAGCAGTGAAATAGTCTGAAAAGCGGAGCTGTAATTTACATAAAATGTAATGCTTCCCTTCTTCTGAATCCCACGAACCGCCACTGATAAGGTGGTATTACAGTATCGGTGTAAATGCTTTTAGCATTTCATGAATTGACTTAAAATTTCAGCCACATAATGTAAAAAGTGGCTAAGTCAAAACCGGTACACTATCTGCCTACTTTTCATGAAGTGTCTAGACTTTTCGTGAAATGCTGAGTTCCGTCAAATGTCTACGACATATATATGGACGAAGGTTTACAGTAACAACGGATCACAGGCATTTAGCATACTTATTCGGAATGAAAAACCCAACGTCTAAATTAACAAAAATGAGACTAGATCTCAAAGAATTCGATTTTGAAATTCAATACGTTAAAGGGAAAAAGAATGTTGGTCCAGATGCGTTATCAAGAATTAAACTTGACATAAATGATTTAAAGGACATCAGTATATTAAAAATACAAACTCGAGCAATGTTCAAACAAAATAACCAATCAAATGAGAAAATAAGCTCAATAGAAGAAAATAGCGAACAACAACTGCAGCCTGATCAACGGGAGTCTGTTTTGACCCAGATTTTAGTTATTAAGTTAGAATTAAGGTAGTTCAATTTCGTCGTTATATCAATTTCATTATAAATCATAAAGTCTAGCATAAGCATTTCAAACTGGCATTGTTTTCACTATCATTGAACCAGCGAACATCATTCACCACTGTGAATAACGAAAATGTCCACTTTTTCGCGTTGTATGCAATTTCAACGATAGTCGCGCATGTGGTAATTATCTTTCACGTGACGATGTTCAGTTCTGTTTTCACGATTAAATGACCTGAAAATTACTGCTCGGTCAGCATGCTCACTGCGGGGTGAATTGTCGATCGCTGAAGTCAATAAACCTATGTTAATAGGTCGACAAATTATTGAATTTGCTTACATTTATTATGTATAATTGATTTCTGTATAAATATGCCGCAATTAATAAAGAATGGGTTAGTTTTTATTTTAAGGGCAGCTTTGAGTTTTAATCGACTGAAGATATTAAATTATTATTCATCTTGAAGTACCTATCTAATAGCGTTCAACCAATATTAATCGTAAATTTGGAGTATTGATACAAGCATCGATATTCTATTCGACAGCGGTCTAGATTCATGCATCTAGGCCAATTCTCAGTTAAAGCAAAAGAGTTTTAACTCAACAGGGAAGGTTCCCTCTTTTTTATATATATATCCCAGGGTACTTAATGTCGTTAAGTCCAGGGGAATTCGGAGGCCATTATGAACATAGATTTTATTTTCGATATGCCACTTTGAAGTTAATTTCGCTGTATCTTTTGGATCACTATCTACATCAGTTGTTCACAACAGAATTGGATATCGATATTTGTAATCTGTATGGCTCAAATAATTCCATTATTCTTACGATATTTTCAAAATATTCCGACGATTTTCCGCGTTTGCTGTTTATTCTCCATTCGTCTGACCAAAGAATATGTTTCAAGAGCTTAACGGTAAAATTTTTACAAGCGACCTAATTGCAGATATAACTTTCGATAGGGGCTAGTCAATAGTAGGGTTTTATCCTTAGCTGTAAGTTTAAAACCATAGCTTATGACAAACTTGTAACAGAATAGTTTATACATTTTTTTAATATAAATGTGAACGGTTTTGACTCTCGCAGTACGTGCTTTATCAAAGCTTTATATTCTCCCATGCATAAAATGCTCATACTTACGGTAACTAATTACTTACGGTGATGATGTAAATTGTACGTACTTTGAATAGCTGTAGTCATAAACGTCTTAATATAGCCTTCAATTTGTTGCATACATTGCTGGCTAACTGATTAAGCTCACCATTTTTTTTACCAAGTAACACAAACAAGATCTGAATTTCTTGCAGCTATGTGTCGGAAAAAATTGAAATTAGCTGTGCATCGGTGCGATGACGTCATGGTGCACACATTTTGTCCACCGTCGCCCTGGGGTCTATAACACGGAGAATTTGGAAATTTGGGAGATGAGGATTTCATTTTCTTCGCATTCCTAATTCCGAATTCTCCATTCCCAATTCACTAACATGGTTGGAGAATTAAGGAAAGCGTAAGAAATGAGAAAAAGTGCGAATCGCCTTGGTCGAATTCCTGGAAAAATTCACGCAGATAATACGTTTTGTTTGTGCGTAATAGGTTATAAAAGTGGAACAGTCTTCTTTGCTTTAGATAATCTAGTATTGAGCAACCCAGCAATTTTGTACGGTACGGTGAGACATGGTCAAACCTACGAAGCCCATAAATGAAGCGGATACAATCGTTAAAGGCAACTTCCGTCTTTCGAAGACAAACGCTATCGAGTCTATGGTAAATCAAACTGCCGAAAGTGAAGTAAGGTAGAATTAGGCTTTTAAACAGTTTTGAGCGTATTTCAAAAGATAATGAATCAGCAGAGAGCCAGAGCCTAAGAAGAATAGCATAAACCTTACCGATAATTAACTTTGCAATGTCGCAGCATTTGATATGTGGATTAAAAATAAAGCCTAGATTTTTAACTTTGGGTACTAAATTTAAGATTGTACCATCCAAGATCACAAGAGGTGAATAATGCGGGTCAAAAGTACTATTATGGAAGACAATATATTGGGATTTATCAGGGTTTTGCTTTAGGCAATTAGCCTTCGACCAAATATTGATTCTCTCTAAATCGTCATTAATGCGAGCAATACAGTCCTCAAACAAACCAACTGGTCTGCTTAGGTAGATCTGCATATCGTCAGCATACATGTGCACGCTGACTTCCGGAACAGGATTGAGCCCTGAGGAACACCAGACAGAAGAGGGAGGGAACAGGAAGTATTAAGATCCACTTTCACCACCTGCTTACGATCGACCAAAAAGTCCCGGATAAGAGCAACGGTAAAGGGACTAAAACCAAAGCAGCAACGCTGTCAAAAACCTTCGGAAAATCGGGCATTGCCAAGGCAGCCAAGATTTTTTGATCTAGGGCAGCTCTTTTGTCAGTGGAGACTCGCAGTACTGCTGTTTCGCAGCTATGGTCACGACGAAAGCCAGACTGCCATTTGCTTAGGATCTCCCTCGAATCCAAATACTCAACTATTTGCCTATTCATAAGCTTTTCCAGTACTTTCGATAAAAAGCATAGGATGCTTATAGGTCTGAAATCAGAAGGGGGCTGAGGAGAAGATTTTTAGGGTACTGGCAACACAGTAGCGGTTTTCCAGCCGCTAGGAAAATACGAAGTCGTAAGACATGTATTTATGATATGGACGAAGTAGTTATCTATGAAAGGAAGCAACAACTTGACGAACCGCGGAGACATGTTATCTGGACCAATAGCACAAGTCTTGACCGAAAAAACAGGTTCAATTAATTCGCGGCGGTCGATTCCGCGGAAGGAAAAAATAAATCAATACCTGTTGTGCAATTTGAAGTCATTAGATTTCGATTATCTTGCATTTCATCCACACGTCCTTGCTGTGTGTTAGTAGGAGATATATAGAAAGCATTGAGTACTTCCGGGTCAAGTGCACAGCTAGTTTTATCCATTCCAAAAACTCACGCTTGCCGCAAGTTATGCCAAAGAGCTTTGGCAGGGAGATGGCAATTAAATTTGGAGCTGCTCGGTAAAGAGAACGGTCATGGCCAGTTTTAGTTCGCATATAGCGGCGATAAAGAAACTCACGTTCTGCTATAATAGACTGAACTTCACTTGTATACCAAGGACATCCATTAACTTGTTCCTAACGGCACATATTTTTGATATAAATAGTTGAGCAGTGAAAAAAAAGCTGCGGTTTGGTCATCGATAGATGAAGAGTCAAATATAGAGCGCCAAGGTAAAAGCACACACTCTTCGGATAAAGCATTGACGTTGATATTTTTCTTGTCTCGATAAGAAAATCAGTGAGGTGATTCAGGGTTTAGCAAGATGTCATAAGAAAAAAATTAAATATCGTGATCCAAGTTACTAAATGGGCATAGCTGATCTTGAAATTTCGCTTTGGTAACATCAGAAGATAGGATCAAATCCAGTAGTGACGGATTTGTGGAGTATGTCGGATATGAATTAATAACATTTAAGTGCAAGTTGAAGTCGCCGGTGACTATAAAATTTGTATAATTATGCGATATATCAGACAATATACCTTCAAATTCCTGCACAAGGTCAAATCTGAAGCCATTTGGCGGAGAGTACACACTTGACAATATACATTTAAAGCTCCTCGACACTATTTCAATACCAACAAATTCGATCACTCTACCCGTCGATTAAAAAACCCACCTCGACTTCAAACCTTCCCTTACAAAAATCGCCACACCTCCCCCCACACGATCTTTACGGTCATTTCGAAAATGATTGTAACCTGGAATCGAGTCAAGAGAGGAAGGGATCGAATCATTCAACCATGTTTCACTCACCATTATGATATGCATAGCAGAGCCTGCAAAAATGTACTTGAAATCATCAATTTTATTACGCAAACTTCTCGCATTAAATACGCAAACATTTATTCCCCGAGATCGATTGCACATAATATTGAATAAAACTCTTACCCTGTCCAAACCAGTAAAGTTATCCCGGCTCGTGATAAATAGTCCCCGCGCCCCTATCAGTGCCTAGGTCCGAATAGCTCACGGTCCCATTCAAAAAATATCCCAAATTATTCTCGCAGCGGAACTCACACTATAATTATTAATTGAGAAAAAATATACAGACATAACAAAAATAAGAAATAAATTTAAAAAGAAGTTAATTAATAAAAAAATGTAAGTTAAATAATGATAGAGAGATGAAAATTAAACTTAATAAAATTACTAACAACACTAAGATCTAAGCCTTCTGCTTCCGCATCCAAAACAAGTTGATCGAGAGAGCTTATGTTATTGATCATAATTGGGACGTCATCTCGTTTCATACGCATATGTACCAGCCCATTACGGGTGAAGGCAGAGTGGACTGATTTGTTTGACTTCATCTCCAAAGTTCTACGCAGATTCCGCTGGTTATATGTAGTCAGACTTTCAAACGCATTTATTTCACTTGCAGAGACAAAAGCAGGGGAAATTTTATTTAGTTGTAGCAGACCAAATGCTTTGAAATTCTGCAAAAAATTTTCTGCTCACTAACAGAGGAGATCTTTAAGACTATCGGGGAATTTTTGTGTTTGCCACCACGGTCATGATGTTTTGGTTTACTACGGAAAGCAGTCGAGTAAGGTGATAGCGCATGGTTTATGATGAAAGAGATGCTGCTTAATATTTGCTGAGGATTCTCATTTGAGGTATGAGGGATACCAGTTAACACAGCATCAGTGAGCCTAAAACGCCTGCGCTCGTCTTCAAGGTCATGTTGTACATTAACAAGCTCACCTTTAAGTACATCCAGCTCTGCACTCAGCTCGTTCATCTCCCCTCTGATAGATGCAATAATTTTATTAATTTTATCGGTCATTGACCCCTCAAGTGCAGTAATCCTCTCCATTTTTATGATCCGTCGCTCAAATAGCTCGAAAGAGTCCGTAGAGATAATAGAATTAGATCAAAGCATGAGGGAGGAGTACTGATGCCACTACTTGCTCCCAGCTGCTGCTGTTTACTTCTCGTGCTCCTAGCGTTATCTATGTGTAGGTGCTGGCACTTTTCATATTCGATTTAGTGCTTTCATTTTGGAATGAATTTGGATGAAAAATTTAACGAGAAATTCACGCACAATTTAACTTGTCACAAGAAATGTCACAAATCGCTACGATGAACAAGTTAACTTTTTGTTAATTAAACTCTATAGTCACTCGAAACTCGGAAATATTATGCGGAATAAGACGAAAATTCAGGAGCTCATACAAACGCGATTACTCAGATTGCATATGTTATTATCGAAGTTATTATCAGATACTAGAATGTGTGGCCAAAGTTAACTTAATGACAATTTAAGAAGCAGTAGACCAAAATTGGAAAGTTGTTTGTATTTTTTAGAAAGAAAAGTAATTTCATATACTTTCATCTTTTGCATAAATGGGGGAAAAGAACTTGGCTATGCACTATTGTAGTGCTACTGAGACATCGAGTTAGAAACAAAAATCGAGAAAACGTAGGATTACCCGAACGACAAAATCTTATTGGATTCCCCAAAATCCTATCAAACTATTCGTAATAATGTACTTGAGGTCACACTACCTCCCATTTTAAAGAAAAAGATAAATTTCGCTTTAGCTCAGATACTGAAAGGGATGTAAAGTTCCTGTCAAATAAAATGCTCATTTTTCCCGAAAATATCAGAGAATCCAGCTAATCCCACTTAATCTCTTCATAGCAAAACGAAAGTAAACAGAAACACGTGCTGTTTAAATATCATAGGAATTCAGCAACAACATGTGTCCATTTACAACATGTGAACAAGCATCGTCAATATTTCATGAAAACCGGTTTTCACAAGAGCGCGGGAGCATTTTATGAGAGTAAAACGTGAAAACTCCTTCTAATATATTTACGCAAATTTAACATTTGCCATTTTTCGTTCCATGCAATTTGCGCTTTCACATTTTTTATCTTTATTCATAAAAGTTTTACAGTTTTTTTTTTATTTTTTTTTTATTTCTTTCTTCCTTTTCTTGCCGTGTGTATTTTAAATGTAAAACACTCGGAAATCTCGCCAGCTACTTAACTTGTTGTCGGCCTCCAAAAGTGCGTATAAATTCTAAGAAGAAATTTTCAGTAAATTTCTAAGGAAACATTATAGCCTTCCGATCTTCGGGTCGAGGCAACGATGATTTTATATTGGAGCGAGGTATTGCTGTCGGCTTCGACCAATGCAGGCCAGCCATCGCGATCTCATCTGATGCTTAGCACAACACAACAATTAATGTTCTGTATAGTTTCCGGGGTATGCTGGTGCTGGGCCTACGGGCACAGTGTACATACAGTAGAACAGCTTAGAACAAACTACTGAAAAGAGAATCTCAGAATTTTAATAACAAAAGAAAAAGTCCTCAAATTTTCTACCATTCTCGGTAAAAATGTAACGTACTGGGTATTGGGGTAGCCTTAGACGCATCTAGGATGTACCCGATTTTTGTCAGTGTTAGTTTTATGTAAAATGGGGGTCTTTGAGGATGGCGTGTAGGCTAACTATTGGCTCTACCGGACGACGTTTCTTTCCAGCCACGGAACTTTTTAAACGGTGTTCCCAATGTATTATTGGAGTGGGTTTTCTTACCCGTTTTGTGCTTGTGAAACACGAACATTTGAAGATGTTTGATTGCCTAATTTCTAAACTATTTTCAGTTGGTGTTCTGTGAGAGTTAAGTGAGTGCTTGAGTGGATAAGTGTTGAATAAATTTTTGTCAGAAATATACTTATTATTCAGGCGCAGAGTTTTGCTTAGTTATAGAAAAACTCTCTTGTGGTTAGGTATCTATTTCATTTTGATAGTTTATGTGTTTCGGAGTACTCTGATATGCACTCTAGGATTTCTTGGTTAAAAAATAAAAAGAAAGAAAAGACAGAGAAAGAACACAAAAAGGAAAAGTGATCTGCATCCGGCCATATTCCATTCAAATAGTCGGTCTTGAGTTCTGTATTTATGTAGAATGATATCTATTAATCTATTAATCTATCTATTAATTTTATATTGTTTAAAACTTGCTCTGTAGTGGCCGAAAATAAATGTAATAAATGCTTGTTTCGTCATTTTGATTCTAACCTAGATTTCCAAATTCAGAGCTTCGGAATCGTAAGAACAAAATCGGTAAGTGTGCGAAAGAGCCAGAGCCAAAAATAAATCCCCACCTTTCGGAGCATTTTCAAGTTTCGCAATGGTATTCAAAAAATTATTAAAATTCAGAAAGAGTCTAAATTCTAAATTTTGAAGTCATTTCGGAAACATTTCTTAAGCTTGAGTTGCATTTTGTGTTCAGAGTTAGTTGAAAGTGGATGACGATTTTCTGAAGAGTGGAAAAGGTGAGTGGTGTACATGTAGTTGAATTATTATTAACATTTATTTCTGTGCTTTTTTCAATAAATTATGTTACAGATCATGTCAAGATAGCTGAAATATTGGCAGGTGAAGCAACCTGTTCAAGATTTATATGAGCCTCTGGATACACGCTTCGTACTTTACCAGTCCCAATGAACTCAGTGCTTTGAACCCTATACCTTTCTATCCTGTTCGCTATTCTAAAGTTAAGGTGAGAAGTCTTCTATTTGAATGAGGAATGAAGTCTTTTAACAAAGGGCAAAGGCCACCCTTCAACTTGAGTAATATTCTTGCTACGTTGCCTACAATTTCAAAAGAAGATTTCATAAGTCTCAAAAATAAATGGAATAAAAGTAGAAGCTGCCATAGCTTTGGTACTGATGGAAATTTTGTTAACAATGACAAATGTTTTATTATTAGAATTTTTTAGAAAGCAATTTTTTCAACTCTTGGAGGGTTGGCTCTGACTACTTTTACCAACAGATGGTTCATGACCTTGATTATGGAAGCTGCTAAGCATTTCACGCGAATGGGACTGGGGCAAAATATTAAAATATCAAATTTTTTGATTGTCTCAGTTAAATGTTGTCAAACATTTAATATAATTGGTGTTTTGCAGAAGCGGTTTTTACCTTACATCTATCAGCAAACATGGACGACATAGATATGCGCCTGAAAGCAGTATTTTATAATGTAAAAAGCAGATCTAGTTAACAAAAACAAGTGCGTTAAAAAATGTCATTCAGTAAAAACGTACAAAATATAAATATTTATTGCTTTTATCTTTACAAGCTATTTATTTTCCGAACTGGCAAAGCTCAAATCTTAAAAATGTTTTACCGTCATAATTATTTCCTAAACATATCCAATTTGAAAATAATGCTCTTTTAAAATATTTTCAAAACATGTTCGAGCTTTTACCAGTTCGGAACGCTTTGATATATGTATATTTCTGAGAATTTGGTATGAATTGCTTGAGATTTCAATCGGAATTCAGATAATAAGCCTGACAATTTTCTTTGGAACTCTTAAGGAATGCTCTTGAAGTTTATTCCTTAGGATTGCAATTGGAATTCAGACGAGAAGCTTAGAAATTCTTTCTAGGAAATCGTTACGTTTATTAAGTATAGACAAACTCGCGTCGATTTGAGGGGAAATATTCGGCACTCTCGGCGATTTTGTAAAAAGTTTCTGCTCGCAAATAATTTGTTCGAAAAAAGTTTAAGAAACCGAATTTTTTTCGGAATTTTTTTAATTTTACTTTAAAAACGCTAGAAAAATTCTGAATTTGGCAGACTGGGAAACAATATATTTTTTATATTTATGTCTGTGGAGATATGTTAAAATACCGGTGTATTTATCTATGGCTTAACTCAGGCGAGTTAATTGCCTGGAACCCGGCCTGATGCATCATGTGAATGGGCTCCATTAATATGAATATAATATATATATGTGTGGATATAGCAAAGTGCTCCTGAAATGCTGCTTCTGCTGGAGACTCGGTGTTATGCAGATCACTTCGATTCACTTGTTTTAATGTCCTTTCGTTTTTGTTACGTTTCGCGGTTTTGTGCAATATTATTTTTCAAATGCTGTACTTCCTTTATATACATATATATGTCTGTACGTTTATATAAGTATATTTTGTTATACGTGTTATTTCATGGCCGGGTCCAGTATTCCTGTGAGGAGAGGGGGAGGGGGTGCCCCTTCTGTTTAAAAATGTTATATGCTGGAAACCGATTAAAAGTTCGAAGACACCCGCCAACACTCGCAAATGTCAAACACACAAAATTTATCACTTAAAAGATACGTATCGAACAGATGAGTGAATGGGTACCACTCGGAACGAAGAAAGTTGCTCAACGTTCAACTTTTGCCACTCGCGAAAATCAAACGAGGCGTAAAATTAGTTATTTTGTTTTGGTTTGTAAATAATGAAAGTGTAAAACTTCCAAATCATTCATTTTAGCTAGTAAAAATAGGGAAACACATTTTGTTCAAATTGACGAATTCATCATAAATATTAACTTTGCAAAATACAGGAATTAAAGGGCTAGGTATTCTGCATCTACTAAAGTCAACACTCAAGAATGTTGGATTTTTTTTTTATATTATCAAGGCAGGTTCAGGGGGTACCTTATGGTGCAAAGCACAGCATGGCAAGGTGTAAGGAAAAGAATTGGGGAACGTCAGGAGAGCGGCAGAGGTGCTGATGTATGTCACCCTTAAACTTTCGCGGTTTGTATGCCGGCGTAAAGAGAGATGATGGCAGAATGGTCCACAATCGAACAGTTCGGGGTAAAAAGCATCACGGAATTTTACTATGTGGCCGAAAGTAATTTGATGGGTATAAGGATGCACGAGTATTGCGTCAGGAACTATTCCTCAAGGGATCAGACTAGAAATTTCATCAGAACATGAACCATGCATATAGCAAAAAGTAGTGAAAGGCATCCATCATTGCCCCGGTATTCGAGCGAGTCGATATTATAAGTTATTGCCATATCGCCAGTGAGCTTGAAGGCTCTTTTTCGGACATTGTCCAATGAGGGTAACACTGTGCGATCAGCCCTGGCCCAGATATGGCAACTGTATTAAATTCTAGGTCTGGTGTGGGACTTGTAGAAGAGGGCTAGATTCGATGTAGTAGCCTTTTGCACATGTTCTTTAATTTCACAAGTTAAAGCTTTTTATAAACTCTGAGAGCTGTTTCCGTCCAACTGCATTGAACATTTGCAAATTCGAGAATCTCTTCGTCTAGGTTTAAAATAAAAATAAAATATACTCACATATGTCTATCAGAAAATTCGATTAATCATATTGTTAAGCCAAAAAATTTTATGTTAAAACGAAAATAGCAAACAATTTTTGTTCACTTCACTTCACTTATGGATTTGATCTGGTAACGATTTTTGCATGTGCCAGTTGACTAACGCATCGATTTTAAATCTAAATTCTAATTTTTCTCTAGAATGTTCATTCAACCGCTAGAGTGTGAGACGAATCGGGTTGATGCTTTTAGATGGGGGTGGTGGTGTATGGAAGGTATGCAAGAAAGTTAATATGCCTAAATATTTACATGATTCCGAACTAATGTCATATAATTGGATAGTTGGATATATTTCAAAATGTGTACTTATAATGCCGTTAAATAAATTGTTTTGTAATTAATTTATTTTATTTCATATGTTAAACTCTAAACTATAGCGCTATAGAGAAGCGTAAATCATTATATTCTGAAAAGACATAAGAAAACATTATATGCTGAAAAGAGATGAAGGTGGTTATGATGCTGTAAAACAAAATATTCACAGAGAAAGTACTCAGAGCCGTTTTGTTATGATTAAGTTAGTTGAGCTGGATTGTAGATGAGCCTATTTCCTTGCGCTGATAAATTAGTCTTCTATTGTTGTCGTAGACATGGTTTCTATTTTGTAATCATTTGAGCATATGAGGTGTTTTATATTTCCACATTTCCATTTGCTAGTTTTTCCGGGTAATCCTCTATAATTGGGTATGGTATTGTTATCAATCCATTCAGGAATTTTATTGCAGCGTTTAACATGAAGTTGTCTATGCGCTTGACGTTGGTTTTTTCGTACAGCTCCTGCTTCTTAATATGTTTGAAGTTGTATTCCTCAGATCTTATGTGGTTTACAGCATATCTCAGAAATTTTTTTTCCAAGATCCTGATTCTTTCCATTTATGTTCACTTGATGTCGAACCAGATGTGGAATACATAGGCAATTATCGGCGTGATGAGTTGTTTATAGCAGATGACATTCATCATGTTGTGAATGAATTTCGCAGGTTTTGTATTCTTCCAAGTAATCCGAATCGATAGCTGGCTTTATTCAGTTTTTCCGATATGTGTGTTTGTTGTGTCGAATGCCTTTTCAGTACCAATGCTGCCCATTAGTGTAGCTTTCTTCCTATTAAGATTGTTGGTGGTGTGATCCATTAAGATGGTTTTCGCATGTTTTGTTGAGTGGTTCTGCCTGAAGCCCTTTTGGTAATCGAGGATTATGTTGTGTTCCTGGATTTTGTTCTTGATGACTCGCTCATATATTTGGCTTAACGTAGGATTCAACGATATAGGTCTATAGTTGGAGACCTGGTTGGCTGGTTTATTCAGCTTTTTAATTGGTATATATGGTCTTTTCCATTTTTGAGGAAAATATCCTATATCGAAGAGGACTCCCAAGAAAGTCCAAAAAATTTTTAACAATGTAATTTGGAATTTGGTCAGGTCCTGTGGTTTTTTTGTTTTTGGTGCGTTTGCTTATATCGTGGATGTTCTTTGATCTTATAATTCTGCATTGCTTTGAGAGCTCTGCTCTTTGATGAGTGCTGGTGATAGATCCCTAAATCTCTGCAGTGATTCTTGGGTGTTGCGGATTTCTGCTGCAAGGAAGGTACTGAAGTTGTGTACCTATTATAGCTATGCAGAATGCTATTTGACCCTTAAATGTGCTCTGCGTACCTGATTGGATTATAGATCTAGTATCCCATTTTGGTATATGGCTGAGAGAGATATCTGGTGAATGTGACTGTGCCTACTTCAAATATAAGAGGAATAATATTTCCCTGGGCGGATATGCACATGATTGTGTAAGTTGGACTGCATTATGTATCCCTTTTGTAATTTACATTGTTCAACCGGTTTTCCTGTTTTATTGGATCCGTCGATATTAGAGATAATTCACTTTTTGTTTTCGGTTACCTAGCCTGGGTATTTTTGTCCCGTCTTCGGTACTCTCTTTTTCTGCCCGAGTTTTCTTGTGAGGCTTACTATACTCTCATGGAGGGTAAATTTTTGTTTATATATAATTATTATGTTGTGCGTTCCTGTGATCTGCGTATTTTGCCCTGTAACTTGACCTCTGCTGAAGTCTCTGGCTTTGCGCATTGGTTATCGTGGGGTCTTATATTTTAAAGACTTTTTGATGTCAGTGTGATCCCTGTCGGAGGCGTTATGCGCATGTGCATGCTATGTGCTGCACTCCCATCCTGGATATGAGGCTTATCCATTAGCCACTTGTGAAATGCCTCCAACTGTGCCAATTGGTCCGATCTGGTTTTATCAGATGTAAGGGGTGAAGGCTTACGCGTGAGGGCCGACTCAGTTATTTCTTTTTTTTATTTATATAAACCCTTTGTTTTGCACTTTCAAAGGGAATTTTATAAAAAAGAGGAAAAAACTTAAATTTTCATATGAATTTATGTGGTTTTCCGATAATCCACCCCACATTTATCAATGACTGCACCTTCATAGGTTGCATATACATAGAATGCCAGAGGTCCGGCTCCAGCATATCCATTTATATGTACATCATGAATTATATTTATTATTTACTGATATACATCCCTTCATTATATATACATAAATATAGATCTCTCTAGCTATTATCATACCATTGAACTGTTGGCAAAAACCCATTGTTCAGGTGCCACTGTCTGTAGGCAGGAAACAGTATTACATTTCCGATTAATGAAATGGATAGTGGCCCTGTTGTTAAAAACACAATCCTATCAGGATAGAAATGTGAATATCATAAATTTTATAAAAACTATACGTATATGTAACGGTAGTAGAGTGGACTGAGGATTAAGTCCTCAATGAAGTTTAGGAAAAAGTTTATATAAATTAAGCGAGCTACTAACCAAAATAGAAATTGATGGCAGAATTTGCGTATGCACCTCAATATATCTCGGGATATTGAATATTTGCAATCAAATTAAGGTGTGATCCCTATTTATATTTGTATTTCTGCTTCAAAAATTATGTAACTTTTAACAATAAATCTTCATTAAATTAGGAAAAGTAATTCCCCGGTTGAAATAATCATCTTCAGAGGTTTTCTTTCATTTACATATCTAATTATGCGCTCTGCATTTACATATCTAATTTCACGCCCTTTCTCACAGACGCAAACACACATCAGGTATACAATAATTAGGTATAGGTATCCCAAAAAGTGTCTACTGGAAAACTTTTCATAACTGAAGCATACACATTCCGGAGGGATAAGGGCAATCCTAAATTGAGTTAACTCATGAGTTTTACTTTTGATTCAGCTTGAAATTTTATTAATTTGGGCTTAAGTGAAACAAACTTTTTCTGTGTACACGGGAGGGGGTCTTTCATGTGGAGAATTTTGATAACCGAAATTTGGAATGCAGGTATATAAAGAGGTATCTATTCGTTTACAGGGTGGCATGAATTTAAGAGATGATTTCGGGCTCATTTCTAGCAAAAATTATTTGTATGGAAATTTGTCCGGTTTTTTAGTGGATATTTTAAGATAAGAAGATTTTACAACTTTTGGGTATGTTTTTATGTATAACCGTATAACTTTTGTATTATATATCCCATGATGATGACTCGAAATTTTTGTTGATACATATAAACGTTGAAGCTTGCTATTAGCTCATTTTTCCCTAACTTATGTTTCGTAGAATTGTGGTGTGACACCAGACTAAAAATTTCGGAATTCTAACTAAGTTTGTTTATAGTAAAAACGCGCCTTAAATACACATTTTTCTTATCGAATTTAAGAAGTCTAATACCCTAGGCGGACGGATAAAATTAATGATCATTCATTGGTAATTTACAATTTAATCAAATTACCCAAGATTTTGCGAATTAAAACTAAAGTCCTGTTAATTTTTATATGTAATTGACAGCACATTTTTAATAGTAAAATTTCAAACTCCAAATGTAAAGCAATTTTTGAAAAATTCAATTACGAACCAATGATCATTTATTTTTCTCGCCTGCCTAGGGCATAAGTTTAAGCTTTAAGCTTAAAAGACTCGATCACACTTTGTACCCAAAATTCAATCATATTGTTATATTTGTCTTTTTCGCTTGAGCGACCTGAGTAATTAATTATTTTTTTGTTCTAATAAATAGTTGAATATTGTGCAAATATTATCTTTCTTTTCATCATTTTGAGATGTCTTGTGTTATTTCTTTTCAACCACTTTATTCTTCAGCCTAAAAAGTGCATAAAATTATAAAATGCATTAGCACTCAGTAGATATTTGAAATTGTTGATCTCTTGACCATTATATCTTCATAATTTTCATTCTCGGCACTGATATCAATTTCTTCGTCAAAAATCTACATTGCAAAATTTGGACTTACAAAAAGTTAATGAATTTAAAATGAAAATTTTTTTTTTTACCAAACTCGATTTTTTTCACAATAAATAAGGAGACTAATTAATTAATTAACTGGACGCACTTCGCCCAATCGTTTTCAAAACTCATTAAGTCTTATTAAAAAAAAAAAAAAAAAAAACAATATTTGCGGTGCATTTGTTTCAGCATGGCCTTCTTATTTGATGCGAATTTTCTCCATAAAGTCTGTTCTAATAGTTTGCAAATTAAAAGAAGGTATGAAATACACAGGATTATGTGACTAATAGTCTGTATGATAATTCGACAATTTTAGCGATGCAAAATGCCATTGACAGTTCCTTAATGCTGCAGAAACTCACTAGGATTGCATTTGAACAAGGTTTTCGAAGGATTGCGTGATTCCGTTTTTGGTGAACTGTTAGTAAGACAACCATCCTGACAATAGCTTCTTCATACTCAAGATTTATAAAAACAGATTCGTCTGAAATGTTTACCATCTTATCTATCTCTTAGCGTCTAACACAATATTACGTATTTTATTCAAAGGTTCCGCTCAGCATCATTCCAGCTTGTACGGTTACAACAAAATTCAGAGAAGCATTCCAGGAGACAGTTTTTTAGCACATGGAATAGTTTTTTGTGCATTGGTATTATAGCAAAGAAACAAAGAAACACAACATTAACCACTTTCAACAATTTTCTGTTTGATAAATCTACTTGGATCTTAGTAGGTATACCAAAAAAAAAAAAGCAAATGTCAAAAATAAAATGACTCTTTTGATTCGAAAGCTATCTATTGTAAAAATAATTCTGAAGTCTTGGAAAAAGCTCATCTAATAAATGTTCCACTTTAGGCTCTAAGTTAATCTTATCTCGTATGTGGAAAAGATATGTCATTGTGTCTTAGTCTCATATATCATTATTAGAGAATGAGATCTCCCAACATGTTCTCATTGTGTTTGCATTTACCAAACCAAACAAAAATTCTAGTTAGGACACTATTTATGACATATTTATGTAGGTTGTACAATTAGCCACCTAGAGAACAATACTGTGAGGTGTTTAAAATAAAAATAACCACTTTCGGACGAATTGTACTTTAATCGACTGAGGCCTCTAACCAACTCGCTTGAGTGCTGAGCACACATTACCCTAACTGTATTTTACAACAATCAGACAAACAAATATTACATTACAAAAGATGAAGTGTAAACCGAAAACGGCAGCAACTAGCACAGATGTAGAGTACGATACTAGAATATTTCTAGCCCTACGCCCATACAGCACTACAATACTGGACAATATTAGCATACGTATGAAACCTTACAGTCTGAATAATTTTGGACAACAGTCATTAATGAAAATAATGAAGAGGAATAGACCAATAATAGATCCATGTGGTACTCCTTCATAAAATTAGAATAAGCTGTAGATAAAGTTATTAACTTTTATCTGTCGAAATCTACATCAGAATGAAATAGTTTACCTCGTCAGAATGTGCGAATCCAAAGTAGAATTCCACTTTTTAAATAGAATTGAATGATAAAAACTTTTCAAAATTTTTGAAAAATGATGTAAGGTGAGAACAGTTGAATTATTCCCATCCCAAAAATATATGAACGGTTTACTTTTAGTAGAGCCAATTCGCATATTGCCAGAACGGAAAGTTCTAATATTCGCATGATTATTGCTAATAGCGTTGCTAAATGTGGGCGAGAGAATATGAATGAACTAGACTATTACTATATTTAAATCTAATTTATTTCAATGTCACTAGTATTAGGAGAAATACTGACGAACTATGAATTTCTTGCTAATACTAAGTAAAGTAAAGTAAATCCTTTTTAGTTATATAACGATGAACGACATACATCCAATTATGTTCTAACATGTTACTATTGTCATGTTGTTATGGTCGTATACGAACATCACCTGTTATGGTCGTAAACGAACACCAGCCGAAATCCTATCTGATGGCACTGACATCTGTTAATCAATAGCTATCGGGAAACCATGATACTATGTGCTAAACGGGTGAAGTAAGCGAGAGAAAAGAAGCCGGAAGGTGACAGCTGAAGTCTGTCAGCCATATTCGAGTCATTGGGTGTGTTCAGCTCAGCTCAACTGTTGACACTAATCACAAAACATGTTGAGTATGCTGGAAGTCAACCGTTGAGTTTCATCTGAACGTTTTGCTGACTGTAATCAAAACATAACCAAAGACAAAATAACCAAAAACAGCAAACGTTTTGTTGCTGTCAAGTTTGACTATATTATTTTGAGCTTTTTGTTAGTAAAACGTCATTAAAGAATGCTATAATAGCAGAATTATTGGAGAAGGATGCAATAGATATTAATGCAGTACTGAATGTAATAGAATTAGTGGGTCCAGCTCCAGCGAATGTAGTTGAAGAGGAAAGGGTGGCGCCTGTTCTTAATGAAAATTATTACGAAATTACAGTGCCTAATTATACTTTAGAAGACTTTAAGGCTCACTTCAGGATGTCCCGTGGATGCTTTGAGGTAAGCCACAATCACAAGTGTGCATTAACTTGCATTAATACTTTTCAATTTAAAGGTTCTTTTAAATAGAATAAAAATATTATCAATAATGATAGAGCAAATGAGGCAATAATTCCACTACAGAAAAAGCTTTTATTCACCGTCTGGATATTATCGAAAAAAGAATCATTTAAATCCGCTGGCGATCGCTTTGATATGGCAAAAAGTACGGTACATAACGTATTCATGGAAATTATCTCACTTATTGCTAATCTAAGAAGAGAATTTATTCGTTGGCCCAACAATGTGGATAGAGCCGCAATTAGCCGGGATTTTGAAAATGCGTCAGGTTAGTTATGATGTGCTGCTTTAATACCTTACGGTTACATGATCCTGTTGCCTTTAGGTATACCAGGAATAGTAGGAGCAGTAGACGGGTGTCATATTACAATTCAGGTGCCTCCCCATAACGCCATAGATTACTATAATCCCAATAATTATCATTCCGTAATACTGCAAGGGGTGTGCAACCACAAGCGTGAATTTATTGATATATTTGACGGTATGCCAGGAAAAGTACATGATGCGAGGGTTTTTAGAACCAGTCCACTGCACACTGCCCTTAATTCTGATGAGCCCCTTTCATTAAATGATCATCAGCATGTTATTGGCGATGCAGCGTATCCCTTATCATTATGTTTAATGAATCAAGGACAATGGCCATCTTACGCAAAGGGTAAGAATAGAACAAGCATTTGGGCTTCTAAAGAGTAGATTTCGCCGACTTAAGTTTTTGGAAATGGACAGAGTGGATTTGATTCCCACAACCATAACCACAGCTTGTGCTCTTCACAACTTTATCTTACAGTATCAAAGCTCCGAAGAGTTATTAGAGGATGATGATGATGATGATGATGTTGCTGGGGGAGCCAACATGGAAAACGATGAAGAACAAATAGCAGAGGAGGACCACCGAAATGAAGCTGCAGAACGCAAGAGAGATTATCTAGCTTCCCTTTTAATGTGATTATTTTAATAAAGCCTTTAAATAATAACAGTTTTATTTATTTCAATAATAAAATAAACATAAGAAAGAAAATCAAATTAATAACAAAAAATAACAAAATAAACGCGAAACAAAATATTAATTTAAAAAAACTTCTTTGCGCGATGCGCTATTTTGCTGGTTTTGTAGTATCTCTTTCAGAACTTCCAGCCTTTCTCGTTGAATTTTATTTCCATCCGCAACGGTTTCCCTTAACCTTTTTATTTCTAATAATTTTTCTTCTTCAATTTCTAATTGTCGTTTACGGAATCTGTCCAACCTTTGCGCCCTCTTAATTTTGTTCGTATTGCTGCAGCTATTGCTGCTACGACTGCTCTCACCATCTGCAATACCCCTTATATTTAAATAACTCTCTTCTCTTGGCGAGGAGACATTTAAGCTGTCCATTACATTCTGCTAGGATGTACTGATAGATTCATTTTGCAAAATCGTACTGCTCATAACTGGTGCATTATAAATTGTTCGGTCTTCTTGGAATATTTCCTCGAAAGTGTTGAAATATTCCCAGTTGATTCATCCTCTTCCAGTAGTTCTCTTTTTGATATTATTATCCACAATTTTCCTGTATGCATTTTTCATATTGCGTATTTTA
This sequence comes from Dioctria linearis, assembly GCA_963930735.1. NCBI lineage: Eukaryota > Metazoa > Arthropoda > Insecta > Diptera > Asilidae > Dioctria > Dioctria linearis. The sequence goes on from OZ005742.1 coordinate 219,896,895, forward strand.
CGGTCCAATGCATCCCAATTAATAATATAGCCCTGGTGACGCATGTTGATGGCCAACTGTTCCCATAATAATATTTTTCTTATTTTGGGATTTCTAAATTTCAAATGCATTTTTCTGTATTCATCAAGAAAATACAGCGTATTTTGGTGAGTCCATTTGAGTACTGCGAAAATATATAAAACATTTTTTGTAACAAATACAAATACATATACAAATACAAATACACCTCTATAGGTCACTCAAAATGAGTAACACACTGTGGTGTGTTCACAGAGCCAACACACCAGAATGTAAAAGAGCAGCACACAACACACTCAGGCCAGCACACTCTCAAAATATTTTCTGCGGAGCTGAGCTGCAAAGTTCGACCGAGTGCTGCTGTGATGTAGCTGCCGATCCGAGTGCAGAGTGCCAAGCGGAGTGTGCTGTGTGCGCTTTCTTTGTCGTGTTGTATTAAGAAGTGGGACTTCTGGTTTGTTCAATTTTAATTACAAATTTCACCTCAGCGTCGACTTCGACTTAAAATCAAATCGCGGTCGAGAGATCAGCCGTAATTGTATTTCACGCTTTATTGTGGGGCTGTTGCTGAGGTACGATGCAAATGGGGTGGAATATGTTTGGTGGTGTATTAATTGTGTTATGGGGGGGGGGAAGATGATTAATGATGATAATGGTTTTTAGAGATACTTTGATATTTCTGTTAATAATATGTTTATATATATATATGTATATATATATGCTTTTCTTCTTTTTTGCTATTTATTACACAAAATTAAATTTTATGGTATTATTGCTCGTCTACTATTTCGAGTAATGAGTAATGGAGTGTGTTTTGTGTTGGCTCAGCAAAAAGTGTCATATTGCCCATGAAACACCTGAACTTTCCCCTATATTTTCTTTGGCTGCATCACCTTCCCACTCATTCGTTGTCGATAATTGAAACTCTTCTTTTATCTCTTCCGTTAAGTAAGCAGCCACTACAGAACCATCTAAAAATTCAAAATTTTATATAGCCTTCAATATTTTTTTAAAGGGGGTTATAAAACACTTACCCCGTCGACTTTGTAACAGTACACGACCTTCTTTATCTGTAAGCACGGACCCGTTCTCCCAAACTAATTCATAATTCTTTATATTTAATAACATTTCCATCGTATAATATTTATTTGAAAGAAGATTTTACAAATTAAGCGTAAATAATCGCCGCTGCCTACTATAGTCAACAGTTGAGAGTCAGCGGAAGGACAGCGATTCGACTGAACGCCACCGCTTAGTCAGCAACTCAACAGTTGAGTTGAGCTGAACACACCCATTCAGTGTTGGAATATCAGACGGTGATGTAGAAAAGTAAAAAAGAAAAGCCGACGACAAATAGTGAAAAAAATCTTTTATTAAAAGTAAAAATAAAATAATAATAATGTCCCAACAAGAAAAAAACAACATCAAAAATAAAATGAATATACAACAATGGCAATGCGTGAAAGTACCCCGATAGTAAGTTCGCTGCCCATCGTAGCCGCACAGTGTGGAGCACCAGAAAAGAAGGCAAAAAGGGAGGATAAGTACTCGTAGTCATAAGACACGCACACGTGAAGTATACTCGCTATGAAAGGACCGCTATAAGTAAACAATGGCAAAACAGCGGTTGCCCAGTGCAGTCAAAAGGACTAGCCGAATTGAAATTTTTTATCTAGTAACAATTTTTTTTACAAAAATAGAAATATTATTTCAGCTTTTTAAATACCATCTATATTGTATTTGTATTACCGATATTGCCATCCGTATCAATCATGAACCTAACTGGGGCTATCCTTAGGAGCACCTGAAAGAACTGAATTAAGATTGTGTGCGTAATTAGCTTCGTCGAATAAGAAGATATTTAGAATACGAACTTACCGTGTGATATCCTACTAAAAGACCACCTGAAAGAACTGAAATAAGAATTTGTTCATAATTAGTTTCTTCAAATAAGAACATATTTAGATTACAACCTTACCGAAATGAATCAAATTATTAACGTTAATCAATTATTTTACGATGTCATGTATATTATTATTGAAATATTTCATCAAAAGCTTTTGTTGAGACTCCAACAAGGCGATGAATAGCGGCACGTGCTATTCAGGTGGCTCTCTATAAAGTGTACCTAGTACACGTGATTCTATGCTGAGGTGATTTATATATCATTAATCACACGATTATAGGAACATTTATCCTTTTGGCTCGTTAAGGGAATTTTTAGGAAAAAATGACAAGTCACACTTGCAAACGTTGTAATTCAGTTTATTCCAGCACAAATCTGGACTGCTTAAAGTCTCAAACTTAACAGAGAAACCTAATTACATGTAAACTGGAGCTCAGTTGTATTCTAGATGAAGAGTTGATGACGAGTAATTTTCGTTGTAGACTTTTCAGCCTTGGCCTGAACAGCCTTAATACGTCAAACTATAGGCTTACCGAGGGTTGTCCGCATATAGGAGCACCTGAAATGAAATAAAAAACCGAGATTTTTATTTTTGTTAGTGCTAACAGTGCAAATTATTATTCCAAAAAGGCATTAGCTGCTTTACAATTAATTAGTTATAGACTTACCGAGTTCTATCCTACGACAGGAGCACCTGGAATAATTGAAATAAGATTCCATGATTATTTATCTGGGCCAAATACACACATATATATAATATTAACTTACCCTGTGTCATCCTACTAAGGGAACAATTGTATTAATTGAAATAGAATTTTGTGATTACTTACAGTCGTCGAATGCACATTTATTTAGATTAGAAACTTACTGTGTGTTGTCCTACGAAAGGAGTAATTAATTTAAATGAAATAATATTCAGTGATTATTTATTTTCATCTAATACCAATATATATAGAATATGAACTTACCAGGTGTTATGCTAACAAAGGAGTATCAGAGAGGGTTGAAATAAAATACTGTGATTAATTACAGTCATCGAATGGCAATTTTTATAGATATACATCGAAATTTGGAAGTTTTTTAGAAGTTTTATTTTAGAATATGAACTTATCCTAATGAAATAGCATACCGCGGTTAATTAGTTTCGTCGATTGCAGACGCATTTAGAATAGGAACTTATCGTGCATTATCCTAGTAAAGGTGCAATTGAAAGAAGAGAAATAAGATTTGGTGATTAACTATTTTCGTCGCCCACGAACACATGTAGATTATGAACTTACCGCGTGTGATTCTCTTGAAAGGCATAAACGGGTAGTTGTGCAGCTAGTCGAATAAGTAACTTGTTCGTACTTAGTTTCGTGGTATAAAGGAGATCGTTATTCGTAAAAGACTCGCTGAAACAAAATCTTATGTAACGGTGCAATGAAGTCCAGTGCATGGACATTATTACCTGTATTCTATCTTGAGCAAGTCAACGTGCATCCCGAGTGTTGGAGAATCAAAACTGTTGGATGAGTCTACCTACCTCCTAACGCATCGTATAGACTACACGATCTGCAAGAATAGTATCGTCCCCAACGGGAGGTTTCTTCCTAGATCGCGTTAGTTTCGATGAAAATTTGTTATGCAACATTACATCTCCCAAAGGTCTTTTTGAGAATCGTTAATAACGAAACGAGATAGTAGTACCTAAACAAGCATTCTTATAAATAGGGAGTAAGGAGGAAGTCCCATTGGGACGATCCCCGATGTAATCGAGGAGCCGGCACCAGAGTCACGCATCTACTAGCCAGCTTCGGGGGTGATCTTAAAAGAAAAAAAATAAAAAGAAAAATGTTTACACTATCTTAGTGGTACGACAAGAGATCTTCTGTAATATTACGGGGTTGAAGAAAAAATGATGATTTGTATTTTGGAGGATACAAATGGATACTAAGTTGAGGGATAAATTGAAACTCGGTAGATCAAGTAGAATAGATTTTATTTAAAGGTTGTGGGACCACGTCAAAGTACAACAGGGAACTGAACTAGTTCGAAAGAATTATTTCATTTGGATATTTATTGCATTGTTCTACCTAACTGTGATTTCAACTATTTCTGATAAGAGTAGCAAGAATTAACAAATGAGATACATACATACAAAGTTGTTTACTCTAAACTAATTTGCGATACAATAGAATCAAGTTATTGATAGATGGCATCTGTTTGCAGCAGTTTTTAACATTCCGCCCGCCTCGTCTAAGGACGAAAAGTAGATGAATTCCTCCGCCCGCCATGAGATCATGTGGTAGAAAAGATGAATATGTAGACAATTGATGAATTTAAATTACAGAGTAATTTAGTGGTAGCACACAAAGCTTTGTAATAGGTCGTTTGCTATAAGTATCTTGATGTTTTATTGTGACTATGCGGATTTGGCCATCTTCTCCTGGATGTGTTGCAGTTATGCGTCCTACTGGCCATTTAGAGTGTGGTACGCGATCATCCTTGAGTAGTACCAGATCATTTATTCTCACCGGACGTTGCTTCGTTGTCCACTTAGCTCTCTGCTGAAGAAGATGAAAGTAATCCTGCTGTCATTGTTGCCAGAATTGACCGTACATCCTTTGTACTAGCTGCCAACGGAATAAGCGATTCAGTTGGATATCGTCATAGCTTGGTTCTGGAACTGTAAGCGGAGCGTTTCCTATAAGGAAGTGCCCTGGATTAAGGAAGGTCGTGTCATTATGATCATCACTTAAAGGTTGAAGTGGCCTCGAATTTAGACACGCTTCAATTTGTGCCAAGAGCGTAAGCATTTCTTCAATTGTCACAATGTGTTCTTCTATTGTCCTTCTGAGATGATGTTTGAAGAATTTAACTCCTGCTTCCCAAATACCTCCGTGATGTCGAGCTGCAGGAGGAATAAAGCGCCACTCCGTGCTGTCGTTGGCAAGTAACTCAGCAATATGTGGTTGTAAGTTACTTAAAACTTTACGAAAGTTAGCTGCCAATTCTTTATTAGCTGCTATTAAATTTGTCGCATTGTCGCTATAAATACGGGAGCAGTGTCCGCGTCTTGAGACAAATCGTTTGAATGCAGCGACGAACGCATCGGATGTCAGTCCAGTTACAAGTTCGAGATGAACAGCTCGTGTTACTAAGCAGATAAAAAGGGCAACATATACCTTGAATGATTTCTGACCTCTTCCTTGCAAATATTTCACGTTAAAAGGTCCTGCGAAATCCACTCCAGTATTAAGAAATGGTTTAGATGGTGTTATTCGTTCCCTTGGCAAATCGGCCATGATTTGATCTCTCGTACTGGCTCGAAAACGGTAACATGTGATGCATTTATGAATAATACTTCTCACTTTACTTCGTGCGCTAAGATTCCAAAATTTATTCCGAATGAGATGCAACGTTAATTGTATACCTCCATGGAGGCTATTGTGATGATAGTGGCGAACTACTAAATCCGTAAAGTGGCTGTCCTTGGGAAGAAGGATTGGATGTCTTTGTTCAAATGGTATTAATGAGTTCTTGAGGCGTCCTCCAACGCGAAGTACGAGATCGCTGTCACAGAATGAATTTAGTTTGCTCAGCCTTGTTTGTACTCCCAGTGGGTTGCATGATGTTATTCTGTTGATGGCATCTCCAAAGGAATCTTCCTGTATGACTTTTATCCAAAATAGGAGGCTTTGATTTAACTCCATAGTGGTTAAATATTTTAACTTGTTCCTTTGCTCTAGCGGTCGATGAGAATTTTGAGCAAACCTATGACAGTAATAATAATACGAATCAATCTAGTATGTGAGGAATATTTCTTTAAAAGATCCAAAGCAGGATTAGAAATCTGAGCAGCAGTATAGGAAAAGGTTTCTAATTTCTCATCCATTATAAAAGTCTTGCTGTTATTATAATGAGGTTTTGGCCAATTGCAGGATGGCTGGGAGAGCCATTTTGGTCCATGCCACCAAAGTGGATGTGCATTGAGTTCAGAAGGGCGTAGACCCCTAGATGCGCAGACGGCCGGATTGTCCTTACTGGATACGTGATGCCATTCAGCTTGAGGCAGAGTATCATGAATTTCAGACGTCCTATTGGCCACAAAGGTCTTCCAACGACTCGGATGATCCTTTAGCCAGCTGAGAACTACTTCGCTCCAGGCATGAACACTTATATTTGGCATATTAAGTGACTTTATAATTTGGTTAATTAGTCGACAAAGAAGCACTGGTCCGCATAACTCTAAACGAGGTAGTGACACAGTCTTCAGAGGTGCCACTTTGGTTCTAGATGAAACTAATGAAACTTGAATGTTCTCTAGATCATGTAAGGCTCTTAGGTATACAACTGCTCCATAAGCGGTCACCGATGCATCACAGAATGCATGAATTTCAAAGCCAAGAAGTTTAGATGAGGTCCCCAACCAACGATTGATTCTAATGTCCTGAAGACTCGTCAATTATTCTCGAAAGGTTGACCAAAAGGAGAAAATGTCCTGAGGTAGCGGATCATCCCATGATAATTTAGGCAACCATAGCTTTTGTAGGAAAATTTTAGCAGCGATAATAACCGGTCCAAGCCATCCAAGTGGATCAAATAGTCGACCAATATCAGACAATACGCCACGTTTTGTAAATTCTGCTGAATTCTTATCCAGATTGATATTGAATTTGAACTGGTAATTTTTGGGATCCCACAGCAGACCTAGTGTCTTGACGTGAGTATTTGAGTCAAGATGAAGTACTGATGAATTGTCCACGTCTTCTTCAGGAATATCAGCTAACAGATCAGGATTATTTGAGCACCACTTACGAAGCTTGAACCCACCTTTGCTTAGTAGGTCAAGACAGATCCTTCCGTAACCTTAGTGCACTAGTGGTTTCGTCAGCGCCAAAGAGTGCACCATCCACGTAAAAGGAAGTTCGAAGTACGTGAGCTGCTCGCGGAAACATATGTTCATAGTCTGAAGATAGTTGTTGAAGTGTTCTACATGCTAAGAAAGTTGCGCAAGCAGTACCATAGGTGACTATTAGTAGGTTATATTCCTTGATGGTTTCAGAGGGATCATTTCTCCATAATATGCGTTGAAGGTCGATGTCGGAAGTATCTACTAATATCTGTCTGTACATTTTCTCTATGTCAGCTGACAGTACATAGAGATTTAACCGCCATCTTAGAATAACTGCATACAGATCATTTAATACATTGGGTCCGTTGTGAAGATTATCGTTTAGAGAGATACCAAGCGAAGTTTTCTGAGAGGCGTTGAACACCACACGTAACTTTGTTGTGGTGCTAATGGGCTTAACTACAGCATGATGCGGTAGGTAGTAGATACACGATTTGCTGTCATCACTATAATTTTCGACTGGCTTCATGTGCCCCAAAACCTGATACTCGTTAAGAAAATCTCTATACTGCGTTCGTAACATGGTATTTTTAGATAAACGTTCTTCCAATCTTAATAATGAATTTTCAGCAATTCTACGTGAATTACCCAAGCTGAGCTCTGGAGTTTTCGGTGGTAACCTAACTACGTATCTTCCTTCGTTGTTTCGATAATGTGTACTGCGAAAATGTGCTTCACACTTCTGCTCCTCAGGCGTGAGATGGATATTATCAGCGACATTCTCTATTTCCCAAAATTTTCTGAGTATTTCAAATATGCTATTATCGCCAGATATGTGTAAGCTAGTAGTGCTAGCAAGCGGTAAATTGGATGCAGCATGCAGCCGTCCTGAAAATATCCAACCAAGGGTTGTCTGTTGAGCTAGAGGATATCCTGTTATACAACGGCGAAGACCATTTAGAATCACTCTTGCATATACATCGGCTCCTAGTATGAGATCTACTCGAGAGGGAATGTAGAACTCGGGGTTAGCTAACTTTAGATCATATGTTCCCATTTTGTAGTAGTTATCTGCGCGCTGGAAGACGATTCGTTAACTTTGAAAGAACTAAAGCATGAAAATTTATTTTGAATTGAGGATCAACTGTCGAAATTAATTCTAGATTAACCGTAGATGTTGCGCATGCCACATTACTCCCGCCAACTCCATGAACGGAAATATTAACTCTTTGTCTAGGCAGCTGAAGAAGTTGAGCTAACGAATTTGATATGAAACTGGATTCCGGGCCCTGATCTAAGAGTGCTCTAGCACGGACTGCATTTCCATTTGGTGCACGTATGAGGACTTGAGCTGTAGCTAACAGGACAGGGTTAGATGTTAAAACCCTTTCAACTACAAGTGAATTAGTAAAGGATGATTCAACTTGGTGTTTGGGTAATTCGTTAGTCGACTGAGATTTTACGTACGTTCTGGAATTTTCTGGTGATGATTGATGTAACATCGAATGATGCTTCTCATTACAAATCTTACAGCGATGAGTAGAGAGACATTTATTAACATGATGTCCACTTCTTAGGCAATTAAAACATAATTGCTCCCTTTGAATGAACGTTTGGCGTTGTTCCACGGACTTAGTCTTAAGGTCGTAGTCTGGTAACTTGCACGTTTTTTAATGCCTTTTACGGGAATTTTATTTTTAGGGGAAATTTAAAATTCAATCAGTACGATTTTTAATATATTATTAAGGGTATCTAAGAGTATACAAAAAATTTTTTTTTCTTTTTTTTTCATTTCTTTTTTTTATAGTTTTGTAGCACTGAAATGAGCGCCTAAAAAAATGGTAGGTTGGCCCCGGTGATTTCGTCGCTTGAGGACATCTGAAAAAAAAATCAAAAAGATTATTGTTCTGTAAGCTTGTCATTCTGGTTGGAACTAGGATTAAACAATTTTCTTGAAAAATAACAAAATGGTGGACTTCGAAAAAAAAGTGAGTTTTTTTAGTGGAAATCGGGCTGTAAAATGGAAAGTTATGGACGAAAATAAAAGATCCTAGTTCCTGCGAAAGCTATTGATGAGTAGAATAACATATCCAAATTTCAGCCCAATCGGTTGGATAGAAAATTTTTTATTACCCGGACCGACCGTAAAAACGTTGTTTCAAGAAAATCGCGTTTAATTATCAACAGATTTATTATAGAAAAATCATACTTACACTAATCGTCTATCCCTGGCGCGTATAATAAACCTTCAACTTCTTCATAGTCCTCATTGTTAGTAACTTTTTCTGAACTGCGACTCATTCTGGCAATTTTAGAAGCATAAGCTGCGTCCTTCTCCGCCTTCGAAATACGAGAGCTGTTGTACAGATTGGCGTAAGCCATAGCGTGCGGGCCGATTGTGACTCCCATGGTCTCCATGGTTTTCAACACAGGTAAAAACCCCTCGTTGTTGTTTTGCGTGTTTCTGCCTAAGCATCTTTTCAAAAGATTATCCGATGAAAGTTCTTCGTAAATAGGGTTCAATATATTCGCAGTATTCTCATCAAAAGCAGGCGGATGAATAAAAGTATGTTTTTTGTTCTCGGCTTTGCTTTTTTGATAATTACACCATGAATCGAAGCCCTCAGGGCAAAAGGAATGCTGCGGATTTTCGTCCGTGGAAATGAAATGATAGTACGTTGCCCACACAGCCTTCTTCATTTCTTCAACTGAATTTTCATTTCTCATAATTGCTAACCCATAATAAACACCGAGTTTAATCATTAACTTATTAGTTAATGTGAGATTCTTGACTTTTGGAGCATCACCATCCGATGCGGCATTTTTCGATCTGCGTTTTTTGTCTGCGTCGCTTCTGTTTCTCCTTCAGGCTTTCTTTTTTTTAACATCTTTTGTTTTTGAAGCTCCAACTTGTTTTTTGGCTTTTTCCAGCTGAGTAAGTGCTTTTTTTGCTTCTTTCACACGTCTGTCCATGCGTTTTTTAACGTGTAAAACACATTCACTTTCTTCGACCACTGGTTTGCCGTCATAAACATCAGCTTCCAATAGATTTTTAAAGGTTTTGGAGTCGCCGTCGCCCACATACGTTCTGTATTTCACATTGAACAATTCGATTGATCCTCTAAACATTTCTATTATGCCATCGACCTCCATTTTTCCGGAGGTACCTTCATGGTTTGCTGTACATTCGTCCTTGTGATCTTCATACCATTCCAAATACTCGTCCGTTTCTTCTCTGCCTACCCATTTTTCACACGCTTTACATACCTTCGATTTTACAACCAAATCTACAATTTTATTGCTAAACTTCCCAATCAAAGAAACAAATCCTAGAAGCGATGTAAAACCACGCTTCGCCCAAGAACCATCGCCTGAAACTGTGATCTCGTCTTCGGGGTTGCCGGTTTTAACGTTTGCTTCTTCTTCTTCTTTTGCGGCTTTTGCAAAAACTATTTCAGATACGGCTTTCACGGCAATATGTATGCGCTCAAGGATACTGTAATAACCACTTTTACTGAATCCACTTTCTAAATCCATCAGTGAACAAAAAAGATTTATGCCTGATAAACCAACACCAAGTAATCTCATTGTATATGTGATACGTCTGTTGATTTCATAGGCATTTCTCGCTTTCGGACAAGAGTCAACAGTAAACATTGAATCGCAGTTACACGCTATGCACAAAGTAAATCCCAATCCTACTTGTGATTTTTTCAAAAATTTTACATCGCCGTTACACACTTTGCACTGTAACACATTTTGTAAAGCCGTGAACACTAAACCGAAGCACAGAAGAACGTACGAAGAACTTTCATCAATAACCGGGTCAAAATCATCTTGATTTTTTAATTTTTGAGCAGAAGTGCTAACAAAATTCGCATTTTGGTCTGTTGCCATGAAAACTTTTTTTGATCGCAGAATCTCCAGGACTTCTGGTATCGCGTTTCATTCCTTTCCGATCCATTTTCACGCTCTTGGAAGATGTTTACGCGCAAAGTAATGAACATCCACTGACTGTTCGTTTTGAATTTCGATATAACTGACCTTCAAAATAAATGTATGTGTAGTAAAACTTTTAGTATACACAGAGGTATCCGACACTCGGAGCAGGCATAAAGCTAACGCGCAAACAATAGAGGGTTCCGGCCGCTTGCAGCTGACGTGCGGCTCAGCGCGCGCTACTACGATGCGCTCGCGTATAAGTGCTATAACTTCGTCAATATTTCGAATTTCGGTCTAAAATTTTTACAGTATATTCTCAATATGTATATAGTACTTTCGAATTATGCAAAATAAAAAAAATCGATTTTTCGAAACCAAGTTACCAGACTACGACCTTAAAGGCTGGACAAAATAGTAGCAAATGCTTTTTTCCACATAGAACGCATTTAGAATTATTCGAACTACCATGATTACCCAGAGTGATGAACGAATTTCGTTTTTATTGAGCTTGATTCTTTCTACTAGATTCACTAAATACCATCTAAAAATGCAAGCAATGTCTCATATTTCGGAACTTCTGTGGATTCACAAATTGAATTTTCCCAATCTCTCCTTGTTACACTATCTAATTTATGAGAGATGATGAAAACAAGCCAGTCATTCCAGTGATCTACTGGCCGACCTAGATTCTCTAACGCATTGAGCGTTTGTGATGTTGTGTCTAGGATACGTTTGATTTCATGTGCAAACTCAGTTGTCATATTTGGAAGATTATTGATCACTTTTAGATATGAATTTACTAAAATTCGAGGATTTTCGTATCTTTTCACTAAGATATCCCAAGCTGTTTTATAGTTTGCATTAGTTATTGCCAAATGGTGGAAAAGCTTATCTGCCTCACCTGACAAGGAAGACTTTAAGTAGTGAAACTTCTGCACGTCAGAAAGCTTCAAATTGTTATGAATAAGTGATTTGAAGGTATCACTAAACGAAGTCCAATCTAAGAAATTTCCACAGAAACTAGGAATATTAATCTTAGGCAATTTAACTTCTTGTGAAGTTTGTTCTAATCCCGTTTGTTGCGCGATAGGTATATTATCTTGCAACAGATCATTTAGCGTACCTAGGGCTTCAGTGTATGCACATTCTATGTCAGAAAAAACATCTTTTACAAAATAATCCTCTTCAAAATCATCGTCTGAAGCTGCATCATATACCTGGTCGTGATTGGCTTGGTACTGGTTCCAATACGATTGAAGAAGACCCTCCCTCCCTTCGAGAAACCCTTTAGTTTGTTGTTGTATAATGAAGTTCCCAATACGCGTACCCAAAACATTTTGTTTGTTTTTAATTTTCTCCATGTTGCTCTTAATAACTTAATTGATTATAATAATTACAATTGGAACAGACTTACAGAATGATAAAAATCGGGTGTACGGGTAACCTTGAATATTCTAGAGTTGTGTCGGAATTACAGATGCTAGAGTATACAAACCCCCTTTTCTCTTTTTTAAAAGAGCACAAAGTGCACAACTAAAATTCACTAGCAGTAAAGATCTCTTTTTTTTTATGTGCACAAATCACTTAGTTTTGTTGTTCGAAAATACGTGCGGTATTCACAGTTACCGCATTAGTCATTCCTATCACTCTTTTGTTTTGAGCACCGATATCCTATTGTTGGCTTAGACATTTTAGGTTCTCTATTATTGGAATTTCGCACAGTCATTTATAATCTTCACAAGATTTATAGTAAATTCACTTTTATTCGCAAGCAATATTCGTAGACATGTGCATGTAGGTACCTATGTAGTAGAACTAGATAAGACGAATCTTCTCTTTTCTCACACCTCTCCCTGAGTATTTCTCCTCTCTCCAACAGGTGTATAAGGACTTTTTTTTTTCAAATTCGTTGCATGTAATTACTCAAATTTAATCAATCCATCAAATTAACAATAAAATAAAAAAATGAAAGAAAGAAATAAAAACTAAGGCTATTACTACAATCTACGGACGTGCAAAATTTACTGACAAGCAAATAATATTAAACAAAAGTTCATTAATTGAAGAGAGAGAAAAAGAAAGAGAAAAATACAAAAAATTTGAAAATAGAAATAAGGATCACAAGAAAAGAAGCGAGAATACAAAATAAATTTAATTAATCGTACTAAAATTATATTTGCCACGCATAACAAAAAAACTCAAGTGAGACTTGCAAAATGATTAAAAGCTGTTTAGCCTTCAACTGTACCTCGGAGTAACTTCATTCAAAGTGCAAGATCCTTAGGATATTCTTCGGGTAAGTGATGTGTGCAGTCCTTTCAAGACCAGTGTGTGGCTCTTCGTTTTGCCTCCGCTTTTTTTTTTGTTAATGGTAGCATGACAACGGCAGGAATTTCCTGGACCCACCCCACACTCTGCGCCCATAGCTGAGGCAAGCTAGCGAGCCGCCCTGCAGTTTCAACAGTGATATGTCAGCTCACGCTGATAGCCGAAACTTATCGCTCTTAATTAGATCCATAACAATGTAAAGGACAAAAAAAATTAGACTCCAAGCTTGTATAAACTTCTTCCTTAGATACCTGTAATGAATTTTGATTAGGCAGAGAAGTCCGTGGAAATAAACAAGCCTGTAATAGCTTGACTTCGCTTTTCACTCCCCGAATTTCTTTATTCACGCTCTAACTTACTTAAATACATCCAATTGAACCCATTTATTTTGTTATTTTTCATATTTATTTGCAGTAATATTTCCGGAAACGCCACCTTAAAACTGAAATAACGCGATGAACTTCAATAATGAATAGTCAGTCAAAACTAAGACAAATGTTTGTGGTAAGTCCATGGCCACTTATATAAAGAGTTTTAGTTTTTCTTTGTCACAACGCTATCCGCTCAGGGCCTACAGAATCTCCATCGACTTCAATCAAAAGTTAAATTAGTGTAACTAATCAAAATAATTATCACTTCATCACCACGTTCATTAATTCCTTATACATAGTTCCTATAATCCATTCAATATTTCTAACAATTTTTGTTGTTGTTGAAAGCTTTAAGTGGTGGGTTTTGTTTAAACCTTGAAAATCATTTAACTTTCATTATTAAATCACCGCTTCGAAAACGTGTTGCTTCTTAACAGCTTAATGAGAGTAAGAATCGCTTTTTCTGAGTAATAAAATTTAATTGTTTGCGATAAGTAGATTTAGAGGATCACATTCTGGCAAAAGGTTTAAACTGTGTCATATTTGGTCCGAGGAGTAGATACTTTCCTCCTCCTCCTCCCCTCTAGTAACAATCTGAGCAGAAAATTGACTATAGACATCTCGACACTGTCAAAAATAACAAATTTATTTAGTGATGGAATTAAGTATCAAAAATATAGACGCGCACCAATAACTAAATTTTACATTGAAAATGTTAAGAAGCTTTCGAAAAAGTTAAAAGTTACCCCAATAGAGAGCAGTGCTAGAGAGTAAAAGGTCGTAAGAGGATGGAAAGTTTTACTGAAGAAAGGAAGTGCTACGCTTATAATCTGGTTATTTCAAATATGGGATAAGTTAGCTAGTTGATAGGTTCAGCGAGAAGGATATTTTTGTAGAAACAGATAATTATTATAGCGCGTTAATTTTTTAAGTAAAGTATGATAAAATTAACTGTTTGGATGAATTTTGGTAATTTTACTTGACACGGTTTTAATTTGTCCAGCTAAATATTAATTGCGATTTTTTTGTATCAAGGTAGTGTTCGGAATTGTGTGCGTTTGGACATTTACGTCTATGATGATCAGTGAAAAAAAAAACATTGGAAATAACTTTTTATCTATACAAAATTAAATTTGATTTTCATGAGGAGACATCCAAAGTTTTCAAAGCGGAAACTTTTCAGCCACACATAACCAGATGCAGCTATACAAATCGTACAACTTTTGTAATCAAAATTCTTTGTGGTGCGAAGTTTTAATATATAAATTTTATCTCCAGAATCTTTCAATAATTTTCACAAAGTTGATGACGTACCCACTTTTTGTTGTTTTTTTTTAGTTTTTTTGTTTTTTTTTTTTTTTTTTAATAAAACAGTATGTTAATATTTGTTTATTCAAGAAATAATATGCCTATGTACCTCCAAATTTACAGTTATTTCCATTCGAGGCTATAACTTCGACCTATTCGTCCAGATCCTTGCCGTCGTTCCTCTGATTGTCGCAAGGACTAAACTAAAATAGAGAGTTGAGAACAATCCACTAAGAAGTAAGCAGACTTTGAATCAAATAAGAAATACTTACACTTTCTAAAACGGAAAGGACACCTAAAGAGTCGAAAATATATATCCAGTCGAAAAATTGAAATGTATCCGAATAGCAGATATTTTCTCGCTGAAAATCGATTCAGTACATTCGACAGTATAGTGGCTACTGTAGTGAACAAATCTGAAAACGTTGATTTGTTTACTGCTTTGTATACAGCATGCACCTGCCACAAGGCAAATCTCCAATGTTGGATGGCGCAGCTATTCCTAGCAGTCACCGGTTGTAGGAAAAGACTGGGTCGATTGAAATAATTGAACTTGCATTTGTGAAAACTCGCATTTTATTTAATATTCAAATTGTTTAGATAGCAGACAAGTCAGAAATTGATATCCAATGGGTTGGCAGATATTGATGTATTCAAGACAGCAGACATCTTTGAACTTCAAAGTGATGCTCTATGGGACAGAAAACATTGAAGAGTCGAGAATAGAGTCCAAAGTGAATAGCAAATATTTGCAAGTTATAAATAAATAAATAAGGTTATTATGTTAATTCTATCTACAGTATATTTATAAATTTGTTACGTTAAATTTAGCGCTCTAAGAGTCTTCCTGAAGCGCTTCTCTGCAAGCTCGTGGCGCTTCTTTTTCTTATCCTAGTTCTTTGCTTTTTAACATAGGCATGTCCGCAGAGGCAAGCGCTTCAATGCTCTTAATAAACGCTCGAGGAGCGCTCTAAATGATGACCGAAGAAGTTTTTTGAATGTGTCTTTTTGGAAGCTTGAATGAGCTTTTCGGATAATCATCTCAGTGCTTCTTTCTTAATTTCATAAGAGGCCTTCAAGATAGAGAATAGTAGTAAGGCGCTTGCGTTTGCTCATGATTATTTGCGGTATTAAATTTTATGCATTTTTTTAAAATAAACCACTTGCCTCACTTATATTAACCAAAATTTCAGATTACATACTTCCAACCGCTCTGAACATCACATTGAAAATGAGAGATGAGGTACTTCGTGCAATAGTGAAAAAATCCATAGTTTAGATTGGTGGAAAATTAGATGAGATCACCCCTTGTTGCACTTCAAGCAGATGAATTACTGACTTGCGCCTTTGCTAATTTTTCATGATAGATCAGTGATTATGCTTCTAAAGTGCTGCCAAATGATGGCTAGAGAAGCGCTTAAATTGTGCTCTTTCAGAAGCGCTGGTTTTTCTCTTAACATAGGTTAAATTTTCTATTGCATTTGCACATTTGTATGTACTATTTTACGTGTTTATTAATTTTGTTGTTTATGCATTTATATCCTCATTTGTAATGTACCTGCGCATCGCTATATGATGGGTACTGACATTTTAATGTACTTTTGTTTTATAACGACTTTTGGCAATGAAATACTGCTAATCCTCTATGTGGTTTTTCATATATATGTCTGGCCTTGTGTTCCTTTCTTGGTTGTGTTGTTAATATTTCTTTTAGCTTTATTCTGACTGATATTCATTTTTGTTTCTGGTGCGTTTCGACATCATCTTAGTCCTCCAATGCAAGATTGCATTTCTTTACAATTATTATGCGGTGTGCACTAACCTGTGCTTTGACATATTTTTTATGCTTGTCGCGAAACATGTAAATAAATGTTTGATTTATTTACGATGCATTATTGCAAAATAAATCATAATAATGTGATTAATTAATTGGGAAAAGTTTTTTGAAGGTCGATTGAAATAATTCAACTTGCATTTGTACAAATTCACATTTTATTTAATTTGCAAATTGTTTACACTTTTCATTACATCGCTGCACCAGATTATATTGCAGACTAGTCAGTAATTGATATCCAATGGGTCGGCAGATATTGATGTATTCAAGGTAGCAGACATCTTTGGATCTCAAAGTGATGCTCTGTGAGACAGGAAACATTGAAGAGTCGCGAATAGAGTACAAAGTGAATAGCAGACACTTCAAATTATAAATATGTAATTTTCTAGCAGAAAAACAGTAATTGTCGTTTAGATAAAAAGAGGTGATCCATAGTAATCCAAATATTGGAAAGCCAAAAATAGTTTGCGACAGAATAAATAAAATCGGAAATGGTTACATCTTAAAGATTAAAAATTAATCGAGAATGGATAGGTACCATATAGAGAGTAGAAATTGGTGAATAAAAAGTAAGTGCCGCATGATACATCAGGCAAGAATGAACCGACCGAAAATGGGTGTTTAATGGAATACTAGGCATCGGAATATGAGGCATGTAAAATTCGTAATTACATGCCTCCATATTTGACAGAAATTGACGAATCAAAAATGTGAGCCCAATACAAAAATACTGCTGAGGCCAAAGTAGGTACAAAGAATGGTCGATATAATACATCCAAAATTTATTAAACTGTTATTGTCTGTTGACGTACATATTTAATACTATAATACTCACGTCTGTATACCTGAAAGCGTTCAAGATCATGCATCCCTAAGAATCAATAGACAGAATCCCCATGAGTTCCGACCCATTTCCATTTTATCTTTGAGCAGCTTACACATCAGCAAGTGCTTACGTGGATTGTCTCAAATAACCTAGTGTCCAATTTTCAATCTGGATTAAGAGCTAAATACAGTTGTATGAGAGCCCTACTAAAGATACCTATTCGCTTGTCTATGAATTCTGATATGATAACTATTCTATCTCGTTTAGATTTCTCCAAAGCTTTCGATAAAGTTAATCACTCACCACTCATATACGAGCTTAAAAAATTGTTAGATTTCTTTAGTGGTGCTTGAAAGCTTTTTGGAAGACCATCAATAAAAGGTATGCTGTGGTGTGCATTTGTATGAATTTTAGCCTGTATGTAGTGGTGTTCCGCAGGGGTTAATCTTCGGTCCTTTGCTATTTTCAGTGCCCATAAATGATATTTCTTCAGTCATTTTGAATTGAAAATTTCATTTATATGCTGTTGATTGACAGCTATATATTTCAAAACCGTCTGATTTGGTGGATGATGCTGTATGTAGATTGAATGAAGACTACAAGGGTTCCCTTGTCCTTTTCTTGTCATATGCAGGTCACAATTGCCTGGTAATACGACAGGTATCCCTGCTGGTCCATCGGAAGCCTGCCTTTAGATAGACGTCTCTGATGATTTCCTCTTTTAAAGCTCCGATTGGGATCCTCACGTAAGCTACAGCTGCGGAGCTATCCAATTCGGAGCCCTTTTTGGCCAACTCATCAACCATCTCGTTGCCTGAGATATCCTTAAGGCCAGGTACCCAGCTTAGGGTCTCCTTGTGCCTTACAGTCAATTCGTCAAGCCTTGTTCAGCGCCCTGATGGCTGCCTGGCTATCAGTATATATGCAGATGTGCCATACGGGCTCTCTGCACATGGATACCAATGTCGCCGCCTGATAAATCGCTGTGAGCTCTGCCTGAAAAACACTGCAGGCAGTCTATAAGACTTGTGCCACTGGAGATCTCTAGAGTACACTCCAGCCCCTGTGCCCGCACTCGTGTTGGAGCCATCCCCTCCCAGTCACTCCCGGTGGGTATCGTTGCATTGATACCCCCACCAAAAGTCAAGATGGGTACTTGATACTCTGTTTCTAACCTGCAGTCCCTACAGTCTACCTTCTGGAGTATATTGGAGTGCCCAAAACCCCTCTCCGTCCAACAGACCCCCGCTCTCAGCCTGATAGCACTAGTTGCCGCCACACTCTTTCAATAAAGGTCCAGCAGCAATAGGTCAGGCATGACTTCCCCGCTGTGGGCGTGGTGCACAGACACCCAGTTATAACCATACAGGCGGTTCTCTGGATTTTTGACAGGTCATAAAGGTTACAGTTCCTCGTCGGTGCCGTCCACCAGACTGTTCTTGTAGATTAGCCTTCCAACTCAGTTTAGAATCGAGGACGACACCCAAATACTTCGCTTCACTAGAGAGAGTAAGCTCCTCTCCTATAGTTTCAGTGTTTTTACTCTTTTATTTTTTTCTTTCCTAGTCTGTTTTTTTTGTGTGTTTACTCTAGCTCACAGTGAAGCAGATTTTTGTTTGTTAATTTTACCTACATATAAGTAGAAAGCAAGGCTTTAAATGTGTAGATGTTCTAAATCGTAGTCGGAATGCCAAAATACTAAGAAGCAAAAGAAGAATAAACACAAATATCTTTTGTACTCGACACCAAATATTTATTTCATTACTATCGACCGATGTTCTTCAAATTTCAAGTAACTCTAACAACAAACTATTTCGACTCTTTTTATCACTGTCGGCGTCAAATATGGTCATGATGTTATTTCCTTTATATACTTAATATACATAATACCGCTGGAACTCTGAGTCATGCACATCAGCCAATGGCTTTCCAATAAACAGTGGCGTAACAAATATTTAGTATTCTCGTTTTGGACAGTGGTGTGCCAAATTATTTCAAATAATATTAATTTGTTTTTTTTTTATAAGAAATTTTAATTACTACAAAATAAATGAATTGGAATTTAAATAATAGTTATTCACGGCATTGCAGACATTTGCAAGTGTCGAAATTTAAGTCCATCAATCGGGATTTGAAACCAGAATATTTTGTTTGGAATTTTCCTTTGTAGCAGAAGTATAATGTGTCACTCATTATGCAAGGACTTAAGAACTAAGACTTTATCAGATTCTTCGAATGTTTTTGGATAATCATTTGAAACTATAATCCCAAAACCAAAAAGTGTAACCATGTAGACGCATTACCAATTCACCTACATGATATCAAACTGAACATGTTGTAAGATAGTTTAAGACCCATGGTTATTTAATCTTATCCTGTGTGTGTTTTTCGATGTCATAAATTGATATCTCAAACCAAAAATTGGGTTGCATGCAAAGGACGATTCTCCTAGATATTACAGGGTAAAAACGTTCTACGGTTATGTAAATTCCTGAAGGTTTATTTATTCAGCCACCTCTGCACCTGTTAATTCCAGGTGCGAAGGTCAGAAAGTCCAGTTAGAAGGACTGGGCAGTAGCTGTTGCTAATATTATTCTTTTCCATCCTGACATTGAAATTACAGCGCATGGAATTAGGAGTCCCTTTATTGGATCTAAATGACCAAAAGGATATTGCTATGTGAACTTCAGAAAGGTATATTTGCAATACAGTATCCCCGTTCTTAGAACCTGTCTGCAAAGGAATAATGAAGAATACGACCCGTTTATCTACTATCTATGCAATTTACATTTGCTCTAGAATTTTTTCGTGGGCGCCCCACTTCAAAGATTGAGTCGCTTATAAACATAAAAGGATGAGAGGAAATAAACTTTCAGGACTTTTGTTCGGACTCTAAACCACGCTATACAGACCTGTGGTCGGTGAACTGTCAACAAATAAATATGCTGCTGTTCTTTATTTATATATATATAAATATCTATAGGTATATCCTAAATTGTTTAGAGGATAAAATTTGAAAATTATATTATTTTTATTTAATGATAATTATTTTTTATTTAAAATTTATTCTTTATTTTAATTGCTTTAAAATATTTTTATATTTTTTTTTAAAGTTTAACAGTAAAAGCTCATTTTATAATATTTTACAAGTTTGCCCTGCTTTCCGGCGTCTAAATTAATACTAAAATATCCTTGACACAAATTCTATATTTTTAAAAAAATTGCATTCCAAAAAGTCTTGATATGTATTTTCTAAAAATGTATACAGTAGTGTGTATCTGTGGTCAAACTTTTTTCTTCAAAGTGTTTTTCCCTTAAACGTCAAATTGAATATTTTACTTTCCTTACAGTCAGCGCAAATATTACTCTGACTAACAAAAATTATGTTTTATTCTATTTTCAATAACAAACAAAAATAACAATATTTTGTAGCTTCCGCTACATCAACACCCCCAATAATCAATAATTACAAATCGAACGAAACTTTCTTTTTCTTAAAATGGTTATCTGTCATCTTGGTCATTTATATTCATGTCCACAAAAGCCGGTTGTGGACGATCGATAGAAATCGTGGTCTCTCTTCCGCCAGAAATGTTTTGTCATTTCTTTTAATAACCTTAAAAGGTCGCTCGTGTGGGTTAGTTAATGATGGTTTTGAACGATCTGTCCTCACGAAAACGAATTTACAATCTTTTAGGCCTTTAGGTACAAAAATCTTGTTATTTTTTCTTCTAGTACTAGTTGGTACAAAATTATGAATGTGGTTCCTCAGTTTATTAAGAAAATGTCATGGATCCAATGTTGGTTTTGGAATATCTATAAAGAATTCTCCTGGGATGCGCAGTGGTTGCCCATAAACTAAATCAGCTGGACAGCAATTAAGATCCTCTTTTATCATGGCTCTAAAACCTAAAAGAATCGCTGGTATTTGCAAAACCCAGTAATTATGAATCATTTTTGCTGTTAATGATGCTTTCAGTTGTCTATGGAAACGCTCTATCATTCCATTGGATTGTGCATAATAAGGTGTAGAACGGACTCTGTGTGCTCCGAATAATTTTAAAATTCACCAAATAATTTTGACTCGAATTGAGCACCCTGATCCATCGTTATTTCAAGAGGGATTCCGAATCGTGACATGTATTGTGTGTATAATGCTTTAACTATTGTACTAGCCGTAGTATCCGTTATCGGGTATGCCTCGGGCCATGTTGTGAGTCTGTCTATAATAGTTAATACGTGAGTAAATCCTTCTTAAGGTGGTAATGGGCCGATTATATCCACGGGAATGTGTTCAAATCTGCCTTTTGGCATTTTGAATTGGCCAATTTCTGATTTCGTATGTTTGTAAATTTTTGACTTATCTGGCAAGATAAACATGATTTTGCCCACAAGGGTACATCTTTATCCATACTAGGCCAAAAGTATCTTGTTGCAATTAATTTTCTAATTGCTCTTATACCAGGATGTGATAGAGTATGAATAATTTCGAAAATATTTCGTCTGAAAAGTTTAGGAATAAATGGTCGAGAGGTATTTAACGAAATATCACACCAAATTTTGTTTTTGGAAACCTCTAATTCCGTTTCTATTAATTTAAACTTAGAATTTGAAATAGTTCCTTGAATGGAAATTAAGTGTTTCAATTATTCATCGTTTTTTTGGTTTTTGGCGATAATTTCTAAGTCTATTTTATTTGTATTTATTTCGTAGATATTTTCATCAATGACTACTACTCGTGATAATGAATCCACGTTTGAGTTTCCTTTAATATGTTTGATGTCTGAAGTGAATTGTGTTATGAAATCTAACTGTCTGGCTTGTCTGGGACTTCTTTCTGTCTTGGTCCAGATTGCGGATGTTAATGGTTTTTGGTCGGTCAGAATAGTGAAATCTCGACCTTATTAAAAATGTCTGGAGTGTTTAATGGCTAAATAGATTGCTAAAAGTTCTTTGTTAAAGGTTGAATACCTTGTTTCGGTTGGAGTTAATTTCTTCGAGAAGAAAGCTAAAGGTTCCCTGTTCCCAATGGTTTTCATTGTATTGTTCTAAAACTCCCCCTCCCTACGTCTGACGCGTCGACTGTTAGAATAAACTTGGCGTCTTCTAGTGGGTAGAATAAAAGTGTGGTGGTAGAAAGAGCTTCCTTAATTTTTTTAAAGTTGATTTCGCAATCTTCTGGCCATTGAAAGTTTTTATTATTTTTGGGTTTCTTTCGTAATTTTGTTAAATTTATATATATTGGATTTAACAATTCAGATAGATGTGGAATGAATCTATGGTAATAGTTTACCATTCCTATGAATTGCTGAATTTGTCTGATTTAATTAGGAGAAGGAAAATCTTGAATTATTTTAACTCTGTTCTTAGACGGGAGAATTCCTTCCTTAGTGATTTTATGGCTCAAAAAATCTAAAGAATTTACTCCAAAAATGTATTTTGCGGGATTGGTGTTTATACCGAACTCTTCTAACCGTGTAAAAACTTCCTCTAAGTGTGATTCATGCACCTTTTTATTTTTACTTGCTATTAAAACATCATTTATGTAGATGAAAACAAAATCTAATTCCTTTAACACGTGGTCCATGAAACGCTGGAATGTCTGTGCTGCGTTTCTAAGACCAAAAGGCATTCTAGTGAATTCGAATTTACCGAAAGGTGTAGTAATAGCTGTTTTGAAAATGTCATCAAGGGCTACCGGAATGTGGTGACATGCCCTTACTAAATCAATTTTGGAGAATATTGAAGAACCATTTAAATTCAATGAAAATTTTTGAATGTGTGGGATCGGGTATCTATCGGCTGTAGTATTTGTATTTAAGCGTCTGTAATCCCCGCAAGGTCGCCAATCTGTTGAATCTTTCTTCGGTACCATATGTAATGGAGAAGAATCTGGTGGTGAAGAAGGGCGACATAAACCTAATTTAACCATATGCTCGAACTCTAATTTTGCGATTTTTAATTATTGTATATCGAGTCTTCTTGGTCTCGAGAAAGGAAGTTGTCCTTTTGTAGAAATGTGATGTACTATATTATGATGTACGGGAGCATCGTAACAAGGTGCTTGAGTTAATGATGGAAATTTTTGTAGAACTTTTCCGTACTCATTATCGAAAGGGTCATGACGTGATGAAGGGGTATTTGGGTTTATCGTTATTCCATTTACACCGATTGACGTGTTTCCATCAATTAATTTTTTATTTTTAATATCAACCAATAAATTGAATTTTCCGAGAAAGT
This sequence comes from Dioctria linearis, assembly GCA_963930735.1. Lineage (NCBI taxonomy): Eukaryota > Metazoa > Arthropoda > Insecta > Diptera > Asilidae > Dioctria > Dioctria linearis. The sequence goes on from OZ005742.1 coordinate 219,920,505, forward strand.
CTGCCCCAATAATTGGATTATTTACTCCCGTTATAATGAACGGATACGCTAGATCTCGTCTTAATCCGATATCTACTTTCAACAATTTCGTACCGTATGTATTAATTGTTGAACCGTTTGCTGCTGTTAAAATTAGATTTGGGTTCTTTTGGCATTTACTAAAATAAGCCTTAGGCAATACTGAAAGGTCTGCCCCAGGGTCAATTAAAAATTTGAATTTATTCTCTCTGTCTAATAGGAAAAGTCTTTGTGAAACATTATTATTTGACATACTGGACGCTGAGGGGATATTTAGTTTTTTAGATCAATTTTGTTAATAAAAAAAAGCGCATGGAGAAATGCATTTGGTAGCTTTTTCTCCAAATTTAAAGTGGTACCAACAAAGTTGTTTATTGTTATCAAGTTTTGAATAACTTTGTGAACGATTTCGTGATCTGTATCTCAAATCATTTTTAAAAAGATTGTTGTTATTATTATTATTATTCCTTGTAAAATTGCGAAATAAGTTTTCTAAATTCTGTAATTTGTTTTCTAAAATTGTTATTTTATTTAATAATTGTACATCGTTATTTATTGCTGAAAATTTTTGTTGGGGTAATGGTAAATCGAAAGTTTTATTTATTGAGGAAACATATTGTAACTTTGTAACGTCAAATATTTTATCTGCAAGTTCCAATACATCTTCTATATTTTCTTTGCTTGAAGCAACCAATGCTATGTTTATGTTTGCAGGAAGTTTTCTCATCCATAGTTTTTTATTAATTCTGCTCCAAATGTTGTGGAAGTACCAGTAAGGGTTTTCATAAACCTGTAGAAGTCGGAAGGTCTTTTATCTCCTATTTCTGAGGCACATAGAAATTGTTCTAATCTTTTCTCTTCTTAATCGTTGAATCTTTGAATGAGAGTTTTTTTAAGATTCTCGTATTTATCTGCAGTTGGATGTACTTGTAGAATATCCAAAACGTTCATAATCGTCTCCAGCGGAAGGGCTCGCACTATATGGCAGTATTTCGTCAGTTCGAATTCCTTTATCTCGGAATTCAGCCTCTGCTCGTATAAGCCAAGCTTCTGGAATTGGTGTCCAAAAGTTTGGCAGTTTGACAGAAGCCGCTGCCACAGAACTCTGTCGTTGAATATTTATTTCGTCTCCTCACATTTTTGGACAATAGCTTTAGACCACAAAAAAATATGTAACTTATGAAAAAGAAAATTTCACTTATCCGCACAATAACTCGCGATATTTAAATGAAAAATATTTTTATTTCTTGGGACAAAAAGACTCTGAAAAGTACAAACTTTAAACACCGATAAAGATCTCGTACTAAACTTGTACTTTTGTAATCTTATACTATGTTCTATTTGTGTTTTGTGTACAATTATTGTAACAAAATTCAAAAAATTATATGTGGTATACCATACTATGTTCTTTTCTTCTTATTTTTGTTTTTAGTTGACAGTTATTATTGTAAATTGTTCTTTCTTCTGTATTTAATCTTCTTTCTTCTGTATTTAATCTTCTTTCTTCTGTAATTGATTCTTGATTCTTTCTTCTGTCTTTCTTATTTTCTTTTCTTCTCTCTTCTTTTCTTCTGTTTAATTTTTTTAAATTTTCTTTAGGTCTTATTTAAGTTCTTTTCTTCTGTTATTATTCTATTATTCTAGAAAGAGGTACCATACCACTGGTGAGGGGATACCTTAACTAGAATCTTAGAATTGCCGAATCGACGGGTTGTCTTGTTGCTTTTTTTGTAGGGTTTGACGGGTTGTCCTGTTGTCGGGGTAGACTGGCTGTCCTGTTGTTCGAGGTAGACGGATTGTGCTGTTGTTCGGGGGTCATCAATTGAACTGGCAACAAATAAATATGTTGCTGTTCTTTATTTATATATGTATGTATAAAAATATATGTACCTATATATGTTACAGTCAAAACACGAAATCCGTCAAAACCCGATTTTACTAGAAAATTCTAGTTCTAACAAAGCGCTCTCGTTAATTCTAGTTTTAACTAATATAACAGAGTTAAAACTAGAATTAACGAGAGCGCTTTGTTAGAACTAGTATTAACTAAAAATATTTGTTTAATTCTGGTTATGGCTGAAATCTCGCGTAGCTCTTAGTTAAATCTAGAACGGACTGGTTGCTATTAGTAAATTTGCTTTACAATTGAATCCTCTCGCCATTAAACCTTGATGTTTATTACGGATGTGGCTATTTATACATACAGTAAGTAAACGCAATAGGTGAGGGGTGGGTGGGGGGCGTACAAATGAACGACACACACCCCCCGTACACTTAGCCGCACACACACATCCGCGCGCGCGGATGTATAAATAGCCACATCCTTAATACACATCAAGGATTAATGGCGAGAGAATTCAATTGTGACGCAAATTTCCTAATAGTAACCAGTCAGTTCTAGATTTAACTAAGAGCTTCGCGAGAATTCAGCCATAACCAGAATTCACTAAATATTCTTTAGTTAATACTAGTACTAACAAAGCGCTATCGTTATTTCTAGTTTTAACTGTGCTATATTAGTTAAAACTAGATTACGGAGAACGCTTTGTTAGAACTAGAATTTCCTGGTAAAATCGTGTTTTGACTGTAACATACATATATATCTATATGTATATCCTAAATTCTTTAGAGGATAAAAATTGAAAATTATATTATTTTTATTTAATGATAATTCTTTTTTATTTAAAATTTATTCTTTATTTTAATTGCTTTAAAATATTTTTATATTTTTTTTTTAAAGTGTAACAGTAAAAGCTTATTTTATAATATTTTACAAGTTTGCCCTGCCCTCTGGCGTCTAAATTAATATTAAAATATCCTTGACACAAATTCTATATTTTTAAAAAAATTCCCTTCCAAAAAGTCTTGAAATGTATTTTCTAAAAATGTATACAGTAGTGCGTATCTGTGGTCAAAGTTTCTTCTTCAAAGTGTTTTTCCCTTAAACATCAAATTGAATATTTTACTTTAATTACAGTCAGCGCAAATATTACTCTGACAAACAAAAAAATAGATTTTATTCTATTTTCAATAACAAACAAAAATAAAAATTATTTTGTAGCTTCCGCTACAGTCGGCGTTATTATTGACTACGTTGGGTATGGTTATATTCGAGCCAAAATATTGCTTGATGAAAATAACTACAATGGTGAACATTTCTTGGAAGTCTGCACTGTACACATACACCTTATAATTTCCAATTCAAATTACAATTACTTATTTATTTCCAATAAAGTACAAAGGCAAGGGTCTTTACTTAAGGACGTTCAACAGAACAACCTTAATTCAATAATGAGAAAGTTAGACAGGCAGTAGTGAGAAACACTATGATAAAGCATAAACTTAGTACAAAAGAAGCATTACAATGAAATAGAGTAGGATTAATTCAAAAATAGCAGTTATACAATTTGAAATAAGAAATCAGAATTGCTAAAAAAAATTCAAAGGATGGAAATATAGTGCAATCATTAAAAGCTACTTCAAGTTTCCACTTGCAGGCGACATCTAGTCAAGCTAATGTCAAAGATCCAAATGAAAGACAAAGTAATGTAATAACAGCGACTTTACCAGATTTATGCGTGGAGTAGTCGAAAGAATATTGGCGTAGAACCACACAAGCCATGCTTTCAAAAAGCTTGGATATAACAGACAATTTAGCAATAGGTCTATAATTCCTAACCAAGTCTCTCTTTCCATTTTTAAAAACAGGAATAACAAATGACGATTTCCAAGCATCAGGAAATAGACCCGTTTACAGAGATAAATTAAATAAATAAAGCAGCGGGCGCGAAAGACTATCAAAACATTGTTTGAGAACAATGCTAGGAATACCATCCGGTCCAACAGAACAAGAAGAGTCCAACTCAAGAACATGCTCACATAACATATGTTCACTAATACACCGAATATTAACATCTAGGCTAGAACAATTAGACATGCAAGACGACACATAAGAAAAATCATTTGCATTGCCATTGTCAACACTGAAAGATTTGGAGAAATAATCCGCAAAATAATTAGATATAAGAGACGGATCATGACTGGAACTGTTCAAAAAGGTCAGGCTGTTGGGATAACCATCGCATTTACGCTTAGGATTAACAAAGTTACAAAAACGCTTAGGATCATATTTAATATTATTTTGGACGTTATTTATGTAATAAATATACGCCTTTTGAGCTTCCTCCTCAAACTGTTTTCTAAGACAACAATAATTACGATAATCACTCATAGATTTAGAATTACTATAGATTCTCCACGCCTTATTACGCGCATTACGCAAATTACGTAGACTGTCATCGAACCAAATTAGGAGTAAGCCCACAAGAACATACCACATCCAGAGTATCGTATTCCAGCACAGACGTAAGCTCTGTTGGAATAAAAGAGCCTTCCTCAAGCGATGGAGTCCAACATATAGAAGGAAAGTTAAAATCGCCAAGAACAACCATACCATCATCTGAACTCGACATGTCAAAAACCGAATTGATGCAGCTAACATAGTCCTTGTAAACAGAAGAATTGGATCCCGGAGGTATATACAGAACAATTATATAAAACCAGCAAGCATAAGATTTAATCCGGACACATAAGAATTCCAAGGAGCTAGAACCATTCACATCAATAGTTTCAACCAGCAAATCTTTCTTGGTTGCAATCAAAACACCAACCCAACCGGGCACTGTAGCTGGTCCTGATGTCTATCGCGACGAAAAACACTAAACTCCTCAGAAAAAAGTTCCTTGTCAAAAACAGGCCAAGTTTCAGTGAAAGTCACAATGTCACAGTCCGATAAAAAAGCGTTTAAATAGACAGCGGAGGTTTTGGTTCTAAGTCCGTTTACATTCTGATGATAGATTTTCAATGCCTTGCTGGTCTCCTCTGATGGGATTTCCCTCCTAAAAAAAATTTTCTTGCTACAAATTCATGAGCCACAGTTCCGCTTGGCCAGAAGTCTGGTGAAATTAATGACTGTCAGAAAAAATTTTAAATGACGACATAAATCTCTTATCAATGGATGAGTTCATATGAAGGCAATTGTAATCATTGTTAACTGGAACATTCAACTGAGAGGCAATATACTTAGATACGTCGTCAGCTGTTGTATGAGGCGCCAAACGGGACACGAAAGTGCAAACTGGTTTAGGTACTGCTGATAATGTCGGTACAGATGATGAAGAATTATCATTGTTATTATCGTTGTTGTTGCTCTCAGGCAAAACACAAGCAATAGCTTGAATGACGTCAGTGTGAGCAATGTTATGCAATGAATTCTTTGCGAGTGCAGTTGCACTACTGCCTGCAACAGGTGGTTTGGAGACTTTTACATTTTTATTAATATTCACTGCAGGTCTGCCATTTGTTAATGTTTTAACAGATGACGATTTCGATGAGTTGCGTGTAATGCGCACCACTGGTGATTGTACAACTGCAGAGGACTGACCAACAGAAGTTGCCACAGAAGATGACAATGTACGACGTTTACCCGCAACGATCCCAGGAGCCCACAAGCCTATCAATAGTATCCGTAAGTTCAGCCAACCGCTTTTCCAAGTGGCAAATTGAAGGAGATGAGCAAGCCGAACAAACCCAAATAAAGCCATCAGCAGCAGCAAGCACGGAAAAATGGTCAGATGAAACACCAGTACATTCCAAGTGATATTTATGACCGCAAATTCCACCGCAAACCAATGCTTTAGATTTAGCATGTAGAGCATTCCTACAGCTATTACAAATAGGTGAACTAGTCATCGTGGACACACAAAAAAACAAAAAATGAACAATAAAAGAATGTTAAAAATTTATACGACTAAAAGCACTCAAAAACATTTCTGCTCACCGCAACAGCAAGACTACTACTATGATTACAACATGATTACAACAACTCGTTCTAGAATTTAAGAATAAACTTAAATTTTTTACCCGACAAACGGTAAAACCACCCACTTAGTGGAATTCAACGAGAGGCCAATGCCGATAGACCACTCGGGATTTTTTTCCAAGTCCTCAATCAACCTGCTGACGCAATCTTTAACTAAGTCGATGGGACGACTAAGATATAGTTAGACATCATCAACATACATACGAACTTTGCAGCGTAAGGTAACAGTGAGCATGTAATGTACAACCGGCCCCATATCTAGTTTTAGCCCCACGTTGCTGGGAAACGACACTCAAGTAGCAAATGGATTATGAAAACACAATTAAGATTCTTGAATTCCTCAGATAGATACTAAATAGGATTAGGAATAAGTTATAAGACTAACACTAAATGCAAGCAATAAAATAAAAAATTAATATAAAATAAACAAGTATAATTAGTGTGAATTATGTATAAATAAAGCGCCTACAATTAACAAAATAAATTAATTACCTCAACTAAATAGTCAGTTGCAGCGACTAAATTGTTGAGGCCTATTGTCGATATGTTCCCGCGAAAACAGGGTCGAAGTTCAAATGGAAACCACACTTTATAAAATACGGGCAAATTTTGATAGATCCCTCCTGCACAACAATATTATGGAGAGAAAGCATGAGAGGTCAAGAGGAGATGTTTCCGGTTTTCTTGCGCTTTTTTTTCCCTGCAAACCGACGAATACGGAGGAAGTAAAATTAAGCTCGTGGAGTTACAATTTATAAGAAAAGTATTAATATATCCTGAGCGAAAATTTAAGGGGTTATTCGCAGTTAGCCGCTTGAGGACTACTTCTATTTATTTTATTGATGGACGCTAAGATCGACCATAAGGAGTTCGTCCAGAGACAAGATTATCTACGTGGAATATAAGAAGCTAAGTAACTGAGTACCGAAATAGCTAATAATTTAAATCAAATACAAGACAATAAGAAGTGTAATAAAAAAAATACTAACGTAGATGAAGAGCAAATAATCTTAGTGGCATTAGTTAGCAGTGTAATTAAGGACAGCCGTAGGGTTATGAGTTTATTCAATTTATAGAAGGGATTCAAAGACTAAAATATTAAAGCATTATCCCAATTTCAATTTCAATTTTTATTTATTTATATAAATTGTACACAAGAATCAATCAATATGAATTCTCTTGTAGTACTTAAAATGCCATTAATATTCTATTATTTAAGCACAGAATCATAATTTATAATTGTAAGAGAAAGAAAGTTTCAGAAAATCAGAAAATACAGATTACATATTAAATTTACAAATTTATAAATTTATAGCCTATAAGATAAGATATAATATAAATTAATCAACCAATCGAAAGACCCGAACCCATAACTAACCCAAATGATTCAGATTAAATCAACCAATTAAATATATGTTAATCATTAAGAGTGCCTTAAATCTGACCGTCCAACCAGTGCGCTGGATATTTATTAGTAAGTGATTGAACGTGCGAACAGCACGGACGAAGTAAGAGTTTTCTTGAGCTGAATATTGAAATCTACGAATTATTAAATTATTATGACGCAGAGAATTTGAAAATCTAAGTTGGGTAAAAAGGTACGCCGGTTTACCAGAGTAAATAATTTTGTGAAGAGATATAAGTAATCAGCGATGAAGGAACTCAGTGATGGAACACCCCAATAAATGAAATGTGATCATAACGTCTAAGTCTGTAGATAAATCTAAACAGTCATTGAACGCTATATTAAGCCTTCCTGAGCAAATAGAGTCCAAACGAGGTAACAATAATGTATCATTAATGAAATGAGGAAGAAGAAGTGATCGAACCAAAAGCATTGGGGTGTTTGTTGACAGGAGATTAGCCGAAAGCCAAAGGCAACGTAAGGTACCATATATTTTACCAATTATATATCCTATATGATCACGGAACTTCATCTATGTATTGATATATACACCTAAGTTTTTCACACGCTCACAAGAAGAGATTGGGTCACCAAGAAGTGTAAGGGAGGAAGATCCAGGCCAATAAGGTCATTTAGATAAAATTGAATACACTGAGACTTATGAGGATTCAAACTCAAACAGTTCAAATTAGCCCATAATGAAACCCTCTCTAAGTCTGAGTTCATATGATCGAAGCAGTCTTGAGACAGACCAATAGTTCGACTAAGATAGAGCTGCACTTCATCAGCATATAGGTGTACATTACAATTCTCAACATTATCGGGCAAATCATTGATGTACAAGCTGAATAGCAGGCACTAAGGATTGAGCCCTGGGGCACACCACGGTCAAGTTGCAAAACACCAGATTTGTATTATCTATTTTGACATATTGATGACGGCCTGATAAGAAACTACCAATAAGTGCGATAGAAGAAGCTATGGAGTTGGATTGTGATCCCACCTTCGACAGCAAATTAGAATGATTAACTGAGTCGAACGCTTTTGAAAAGTCAAGTAGCATTAGAATACATACGTGATTCATATCGACGGATTTCTGAATATGTGCCATGACGTCAATAAGAGCAGTCTCACAACTACGGAACTGCCGGAACCCGCAGCGAAAAGGACTCAATAGACTATGTTCATCCAAGTAATATGTTATTTATCGTGGCATTAATACTTTCTCTAAGTAACACAACAAACTAATTGGCCGATAGTCACCAGGATCTTTCGCCCTTTTCACTTTTGGTACTGGAAAAACCACTGCTACCTTCCACTGCGAAGTAAATTGTGAAAACGTGTGACAGCTATTATAAACATGTAAGAGTGGCTTGGTTAACCAAGGCATCCAAATCTTAATAAACTGTGCGGAAATCCCATCAGTCCCAGTAGCCCCCCATTTTATAGAGTATATCGCACTAATGAGCTCAAACTCATTAATACATCTGAAACCAAAAGGCCGATTATCCGATAACTGGTGGTCAAAGTCGGATGAAGAGCGAGAGTCAAATACAATACCAAAGTTCACTGATGCAAAATGAGAGCTTAGTAAGGATTTAGATCACATTGAGGCTCATCTCTGCCAAAAACACCTGACCTCTTAAGATTAGCTCATAATTTTTTCGAGGGTAGGTTGGGAGCAAACTTCATTGCATTGAAGCGCTATTTTGCAGAGCGGATTTTGGTTTTTACTCTATTGCGAATCAACTTGTAATGAGTACGGCTATCAGCAGTTCTTAACTGCAGATACCTCCTATATAAAAATTCACGTTCAGCAATAAGAGATTTTGTCTCATTCGTAAACCAAGGGCGGCCGTCATATTTAATTCTGCGGAAATAAATCGGAGCATGCGATCATGCAAATAGTTTTTTTGATCATTAAGAATTTGAACATAATCATCCACTGAAGTGCAAGCATAAAGCCTTTCAAAAGACAGAGATTCACAATCCTCAGGGAGTAAAGATAAATCCATATTACAGTACTTCCGGTATGAAATTTCTTGGTCATAAACAAAATTAAAATTGTAAGTAAGAAATAGAATGTCGTGGTCAAATATAGAAGGAGGGGTAACTTGACTGTGATATGGAATGGAATTTCTCGCCGTGGTTAGTAGTAAATCGAGCAACGATGGATTTGATGTATTAAAATATGTTGGAAGATTATTAACACCTGTCAAGTGTAAGCACTGCAGAAGAAATAAGAAAGAGCGAGTTACAATGTATTGTTGCAATATATTAACATTAAAGTGGCCACCGATAAGACTGTCCTCATATCTGTGTATGAGAGCACAAAACACTTCCTCAAACTCGAGTAAATTCTCTGCAGAGTAGCAATTGGGTGGAAAATATACCGAGGACAGTAGAAGCTTTGCAGATCCATATGAAACTTCAACAGACAGGAATTCCAATGAACCCGCAACAGAGCCTTTAAATATTCGAAAACTAAAGCAATCCTTCACATAAACTGCAACACCACCACCCTGTCTACCACATCTATCATTTCTAAAGATTCTGTATCCGGGTATAGTGACTAGAGAAGATGGTATCCCAGGATGGAGCCGAGATTCGCTAACCAACACCGCATGAATGCTAGAACCAGAGAAAATCTTACAAATTTCATCCATCTTCAGACGAATACTCCTAGAATTAAGACTACAAATATTAAAACCCCACGATTGTTTACATAGTATATTCATAAGAACCCTTACTCCACCAGAACCACCAAACACACTAGCCATTTGAATTATTTAAATCCCCACACATGGTTCGGACGGTCGGAACATATATTAAATAAGTTACATTTTTATCAGCATTAAGAGCAGGGAAGAGCAAAAACAATCAAAGCATAATGTTTATAACAAATCATTAAATAGCTTATGTATGAGAGGTCTTTCGATAGGCAAAACAGGCTTGGAATTATTAATAAGAAATATGTAATATAAGGCATGACTTTAAATATTCTAGATAAGGCTAAATTAATATGATTGAGTTCAATGAAACTAAAAATAATAATGTTAAAAGATCAGCAAAATCTAAAAGCATTATCAACTACGGTAATAACAAGTCTTCACAACACGGCTTCACTACTTCCAGGATCAGTGGCATAAAGCGTATGCAGCTCATTATAGTTCACGACTCTGGATGCGATTTTATCATTCGGCCCATATTTCACGTACAGGCGTCCATAACGAGTGTAGGCAGCAACTACTTTACCCTGCTGACGAAGTCGTAATGCAGGTCTAAGCATATCTCTTGTTTTGAAGATATACTCTCATTGATGTACACCGGACTTGGAGCAGAAAAACCACAAATATCTGACAGACGGATCACTCCAAATGCTTTAAGGCATGATAAAAAGGCGCGCCTCTCAGTGTAGCATAAACATTTAGCAATGATTGGAGAATCAGTCGATTTACTCTTAGACTTGTTGTTTTCACTGAGCTTTGGCTTAATTCGAAAAGCAGTAGAATATGGTGACAAAGAGTGTCCAATTCGTTCGCATATAAAAGAGAGAACAAGCGATATATTTTCAATCTCTTTGATAGGTATCCCTCGAATCACCACATCTCTAGATCGTTTTATGCAATCCAAATCATCTGCAGTATTCTCCAAGTCTGAACATCTTAATTGCAAGTTAGAGATTGACAACTGGACAGCATCAATACAGCTATTCACTTTCCCAATAATGCTATCAAACCTGGACATTATTCGATCCTCCTGTTGGACTAAGAGCTGCTTTATACTGGATAGCAGTCCAGCTACATCAGTTGAAATTAACATCTGAGCATCGGTTAGACCAGGAGAGTGGCAATTTAAATTTAAATTATGATCAACAGAAGGGGAAACCTGGAGATCAAGAGCTGCTTTAGCAGGATCTAGACTTTCATGGTTCAAAGATGTGTGACTTCGCAAACACTTGACAATAATTCCCCAGTATACTCTAGATAGGAGAGAACCAATCGTGATAGGCTGATTGTTCTCAACTATACTCGAGTCGTTCCCTCTTCAGGAATGAGGATGGTTCTGTTCGTCCTCCATGGTGACGGCTGACACTCCATCACCATACATAATATATATATAGAAAGTACAGCCCATTTGCGATGGAAAATGTTATATAGCATATTCTCGAGTTCGCAATATTGTCGAAGTCATAGGCGATTTTAGTCTTTTTCAAAATTTTGAACCTTAAGTCACTTTTTTGGCTATAACTCAGTTCAGAATGTTCACAGGATGACCATTTTCTTTTGTTTTATTCGTGTAACTCGGCTTTGAAAACCTTTACATATGTATAATGGAAATGTTGTCGATTTGTTGCCGAAACATTTGTTCGTCAGAAATTCATATGTTTTCATAGTCATAAATCTCAGAAAGTAGCCATACCCATAGAGGATCCGGTTCTCATAAAGAACACCCCCATGTATTACCTTTTATGAAAGTTCAACACGATTAGTCTACCTGAAGTGTTGCCAGAGTTACAGTAAAACTTGCTGAAACATACCTCTCATAACTTGAGCAAAATTAGTTCGAATTGCAAGAAATCTGTTAAGGATGGAAGAACGAATAGACCTGAGGCAAAAACTCTCACGATTCTCAATAAACAAAATTTATTTCAGAGACGATTGGCAACTTATTTTCCATAATAAATCCTAAACGGTATTTACCAAACCAATCTAACCTGCGAGTACATCCACTGACAGCTCTAGTGAAGGTGAAACATGATGAAGAACATTCGAAAAGGTAAGGAAAGTGAACTTCTTTTGAATTTAAGAAGTCCAGGTGATACATTGAAAGTCAAAAGTCAACCATAGGGTAGAGAAGCAAAACAAATTAAGTGTTTTCGTTCGAATTTATTTTAAAAGCTGTTCAAAATTTTCTCCAATTTGATTGATACACATTTGTGCTCTCCGTATTAAAGATTTCTTAATTTTAGTTATCCCCAGTTCTCTTCTAACAATTTCCGCAGTCTGGTAAATTTTTTCCAGTAGCATTTCGCGTGATGTTATTTCATTTCCGTACACTAATGCCGTTATGTGTCCCCAAAAATAAAATTCCAAAGGTGTTAGATCCGGTGATCTGGCAGGCCAAGTAATAGGACCAACGTGACCTATCTACTGATCGGGAAAAGTGTCATTCAAGTTCTCTTTACCTTGTCTGGTAGATTTTCGTCAAGAAATAATAATATTACCCACCGTGCAAATACCATTCAGGGCTCAAATTTCCCCAGACATAGAGCTTGCAGACGTTACTAATGATACGGGTGCAAGCATTCTTTCTGAATTCTCGATGAACCTACTGAATAAGACAAGTTACAAGAGTAAGCACTACTGCATATTTACAAAATTATTTATGTAGGTGTTACCTTTGTATGAGGGACTTCAGTTCTTCTAGGTATTTACCGACGCTGACACTCGGCTCATTTTCTACGATGTCAAGTACTTCCGGTAACTGAATGAATCGTCTTTCGACCCGACCTTGAAAATACCGTTTCGCATAAGCGCGCGTGCAAATTGGAAAAAAATCTTGTCAAAGGAATTCTCAGCGACGGATACCTACTACGGTATTCTCCAACAGTTTGAGAAGCATTACCATTACAAAATCCATACAAGAAGGGCAAAAATCCATACAAGAAGGGCATTTCCGTTCACTTCCCCTTTGAATATCTTAAACTCTTCAACTTTACCTACTAAGCGAATCTTTCACACCTTTGTATATTCTGTTAAAAATGGGCTGTACTCTCGATCCTTAAATTTTTTACCATCTCGACGGGACACCATATATGTAGTATACAATGTGTATTTTCGAAACATGATCAAACGAAATGTGCGGATACTAAATATAAATTTATCGATAAAAATCAGAAAAAAAATTATAAGTTAACTATCTCAAAACCCAAGCCGATTTATTTTATTTTTAAATGAAAGCCTCTTCTTTTTTTTTTTTTTTTTCGTTTTAAGGAAAGGGTGTACTTTCTTTAGAGTAGTTTCATTTAAAAGCTAGATAGTCGACCTAGCTAGAAAGATAAAAAAAAATAACATTGTCCAACAAACAAACAAATAAAACCTAGTAAAAATATAAAATTATTAGAAATTTGTAAAAAAAACGGTTTTTATTTTCATTTTTGATCTGTAACTTTAAACCTGGGTAATGAGGTGTACTTTTTTGCATGTTTTATTAAAGTTTGTGATTTAGTCTGCTAACTCTCCAAAAAGTATGGGGCTATCTCTTTTCGTTGTCATGATAGTCACCATTTAAATTAGGTGCTCTCAGCCTTGTACAAAGATCAAGAGGAATCTAAACTGATTTAATTTACATAAATTATGAAATAAAACAAACATTTTAGTAATAATTTTAGTTAATTTGTTAAATTTTCAAAATGTCCACCATTTTCTTCAATGCATACCGTTGCACGTAAAGCCATACTGCGCGCTCTTCTTTTTAATACGTCGCGAATGTTTCTTATTTGATTCCCCGCTGCAATTATTTTTTGCAACAGCTCTTCTCTACTTTCAATTGCAGTGCTGTGAACCAGCTGCTTCATGTGACTCCATAAATAAAAATCGAGTGGCGTCATACATGGGCTTCGCGCTGGCTACACCAATGGTCCGCTTCGTTGAATCTATCTGGCTGATTACGTCGTATTTAGATAATCACGCACGATGAAGTGACCTGAGTTACAGTTATGCTGGAACCATATTCTGCTTCATGTTTCTAAATCAACATCTTGCATTAGGCCTGGAAAGTCTTCTTGTAGAAATGTTAAATAGGCTTGATCTGTCAAACTTGATGGAAGAATAAACGGCCGATTAAATTATATCCAATTATTGCAGCCCAAACGCTATTTGAAAATTCGACTTGAAGCGACACAGGCCGAACCGCCAACGGATTTTCGTTCTACAGCATCCATATGTGCAAGGTACGGAAATTAGTGACTCCAGTCCGGTTAAAATTTGCTTCGACGGTCCACAGAATGTGGTAACAGAAATCGAGGACAAGACGTCTTTGCCCCAGTAGCCAGAACTAAAAACGGCTCTGCCGTTGTAATCTGGGTCGTGCAAATTCTGAACTATTCAAAAATCGAAGAGGTATAAGCTCTCCTTTTTCAAAATTTCCCACACTTTGGTATGGGATATCCCTAACTGAAGCTCTATTCTTCGGGTACTAGTTGTAGGGCCTTGATGCACTAAACGCAACACTTTTTTATCCATTTCTACGGATACAATGGGAGCACGTTGATGACATGGGTGTCGTAGTCTATTCTCACTAAACTCTCGATAAATGGTTGTGAAAACTCTGCAGTCGACGGCAGGTCTTCTTGGGAATCAACGACAATATTCTCGAGCGGTAACGTGAGAACTGCCATCGCAAAATCCATAAACAAAATGGATATTCGCTAACTCGCGAGCAGACAAGGTGTCCACCGTAGAATGCATTACGACGAAAAAAAAAATTTAGCGTATTCAACGTCAGGAAACATTTTTTTGCATTGGACTATTTTGGAGGTGAATATCATGACAAAGAAAAGAAATAGACTCATAGGTTTTGGGAAGTTTGTAGAGTAAATCACAATAAACATCAAAAAAGTACACCTCTATTACCTAGCTCTCAAATGAGACTACTTTGAAGAAAATACACCGTTTACTTTAAAAAAAAAAAACAAACAAAAAACAAAAGATGAGGTATGCATTAAAAAAAAATTTAAATGGCTTGGGTTTTGAGATAGCTAATTTATATTTTTTTTTCGGTTTTTTATCGATAAATTTATGTCTAGTATCCGCACATTTCGTTTGATCAAGTTTCGCAAATACACATTGCATATATATATAGGTATAATATATATAAACTGCAGCAGCGTTTTCTCTTGCTTTGAGGTCAGGCTCGCTTTTCTGATGCCATCGTCGCCAGCGGCAACTTTGGGTTTTAGCCTGGCGATTCTTATCTTTACTTCATCTGCAGTGATAGACGTTAATAGACTATCAGTAGAAATACTCTCTGTGGGCATATCGCTGTAAGTAATGCGACTCATTTCGCCAGCGCTCCATAAGCTTGAGAAATAGCTTCTCACTTTTCCGGGACAGGGCCATTGGTGCTGTCAATTCCAGTAGCCTTGTCACTAATAATGTATTTAGCTAAGAGTGCTTAGTTAAAGTTAAATAACTCTTGAGTTAAGGCATACATATGTTTGATCCTACCTCTACGTGAGGCAGTTGTAATACCGCTAGGGTATCGTCTTTGTCGCCTGTCAGCTCTGGGACGTGCACTGTTTCTCGCAGGCTGACAGATGAAGCTAACGACTCTCTCATAAAGAGAGTCAAGAATGCTGCAGTCAAGTTTACTTTGACAAGCAGACGTAATATCACTCATTATATCCCTAATTATGTCCTTAGGCCATTATTTGGCAGGTCATTGTCGGAGCCAGCGAGGCTAAGAGATATTGTATCTAGCCATTTTTCATGGCACCAATCGGTTGATCCAGATGGCTGCATTTCGATGGCAGCTAGCACAGGTGAGGGCGGAGCCACCGTTTGCTCAGCATTGTTAATGCTGATTTGGATATCATCGCTTACGCCATTGGTAGCTATCATTGGTGGGGGCGAAACCACCATTTTCAAATTACTCGAGATACATCCAGAAGGCAGCATCTCGTTAGTAGCTGGCGCATTAGCATTAGCGATGGTACTTTTGATTTCATTGATAATCATATCAACAGCTATCATTGCATGTTACCTGAGAAACTTCTTAGATGCGTATCGCTTTTTTTCTTTAAAAGCAAGTTCATTCTGTTTGTAGCGGATTTGCTTGCTGGTTTTAGCGGGAATGCTAGCTCCCATTTTAGAAGCTATTCTTGGCTCACCTTCATGCTATTAGAGGTGGCTAGGACTAAACCACCTGCTATAGTTGCGTCGTTTCTTCCAGAGGTGGTTGGGACAACGCCACTCTCATGCTGGTTTGTGTCATTATTGGTGCTATTCATATTATTGTAATCCCTCTCATTGCAGCGTTATTAGATCTGTTTCCACCTGGTAGATCAATCTGCTGCCGTGCTCAGCACTCCAGAAGGGAGAAAAACCTTCCGGGTTAATCAGACTTGATCGCAGTACAAAAAAGGAGTTGGATTTGTGCTGATAACCCAGGGATTGTCTAGAAGACGTCGGTGCTTTAAGCACAGCTTAAGATTTCCAGCGGTACCACGAGGAGGTGAGGTGTCCTAAAACATGGAGAGGCTACGCGTTAAGCATCAGTGTTCCAAGAAGCTGGCATCCACATATATACAAAAGTCACGGCTCCGGTGGACCACATAGCTTGTTAACACACATAGGGAGAACAAGAGGTTTCGACAATAACACAATAGGAAAGACGCACACAAGGAACGACATAGCTAGGTAGCGTCGATAGCTTCACAGTTTGGCAGCTGCTTAACCATCTACCAGAGTTGAGCCGTTCGTAAAGTAAGCATAAATGCTTTTTCCACCTACCTTTGTAACTATAACGACATACATATGTTCGGTTAATTATAGTCCCCAAGCCTATGTCAATATTGACGTTATTTTTGGCTGCATGTGAAGCTCGCGATCCTCGGAGGATATTTCAGGCACTACCCAGGAGACCCTCTCCACAGGCCGGATCCAGTGCAGATCTCGCATCATCATTTGAGGCCGCTTCATTAGCGCCTTCTATAGCGTCACTAAAAATGACGAAAGTATTGGCTACCTGTGTTACATCATTAACATGAAGAGACTATTTGCTACCAAGGGAGTCATAGTTACTCCCGTCGTTAACCGCGCTTACTGAAATTTCTTCACTTTGACATTCAGAGCACTGGGCAGAAATAACATTGTGTCAACACCCGTTAGGGCCATCGCAATTAAAGAGTCGGATTCCAGGAAAAAAGAACATTAAAACAAGATCAAGCTAGAAATAAAAACACAAATCCTATTCGAAAAAAGCGCAGGAAAACCGGAAACCATTACCTCTTGACCTCTCATGCTTTCTCTCCACAATATTGTTATGCAGGAGGGATCTATAAAATTTGCTTTCCATTTGAACTAGGAGCATGGCTACGCGGGAGCATATCGACAATAGGTATCAACATTTGTATCGCTGCAACTGGGAATTTAGTTGTGTTAATTAATTTACTTTGTTAACTGTAGGCGTTTTATACATAATTCACACTAATTGTACTTCTTTAATTTATTATTATGTTTTGTTTTATTAGTTATAACTTATTCCTAACCAAATTTATTATCTGTCTGAGGAATTCCAGAAGCTCAATTGTGTTTCCGTAATCCATTTGTAACCTACATTCCTCTCCGTTAGTAAGAGAAAATTTAAAAAAAAAATTTGTAATGTTATTATAATAGCGTGGAATTTTCAACTGAATCAGGATCAGCTCACCTTCATTTAAATTCGTATAGTGGCTATTTATACAGCCATGCCACTTACTACGTGCCCGGGATACCCGAGTATAATCCGAGGCTTTAACGCAATAATAAGCTATATTAATTTATATGTATTTAATATATACTGTATATGGTATATATATTTATTTTTTGTATGTTTTTGTTTTAACTTAATTCAAGTTTCCAAGTGAGCATAGTGCCTGTTGAGCTCTGAGTGACGTTACATGAATTGATTTTATATATTTAAAGCCGGGTTTACTTCCTAAATACATAAGTTATACACTAAAATATGTCTTTTTTGTTAATTGTAAATGTAGTTAAACAAAGAAATGGAAGAATAGTGAGCTATTCAAAGCTGGATCTATTTCGCACTGAACCTACGATTGGCGGGAGGCATTGCGGCACTAACCTAAAATCTTTAGTGCTTTGAAGAAGATAAGAAGGGTGGTCGTATTTTTGGATAGCTATTATCTGGTTCATATTTCTTTTATTTAAATGTAATTCAGTCAATTTATTCAATTTCTAATAAGGATAAATGGCAATGTTTATCTAAGTTTGCTAATATCTATATTTGCTCTAATTCACCAGCCGAGATCATTTCCAAGCCCGTCTGCAAGGCGATGCACTAAGTCCGATTTCTTTTTTGTTGCAGTATATTTGATAAATTTAGGTGCTTTAGGTGCTTTGTCGCGTCCAAAAGAACATAATTGCGTTTGTAAACTATTTCACCTATATTAAGTCTGAATGCTATTCTGTATCGGTTGAAGTATTATTTATTAATTTCGTACGCCTTGACAATTGTTTTGGAAATACCGTCATATATCGGATTTAGTTTTTCAAGGAAGTTAGTTCTGTGAGTTACTGGTGCTACTGCTATAGAATTAAAAAGAACATAATCGGATGATGTAAACATAAACTCTCTTCCTAAGTTGAGCAAAAATGGGAAATACCCTGTAATGCTGTTAACAACAGTGCGTAACCCTTCGGTTATATGACCAATCTCCCGATCCCATATTTTATGATTATCATTAACAAATGCTCTGAGAGCGCTACCGACAACTTTATTCTATCGCTCGGAAAAGTTATTACGTGTATGGTATCTACAGTTCAACCAAAAGTTCTTTCTACCGTAAACATGGAGTAATTTCCTAAATTCTCTCGAATCGAATTGTCGATGATTGTATTTTCGAGCACTCCAATTTCGAGGAAAATCCGATTGTCGACAATTTGTGAAACCTTTTCTGCTGTCGCCATACGGATAAGGAATAAGCACGGCATCTTGGTAAACAGTCGCAAACGCCAAGGAGAAAGGTATTTCCCCTTATTGATTTTGGTAGAGGTCAAGTCAAAGGCAATCATTTGCCAAGGACGTGTTGTTTCTTTGAATTTACCAATGCGACCAAATGGGGGTTTGGTAGATGGTTTCGACTGGATAGTAGATTGGGACAGTATGAATCTCGTAAATCCATGCATGCGCGTCACTAATTAGATGACGAGGCATTTGGGTGTATTGTAATGATCGCTAGTGAGTAGACGTGCTTTATATCGGCTCCGAGTTTTAATAATCTGTCTTCAGTACTCCGATTTTACTTTCCATCCTGCTGTAAAATAATTGATTATATCAAGTGTTTGCACGATTTCGTTAATAGATCAGTGACTTAACACATAAGTGAAATCTATATAGAGTCTAGTTATTAGTTGCAAATTCTTAAAATTTCCTTATACAAATTAAAAGTAAGGTTGTCCTTGCAGTGATTCTCTTTTCATTTTTTCTTTGTCTCGGGTTGGTTCTAACTCTCTTAAACCGAAATGTCTACCAATAAACTATCCGCCAAAGGACAACAGGGGGGAAACCATCGAAACAACTCCGAGAATAATGCTGTTACGACACGCAGTGCTGTTAAGCTACAGGCAGATATTATCTCTGACTCAGCGCCTGATATGAGAGCCATCGGCAAATTCATCGAACAGCTGGAGTCTCGTCTATTGAGTAGGTTTAATGACCTCTTCAAACAGCTCGAGAGTCGTATTTTGGACAGAATTGATAATAAAGTAGCGGCGCTCGAAAATCTGATAACAAAGTGTGAAGGCATCATTGAGGAATTGAATGGAAGTCATAGTAGCACATTATCTCATATAGATGATTATAACCGCGTGCAAAGACTGAGCGGAATACCAATCGTCCCTAATGAGAATTTAACGGACATCATCAAGAACATTGCAATGATCATTAAGCATCCTATGTCGCAGTATATACATGCTTTTCGGGTCAGAAACAAGTCATCGCATCAGAGTGTCCCAATAGTTGTTCGTTTCTCTTGTTGGGCAGAGCAGCAATCGTTTCTGACTTCTTTTCAGAGATGTAGGGGCTTAAACTATTACAACTGGAGGGATTCTCTTCACCTACTCCAGTTTATATGAACGAGAGTTTAACACCACACAACAATTCTCTTCTTCGGGAAGCGCTTAAACTCCGAAAAATAGGAAAGATCCATACCGCTATGACTAGGAATGGGTACCTGTGCATTAGTGTTAGAGCAGAGGAGAGCCTAATTAGGATTACTAGTATGCATAAGCTGCATGACGTTGCTTCTCATGTGCCACTGCAGTGAAGCTGATCTTATAACCAATTCAATGGAGCTGATAGAAGGAAAGAACAAAAAAATAAATAAATAAAAGCTCATGTTTAGTAATAAAGTAAGTCTCATGTTTTTATTAGTTCAGCTATTAATTGATTTTTCAATAATTTGTTATTGTCTATCTTGTTGTCTAGACAAATTTTTAGCTCGGGGAATCCTGTGTTGGAATTTCTATGCGTTGAGGTTGAATCCAAAAATGTGTTCTATCAGCCGGTTACTGCCCGCCCGACATTTACAACCTTGATGGTGCGAATGAGTTCGAAAATTGCATAACTGATATTACTCACCGTTAATCTGATGTCATTGTAGGTGGAGATTTTAATGTAAATATACTCCGACATAACCGTCTAAGCAGTTTTGTTTTCTATGCAATCTATCCATCTCACTCTGATCAATTCCTACCCCACATTTTTAACACAAACAATCCGTCGCTGGTTGATCTAATGATGACCTCAGTTATGTCAAAAGTATTAACGCATAACCAAAATAGTCCAACTAGTTCAATGGACCATGATATCCTTTTCCTCAGCTATGACATTGATATATTGACTGCAAATTCCAATATTTCCTACTCGTATTACGATAATAATAACATAAGTGAAGAAGCCCTAACCGCAGAAATGTTCAGTTACCTTGGAGCTCCATAACCGATTCTGTTTCTGTGGAAAACCATGTTGAAAATCTCACCACTCTAATCAAATACTTATTTGATAAATATGTCCCACTTAAAACACGGCATAAGCGATCCTCCGGCTGCCCATGGTTTACTAGGGAGGTTAAGGTGCTCATTGCGGAGCGAGAATACTTATATTACAGATATCGACGGCTTAAAACCAATACAGCTTTAACAGCATACCGTATTGCTTGCAATAAGACAACTGCAGCAATCAGAAGTGCTAAATATGTATATTATAGCTCAAAGCTTAATCCTAATCTCCCTACTAAAACGCTATGGGGAAATTTGTGGAAGGCCGGTGTTTATGGGGAGGATAAAGTCGAATGTGATTATAATCCCCAAAGTCTCAATTCCTTTTTTACTGCACTTAACAATTCCACCCCTGAAACTCTTCACGGTCAGTCCAGCAGAAGCAGTAGTAGCATGGCTTTATATTCAGTCACATCCTCTATATTTATTCCATAAATCTGAAGCAATAGGCCCAGATAATCTACATCCGCGCTTTATTAAGCTGCTGCTTCCGTATATAGCAAAATACATCTTGCATATTATGAACATGAGCCGAACGTCTTCTTCTTTTCCCCGAAGTTGGAGAATTGCCTCGGTCTTGCCAATTCCCAAGAAAAAGTCCAAGTGATTACCGTCCTATCAATATCCTATGTTTTCTAGCTAAAGTTCTGGAAAGCTCATGTACTTGCAAATTATTGGATATGTCGAGAATACTCGGTTATTTTCGCCATATCAATCAGGTTTTCGTTCACATCATAGCTGTGAGACTGCGGTACTAAAAGTATCCAGTGACATAAGAGCCCTTGATGAGAGCGATTTCACCGCTCTGGTATTACTGGACTTTTCGAAGGCTTTTGATTGCGTTGACCATAGCATCCTGCTGTCTAAACAATTTCTAGAGTGCAATTTCAGTACGTCTGCAATATCGTTGGCCAGGAACTTTCTCCATGACCGCTACCAGTATGTCAGAACTGGACAAAGCGTATCGACTTTTGTAACGAAGAGCTTGTCAGCCGACAGATATACCTACATTCACTTGTACCTGAGTGTAGATACATACTGCATCCGACACCCCTTTGTGACAAAATCATATCCAGGATATGTGTGGGTGGCTGCACAGCGAGTATGCCGCTAGCGATCAGTCGGCTTGGGGTGGTTCTTGCCACCCGCATCCCTTCTATGCTTGTAAAGCTGTGCATAGAGAAGTAAAATGTTTGACCGGACAGACAGACGGACAATAAAAAAACCACTTGAATGTGTGACTGCAGACGGACAGACGGACAATAAAAGAAAAGATCTAATGCAGGCTTCCTTCTCATGGTGGAACCTGAAAGCCTAAAAAGAAGAAAATTGATTTTATTTAATATGCTGCAAAAAGAAGGAGAATAGAAGACCTCAGCAACGCCGAACAAGTGCTGATTCACCCGGAGAGCTTACAACGCTGGCCAATGGACGATTGAGAGAGAGTGAGAGAGCTGAGAGGGGTCCCTGATGTTATTGAGACCCCCGGCTTTGGGTACTGTTGGGCCCAATCGCCCCCATCCACCCTGGCTAAGCCTCCAAAGCCGTATCGAAATGCTTAGACCCATTTGGTGTATACATATCAGGGAGGCACGTCTCTCCCGTCGAACCGCCACCCCATTTCCCTCAGCGGTCTACTCGCTCATGCTGGTGTTTACCAACGTTACCAGTAGACTAAACGCAAAACGGAGCAAACAAAAGGGGAAACCAATAGGGCACATCAACCTCTCCAATCTAAAAACCAAGAAAAAACTCGAAAAAAAGAAACAAGTTATGAGCCTAAGTAGCATTCAATGAGACCACCATTTAATTTTCCTCAGGTTTGAGTGTCTCGTTATTCACTTCCTCTTTTACATTCGGGATGCTCTTAGCCTAAACCTACTCCCTACTAGATACACTTATGATCTACAAACAAAGTTATCTGAACTTCCAAAGTAATAATGAAACCAAAAAAAACTTTTGAAGTCTAATAAATATTTCACTAAAAAGAAAGTCAATTTGTTTCGACGAATATTGTATATTAAACTGAACCTTTAACCCCCGCCTGGACGGACAGAGGTGTACTGCTGAGATCCCTCGTTGAGTCGATATGCATTCGCTGGATGGGTGCACCCGGGATATCCTTTTACAGCTGGCGTCTTGATTGGACTGTGGGCTCATTGGCCTCTTTTTTTGTTTTTATAATTGGGTACGTTGACCTCTTTTTTTTTGTTATATAAATGGGTACATTGACCTCTTTTTTTTTATATAATTTTAATCAGATTGGCAACCTTCTAGGGTTGTTCGGAAGATGTGAGTGACGAGGAACCCAAAGTCTGTATGCGATAATCAGCACCAGTAAGTTACGAATGCGCACAGAGCTAATATAAATCACAATTGAATTCCACCTTGGCTTGTAGGAAAATTCAGAACGATGTGCAACACAGGTAAAATCTGATAATGCACTAAATTAATAATAGAGTAATCGTATTTATTTTAGCTTTTAGAAAAATTCAGCATGATATGCCACACAGGTAAGTTCTGATAACACAATTCCAGGAAAAAAAAACTCCGCATTATATGCCGCTCAGGTAAGTACTAATTCACGCACTAAATTAATAATAAAATAATCGTAGATTTATTTTAAATTCCAGACAAAAAAAAACTCAGCATTATATGCCGCTCAGGTAAGTTCTGATAGCGTACTAAATTAATAATAAAATAATCGTAGATTTATTTCAACTTCCAGACAAAAAAACTCAGAATTATATGCCGCTCAGGTAAGTTCTGACAGCTCAGCTGAAACTTCGTTTACAAGTCTCATCTTAACTCCTTGACCACCTATCACTCACTGACTAACTCATCCTCCAGCCAACATCAACCGATAATTCCCCCGAATCAGCCACCGGCCGGCAACCACCATTCCCTTCGATTCGAGCCACACACAACCCGAATCACAAACGATTGCTAGCGACTGTACTGCTGGCCACATGTATGGGTGTGTGCTCATGGGTTTTATAATATGCTCGTTGCCACTCAGCAACTTCTGGCGACAGAAAAATTTTCTGAAATTTGATCGCGTGATATTTCACCGTTTGTGGACTGGAAGTTTCAGTGACAAACGGTAAAAGATATGGAATTTTGTACCGGCGATGGGGCGACGATGCCAAGTTTTATCAATTTTAATGCAGATAAGAATAAATTACGCTGCATAGATGAAACGCGATGTAATTGGGGAGTTGCCGTAAGGAGGAATTTTAAAATGTTTTCTTTTTTCAGGATTTTTATAATATGGAGAAGTAGCATAGGGCTACTTCTCGAAAATATCTAACTTTTCCTTCCAGGTTTTTTCTTTATAATATGGAGAAGTAGCATAGGGCTACTTCTCGAAGATATCTAACTTTTCCTTCCAGGTTTTTTTCTTTATAATATGGAGAAGTAGCATAGGGCTACTTCTCGAAGATAGCTAACTTTTCTTTTCAGGAGTTTTATTGCATGGAGAAGTAGCATAGGGCTACTTCTCGAGGATATGAACTTTAGTCCCCTTCTTAGGTATCCTGGGAAAATTAGGGGGGTTTCTCTACAGAAGGCAGAGAAGCCGTACAAGAAGAAAAAAAGAAACGAAGAGGGGGGAGGGAGGAAAAGGGTAGCGTAAGGGGAATACGCTACACTTTATTACCCACTCTACGTTGTGTGCCCCAAGGATCAGTTCTCGGCCCTTTGTTGTTCAGTCTCTACATTAACGAACTTCCCAAAGTAGCACATGATGTTACTGTGCACATGTACGCTGACGATGTGCAATTGTACCTAAGTAGACCTATGGAGCTCTCAGCTGTTCAACCCCGAAAAATCCAAATCTATCACCTTCTATAGTGGTTACTATGATTTAGATGACATACCTCCAGTGTTTTTAAACGATGTCGCTATACCTTACTGAAGAGAAGTTGTAAATCTGGGTATTGCCATGAACGAAGTCATGAGCTGCTGCGATAATGTTGCTCGATTATTCGTAAAATATATGCAGATTTGCGAAGATTGTGGCTTTGCGCAAAAATTTTATCCACCAGACACTAGAATGAAGCTAGTTAAAGCGTTAATTTTACCCCACTTTACCTTTGGAAGTATGATATATTCCAAACTGGATAGTACCTGTCTCCGAAGAGTTGAAGTAGAATTTAATGATTGCATCCGTTTTAATTTTGGTCTCAGAAGGAATGACCATATCTCAGCCTATAAAATTTTGCTTCTTGGATGCTCTTTACATGCATACCTAAAGCATATAGCTCTGATCTTGATCTTCTTACGCACCTTACTTCACAAGGGGAAACCTGAATACATTCGAGAGTTTTTCCGAACCTCATTATCTCACCGCAACCGTAATATCATTATTCCAAGATTTAGGAGACTGGTAATGGAGGTTTCTTTCCAGGTCGCTCGATTGTGGAAATCACTCCACCTAATACTCAGTGTGTTGGCCCCGTCAATGCTTTCAAAAAACACATCAGGACTCAAATATTGTGAACTTAAACTTAATAATTTATCAGACTATTTCTACACAGCGGTAACAAGACTATCATTTTTTTCCTTACTTTTATTTAACTAATCAGAACTATAGTATTTTAGATATAAAGTTTACACATCTCCTTTGTCTTTTTAATTTGAAATTTCTCAGATTTAGTTTTTGATATGATGATATTGGCTGAATTAGTTTAATTTGGTTTTCCTATTAATTATTTTTAATTTACTTTATTTTCTTTTTATAATTATTTTGTATTTTTGTAGTTGAATTCTTTTATATAAGATCTTTTTTCTTTTCTTTTGTTTTTGATCTGCTCTTTCAATAACTTAAATTATACAGTAGCTCCTCTCTATTTTAAGTACAATCTAAAGATTTGTAATGTGTACATTTTCCGAAATAAAATTGTTGTTATTATTGTTATTATTATGATTGTTATTTGGCTATTTACTGCGCGGTTCTTCGCCACGTACTTACCACCTCCGTTTGGAGCTTGATTTCTTAATGGATAGTTGATCCTAATAAATGGCGAAGCAGCTGCAGGTTGACTGGAGACTTGTTCCTCCAGTCACATTTGCCAACTTCGCTGCATACCTTCCTCCTACTACGAAATTCCAGCTCACCTAACTCACTGAAACCACTCCTTCGAGTGACTTGTTTTGCACCATATGATTTGATCTTTCTTTAAAAAAAATCTTTGTAAGCTCCGTGTTATACTTGCCGAGCGGTTATGTGTTAGTAATAAATGAAACCACCACCCCTGTTATACAGATAACATTTATATGCACATATAACATAGATTAGTCTAGCGAAGTTTATATTTCGGTATCACCACGCGTGTGCCAATATATATAATCATGTATACCATAGACGATTCCCCAGACGATTATCACAGTTATTGAATAGGTCAGATGCCTGAAGGGGTATCATTGATTTAAGATAAATTAATGTTATGTAGCTTCAGTTTAGAATTCAGCATCATGTCATGATATCTCATATCAGTATATAGATGTGTCTGACGCACTTGTCACAGATTAAAATTATGATTAAGATCGTGTCGGGAGGTGTATGGGGCCTTCCAACGGACACTGGTGGTGGCACTAGCAACTACCTGAGGTGGTTGTAGTCTATAAATATGTGGAATATTTCAATGGTGCTACTGATCGCCATGAGCAATATCTTTAATAGTGTTTGCTTATCGCATATGTTCAATTTACCTAGCGCGATAATAGTGTTGACTGGCATAGCACCCCTCCTTCGTACCACAATTGGTAGAACCTCACGTGCTCCAGCGTTTGTAACTAATACTGGAAGCAGGGCTCATATTTCCCAACTTCGCTCAGCCGCCCCCTTTCGGGGTAGTCCCCGAGGACCCCTCCCTGGTTTGTAAATAGCAGGTCAGATTTGAGGACCTCTCCAGACTTAAGCCGGACAGTTGGCTCCCTACTTGTTGCTATATTCGAATCCCTCTTAATCTCTTCTTCTAGTACGAAATCCCAAATCTCGTTGTGCCTGTTGATTCTAAGTTGTTGAGTATGAATACATTGACCAACTATATATGCCAGTGTTTCAGGCATGCAGTGTCGCTTTCTGCATATTTGGTCCTCCACCGCCCTCGCCCTTGTCAATGTAACTCTAGCGGGAGCAACGTTAGCTCGTAGTTAAAGGGCAGTGAGTAACTTAAATGGCTTAGCAACCACGTGTTCCCAATTTTATCGTTGGTGGCTGCCTTCATTTCTTTACCTTGGGATGAGAGCGATTACCACCTACCAAATTCCTCCAGATTCGTTTTATCTTTAAATTTTTGAACGACGCTAGCATTATCAATAGGCCAGTTACTTCTGATACCATTCATTTTTAAATTTTTCACTAACTGTTCCTGTGGCATATATAAATTTAAGGCACACCTTAGTTCACAACATGGAACCACGATTTCCAATTTAGGAAATCCGAGTCCACCATTTCTTTTTGCGCAATATATTAGGCCGAGTTGAGAAAAAGCATGGCAAGAACGAGGCCATACATAGTGTCACGATGTAGGCCGACAAGAGGTCCAGCTTTTGGTGCGACTTAAGAGCCGCCTTTTTTACTCGCTGGCAGGATGTATAAAGGGCATACTTCTTGCCAGTGAGGTCTATACCGCCCCAGGGTGAGATCTTGACACCTAGATACTCAAAGCTGGACTTCTGGTCGATATGTGGAATCTTATCTTCATTTGTCATGTACAGATGAGAATCTGCCATGAACCATGAGTCACGAGTTTTCCTGATCTCACAGCTCACGCTTTTACTTCGGCTCATGGACATGCCATTATCCTTAAGGAATTTTTCCACATGTCTTATCATAGGGGTCATCGCATTCTTTTTATCTGCGAGTAGCACAATGCCATCCGCAAACGCTAGGGAAGACACTGTCTGTTCGTCGTTTATTTTAAATCCCCCCAATTCTTCAAGATGGTTCAAACACCACGTTAAATAGAAATGGAGATTGTGCGTCTCCTTGTTTGATTCGCCGGTCCAGGTTAATTCCTAGGGTTTAATTGCCCACTAATATCACTGTTTTGATCCCGATACACGAGTCGGCGATAATTTTGATTATTGTTGACGGGACTCTCTTCCTAACGAAAGCCCGTCTAATCGCCTCATGTGGCACCGTGTCAAATGACTTGGAAATATAGATCTGAGTGATCACTGCCCCTTTATTTATCTTAGCCAACATTATTATTTCATCCAAGATTATAATGTTATTTATGCAACCAGATCCTTTTACAATGCCCTTCTGTCTGACCGTAACGGTTCTGATGGCACGCAGTATAGCCTACTCAGCAGTGACCAAATGGTAATCGGCCTGTTATTCTCCACTTGAGTGGCATCTTTACCTTCTCTAGGCACTAATGTACTCCTGATATCCCTTAGTTGGCTGGGTTTGCGTAGCTAGGCAGAGGTTGAACACGTATTTTGGCACCATTATTGTCGTAGATCCACTTATTGATTCCATCTGCCCCTGCCGGTACACTGTTCCTAAGGCGAGACAGCCTATTCTTTACTTCTTCCAGTAGTCTCTAATGCTTTCTGGCTAGGGTCGACCGTTTCCGTAGGTGGTACTAAGGTTTATACCCTTGCGAATATACTTAGCCAATGTAGCCCTATCTTTTCTGTAGAGCTCTTGCGTTCTGGCGCTCTCGATCCAGTGCCATTGCCGCGACCGTTTTGACGAGATCCACTACTTCGATTATTAGGACGTCTAGTCCGTTGTGTATTTTGCGCGGAATTGAGAAATTCCAGAACCCGTTCATATATATTATTTAGGGTTAATGCATTTTGGTGTCTATTAGCAGCGGCTATAATGGCGTCATTAATTGTATGTATTACTGACGCCGACGATTTAGCACGTATGCCATTAGAGAAATCTGCGAGACCATTAGTGCTTCCTAATACATGTTGGTCCCTCCAGCTCTCAGTGCCATTTACCATTGGAAGGGAGAAGGTGACTGCTACCACCTCACCCTCTGCGAGTGCACTCACTTGTTCAGTAGCTATTGAACTTGAAAGCTCAGCTAAACATTTCTCCCGCTTTTATTTATACGATCCTTCTGCCCTCTTGTGCCTCAGCTATTTAGGCGTTTTTATGATTACCCAGAATTGCATCTTGAGCTTTAACATATACTCAATAAGATCGTCGCCAAATGTCGTCTGCCGTACGGCTCTAGTTTTATTGCTGTTAGCCTCCTCAACACGATCCGCGTTGTGCACACCATGGTGTGCATGCCGTTTAATGAATGAATCATTACCTGCATTCATCATTATCTCATTAGCGCCACAATATCCCGATCAGTACAACTAACGTACATACATCATGCATATGTACATATGCATATATCTATAATAACGACTCGTTATCGTAATAAGAATCTTGTTACGTACAAGATTACAAATATACATACGTACATACACGATAACGTACTTCTTGAAGCTAGCAAGCAAAACATACGCGCATACGTACATACATATAACGTACAAACATATAATAAATTGACAAACGTGAGTACGCGCATCAAATTGCATTCCAAGCAATTTCGCGGTGATTCCACCTCAATTTATTTATGAATTTTTACGTCACATATGGTTCATATGGTTAACCAAATCTATTTTCGTTTTATGAAGCAACTTTCTCTGTTGTTCTTTTAAAACGATAAAT
The DNA here is from genome assembly GCA_963930735.1 of Dioctria linearis. NCBI lineage: Eukaryota > Metazoa > Arthropoda > Insecta > Diptera > Asilidae > Dioctria > Dioctria linearis. The sequence continues at coordinate 219,950,285 of OZ005742.1, forward strand.
TCTTGGTTGCGTCAACCTTTTTGCGGCAAAACGCCGGCTCTTTGTATACAAAAATACAAACACGGCATGAGACCAATTTCATGCATTATAATGGCACTAGGTTAACCCTGACCTAACCCACAGTCATTACATGCCGTTTATTTTTTCCTCACACAAAATTAAGAAACTTCATGTTTGACATTTTTACTTTTTACTTGTACATAATTGGGAAATCCCTTGTGTAAAGTGAAATGGAAACTGACCCACTTATTGGGCAATAGTGCTGAGTTTTTTGTAACATTGGTTTCTTCCGTATATATATGGTTGACCAATGGTTGCAAAGGAATTTTTGAATGAAGGGGAAATACTCTTGTGGAACTACAAAATATTGAGAAATATGCAAAATTGGCTACTACCAATATATTGAGAGGGCGTTCCCGATATATTCGATTTCTGGAATTCCTATATGGAATTTCCTAGATAGTTACCCCCATACCTGTTTTTATCAATTTTGCTGAGCAATGCCAGAATCCAACTAAATAAAAAGCCGATGCATCTCAGGGACAAGGCAGAAGTTTTTCCAAAGTCTAAAGAATAAGGTTGACCCCCATCAGAGGTAAGGCAACCTATTCAAATAAATAAAATAGTATTCAAAGTATCAATTAAAATAGTATTCAAAGTATCAAATAAAATAGTATTCAAAGTATCAAATAAAATAGTATTCAAGTATCAAAGTGAAAAGAAGTATTTTTATTCGATTGGGCTAGTGATCTTCGCAAATACGCAAGCACTCCTAGGTCCAAGTTACGGCAAAGACTCACCCGTAACAAAAAATTGGTGGCAGCGCTGCGGATCTGATTTTATCCCAGCTACCTATCGTCGCAGATCTTTAGCTTTGATAAAAGAAGCTACAACAAAGGTAACCTAAGCCAGGCGCTATAGGTGTACCCATCGTTGTGTATTACACAACCCAATCCCAGCCAGGCGCTCAGGGATTGTGAAGAAGTATAAAAATATATAAATATACAAATTGAAGAAAGGCAATCATGGATCAAACAGGCCCTAGAAGGGAAAACGAGATCAACAGAATCAAGGAGCAGATAATGGAATATACCAGACCAGCCGAATCCGATGAAGACACCATGGACTTCGAAGACTACCAGGAAATCATCACAAAATAACAAAGATTGAACAGTCTTAGGAAATAAGATAAGTGTCACTATTTTTTAATATTATAAAATTTTTTTTTTATATATTCACACATATACATATCTGATGTTATGATTCCAAATTTTATATTGATTGACGTAATTTTATATTATAATTAATCTGGTGAAAACTAAGTGAGGAAAAAACCAAGTGTAAAAATGTAAATGAACAAGTTTTGTAAATGAACAAGTTTTCAAATCCATTATCACTTTATATATTGTCTACGCATCTCTCTCTTGATTTCATCTGGTAACCATTGTTCAAGTTTTCTACTTGCAAAACTATTTTCACTTTGATGACTTCGTGTTCCTCGTTTCGACGACTTAATTTCGAAAATTTTTGTTTTGTGCTGTTGTGAGTTCGAAATTTTTTTGTTTTGTGGTGTTGTGAGTTTAATTATACATAACCTCGTTACGATATCTTTTGTCTGTGCGCTTCAAAGCTACAGTGTTATTTTCGTTTATATATCAGTTCCGTACCACTCCTATCGCTAATTCATTGATTCCCCCTCGTTTTAAAAGTACTGTGTTTCTCAAATTGGAAAAGTTTAAAACGTGCAAACGTGTTAGCAAGATAGTCGCTACACGTTTTCGTGATTATTCAGCCCAGGCCGGGAATAGCCAAAAACATACGGCTGCACAACTAGCTCGCGCTTCTCGTTTATTACGTGCCTCTAATCGAGTCAAAATGACTCAACCTCCACCTACTGGTACTAATTCGGGGATATCGGACCTCAGAATAACATTAACGGATGCACGGAATATGATCCCAGAGTTCGATGGGAACTCAGGTGACCTGCATCGGTACCTCGCGTGCTGCGACATGTTATTCACGACATCCAAGAGCGACGCCGACAAGAAAATACTGCTTAGCATTTTAAAAACAAAGCTAACTGGCTCGGCATATGACATCTTTAAATATAAAGAAGTCTCAAACTGGGATGAATTAAAAGCAGAAGTCGTCGAGCAATTCCAAGAGCATAGACCACGTGTGGCTATACAAGGAGAATTGCTGCGACTCAAACAAACTACACGGGAAAGCATATATGATTTTGCTTCACGCCTATCAAAACAGCTAGCTGATTTGAATAGCGCCACGGTTAATGAAGCCACAGAATCTTCCGCAAGGGCATATCTCATCTCAGAGAATGAGAAAAATGCCATTAGAGCATTTGAAGACGGCCTTAAAAGCGAACAACTTAAGGTCATCGTTAAGGCACGTTCAGAGACCTCACTAAGGAAGCTCATAACTTCTGCTTCCGAACATGCTCAACGCATTGAGGAAACTCAACCCCTTACTCAAAAAACAGCGCCTAATGTGCAAGTATGCGACTATTGCTCAAAAAGAGGCCACACTAAAGAGAATTGTTTCAAGAGGAAGCAGTTGCCCTTAATAAATGCTTACCCAAACATAAAAAGGGAAATAAATAGAATTACATGCGGCTATTGTCGCAAACCAAACCATCACGCTAGAGAGTGTAGGCAAAGACAGTTTGATGAACGCCGCACTCAGTACCCAACAAATAGGCAAGCTCAATTTGGGGCTCAACCAAGAGCTTACCAACCTCAAAATTTGCCTAGTGCCGAAAATAATGGCAGAGGACAACCTCGCCACATGAAGCAAGTAAGGTGGACAACTCCAGAAAATTTTTCCTTGGGAAACGATTGCACGCGGGTGTATTCAGACGGCGAAACGTCCCGCGAGGAAGATATTCAAGCCGTAGTCCATCAACCACCCAATTAAGCATCCCAAAAAAGATGCATAAAAGCGCCCTAGTGGTTGCTTTCCATATCGATATCTCCCACAAAACAAAAGCAAACTTTATAATAGATACTGGTGCAGAAATAAGTCTACTCAGAGCAGAAGCTACTGACGATTCCGCTCTCGTATATGAGAAGCAAAAATGCACAATTACCACCCTGTCTGGTAATTGTTTTCCTTCATTTGGAGTTTCATATGGAACAATATCCATCCAAGATAACTGCAAAATAAAACATCCTTTTCATATCATACCAAACGGTAATAATTTACCTTATGATGGGATAATAGGAAATGACTTCCTATCTAAATACAAATGCGTAATAGATTATTCAAAACATATGCTAATTATAAACACAGATGCCTGCTCAAGTCAGGAATACGAATGTCAATTCAGAGAAATGTCTCCATTAAAGGGTAAAATAAATAAAATAAATAATGAAAGCAATACTTCCGAAGCAAAAAATTCAGCTACATTGAGCGATGTACCCACAAGTAGTAATTGCAATAACGCAAACATATTGACAATTCTCCTCCAAATAATATATTATTTTATGCTGTATGTTCTAAAAAGACCCGCGAGTTCATCAAAAGCTAATAATGATCAAAAATCAGATACAGATTCACGACGCTACGACTGTGATCTGTATACAGCTAATAATGATCAAAAATCAGATACAGATTCACGACGCTACGACTGTGATCTGTATACAGCTAATAATGATCAAAAATCAGATACAGATTCACGACGCTACGACTGTGATCTGTATACAGCTAATGATGATCAAAAATCTGATAAAATTACATTACCTGCACGTTCACAAATAATGGTATCACTTCCAATAACAGAGGAAAAAGGCGCATTATTAATAAAACAAAAAGAAGTAAGACCAGGTATATACATAGGAAACACCTTGGCACAAACGAGTAACAGTATGGTAAGAGTACTAATGATGAATACGAACGAAGAAGATATGGAAATCTCGAAAAATGAGATAGAACCAATTTGGGATTATGTACGGAACTATGAGGTGATTCAGCCCAATTATAAATCCGACCCAATAGAAAACCGCCTAAAAACATTGGAAAGTAATTTAAAATTAGAACATTGTAACCAAGAGGAAAAATTAGCTCTCACGAATATTTGTAGAGAATTCAATGATTTATTCTATTTAGAAGGAGACGCATTAACATATACTGATGCCGCTGCACATACGATTCCAGTCAAAATAGATACTACGCCCATCTATGTCAAGCCATACAGATTACCGGAATCTCAACGAAATGAGATTAATAGGCAAATTAATGACATGATAGACCAAAATATCATAAGCCCTAGCAAGAGTCCATGGAACTCTCCCTTGCTACTGGTACCAAAGAAACCAGATGAAACAGGTCAAAAACGTTGGCGAGTAGTAGTGGACTTTAGGCGCTTAAACGAAGTTACTCTCGGAGACGCCTACCCACTACCGAATATAACGGATATCTTGGATCAACTAGGACGATCCAAATACTTCACAGCCTTGGACTTGGCCAATGGATTCCACCAAATCCCGATGTCACCATAAGACAAAGAAAAAACAGCTTTTAGCACACCATTTGGACATTATCACTATAATAGAATGCCATTTGGACTGAAAGGAGCACCAGCAACCTTTCAGCGACTGATGAATACCGCCCTTACGGGACTTCAAGGTATTCGCTGCTTTGTATACTTAGATGATATCGTGATTTATGGGTATAATTTACGTGACCATAACGCCAAGCTTGTAGAAGTGTTTAATCGACTAAGAATGCATCAACTAAAATTACAGCCAGATAAATGTCATTTTCTACGTAAAGAAATCGTTTATCTAGGTCATGTGGTTGGAGAAAATGGAGTCCAACCTGACCCGAGTAAAATTAGCGCGGTGAAGACATATCCGACTCCAAGAAAACCAAAAGATATCAAGTCATTTTTAGAATTTGTGGGATATTATAGACGTTTTATCCCCAATTTTTCCAAACTCGCTAAGCCGCTGACTAATCTCTTGAAAAAAGATACCACTTTTGTATGGGATACGTTTTGTGATGAATCATTCAAGGTCTTAAAGCAAAAACTCATCAGTGCACCAATTCTGGCTTACCCGAATTCGATAAGGAATTCAACGTCACCACTGATGCAAGTGATATTGCATTAGGTGCTGTGCTATCGCAAGGCGAAATTGGAAAAGATCACCCTATCTGTTTCGCCAGCCGGACGTTAAATCCTGCAGAATGTAGATACTCTACAATTGAAAAGGAACTTTTAGCTATAGTTTATGCTGTGGATCAATTTCGTCCATATATCTATGGAAGGAAATTCAATATAGTCACTGATCATAAGCCCCCTCGTATGGCTCATGAGTTTGAAAGACTCAACCTCACGTCTTATGAGATGGAGAATTAAGCTAGAGGAGTATGACTATACTATAATCCATAAACCAGGTAAACAAAACGCAAATGCTGATGCTTTAAGTCGAATCAAAATTGAGGAACCTGAAATTACAGTCCCAAAATCAATAAACGTAATGACCCGCAATCAGGTAAAAGCCTCCAGTCTGACTGAAGATACACTGGATCTAAATAAAATATATAATGAATACGTTTCATCCATCCCCCCATACAGATGATTTTTCCGAAATAAAAGGACATATACTGACTCAAAAGAATTTACCATACAGATTCTTCATTTTACCTAAAATAGAAGATCCAACAGGAACTTACCTGAAAGAGTTGTTTCCATCATTGAACGAGGAAATGCAAAGTACTCAACTACGCGAGTACGTGAATGGTAGACAAACGTATATAATTGCTAATGCACCCTTACCTATGAAAACTATAGACAGTTTCAAACAAATATTAAATACCCTTTTAAAAATCAGGGATTATATCAAAGATAAAAACTTACAGGAAGTTCATATTTCTATACCTAAAATGGACATAGTAGGGCACGCAGAGCTAAAAAATATGATAACCTTCTCTTTAAAGAATATAAATGTTAAAATAAATATTTACACAACCCAAGTAAAAATAGAATCTGACCCAAAAGAGCAAGAACTCATAATGGAATCCTTTCATAAAACACCATTATGTGGACATCAAGGAATAACTCGGACTATTAAAAGAATTCAGACAGCATATAATTGGTCTCGATAAAACAGAGATGTCGAAAACTTTGTAAAGAAATGTCAATCATGCCAAATGTATAAACTTGTTAGAAATCCTAGAGTACCCATGAAAATTACCTCGACTAGTACGAGACCATTCGAGAGAATAGCGTTGGACATAGTAGGACCATTGCCAGCAAGCTATAACGGTAACAAGTATCTCCTCACATTCCAGGATGACCTCACGAAATATACTGAGGCCATACCTCTACAGAACGCAGAAGCTCGAAGCGTAGCAGAAGCTTTTGTTATAAATATAGTCTGTAGACATGGAATACCGGAATCAATATTGACGGACCAAGGTTCTAATTTTCTAAGCGAAATGTTTGCGCAAATGTGTAAACTTTTAAAAATTAAAAAACTGCAAACGACTCCATACCATCCGCAGACCAATGGAGCTCTGGAAAGAAGTCATAGAACTCTGGCCGAATACCTACGGCATTATGTGAACCGAGACCCGCAAACATGGGATACTTGGATACCGTATGCTATGTTTACATATAATACAAGTACACACTCCATTACCAATTACAGTCCATATGAGTTGATATACGGTTTTCCACCCAGTATCCCAGCTATAATTAAAGCAAACCCAACGGTAAATTACAATTACGATAATTACAGCAATGAGCTAAAAGCGAGATTGCAACATAGTCACCAGATAGCTAGAGAATCTATTCTAAAAAAAAAGAAAAATCAAAACAATTCTATGACAAAAACTCGAAAGCGAGAACCTTTAACTTAGGAGATAAGGTCTTTTTAAAGAACCACACAAGGAAAAACAAATTATCCGCGTTGTGGACAGGACCCTATGATATAGTAACTATTAATTCTACGGAAAATACTACTATTAAAATAGGGAACAAAAATAGAACAGTACACAACAATAATCTTAAGCTATACGTCGATTAGGAAAATTATTTTTTATTTATCTTAGGATGATTTGGATTCTCGTCTTCATCCTCCTAACTCACAGTGCAGACGCAATGATACAAAACGAACCGTTGCAAGTAACGATCCTGAAGAACAATCCAGGAATCTACTTCGAAGAAGTAGGAAGAGTAAGTCTCTACAGCAACGAGTGGCAAGTAATAACATATTATGACTTAGAGGAATTCAATTTTGAACTTGAGAAATTGTGTAATCATACGGAACAGACAAATAGGTTGTGTAATTACATAGAAAACTACCACAATAAGGCTCCCTTATGCAGAGACATAACACACCAATTATACACTATAATCGGAATCCTAAAACAAAATTCACTCCTGTTAAAGTCTGAATCTACTCGATTTAAAAGAGGATTAATTAATGCCGTAGGAACCCTAAGCAAGACCCTTTTTGGCACTCTCGACGCGGATGACGCTAAGACTTTTAACTCGCATATAGATAAATTAAAAAACAACCAAGACTATCTATTGCAATTAATCAAGAATCAAACCGTCATCGTTGATTCTACAGTTAATGTATTCAATAAAACATGCATGACAATAAAAGAACAATTCCTACATGTAGAGAAAAAGCTTAACGCCTTGAGTAACCTAGCCAATCGCGTACAAACTGATGAACTATCGAAGAATTTTACTACTGAACTCGAGACGATGGTCTCTCTAACGGCACTAATGATGGTACGATATCAGACCACCCAAAACCTCTTACTAGATCTGATAACAGATGTTAGACATGGTAAACCACACCCAGCAATAATGACCCCACCTCAAATGAAACATATCCTAGAAAATATCCAAAAAGAACTACCCAATACGCTCACTTTACCAATAGACAAGAACGAGAATAACCTTCTACAACTCTATCAAATTGGTAACGTGAGAAGTACAATTCTCGACAATAGAATAATTTTTCACCTCAAGCTCCCTCTCCCATTCAAAGATGAATACCAGCTTCTGAAAATACATCCCTTGCCGACAAATCATCTAGATAAGTTCATTTTTATAAAACCTTTACTCGAATATTTAGTAATCGATTATAATAGAGAACACTATTACACCGTAAACAGATTTGAGTTACAGAACTGTCAAACGCAAGATCAAGTACATTTCTTGAGCCGTATTATACACCCCATATTTAACACCCAGTCTACAAATAACCAATGCGAAGTACAACTCCTCAAACACAGTCATGAAATACCATCTTCTTGTAATATCAAAGCCGTTCCTCAAATGGATTTTTGGATACAACTATCTCAACCGGATAAGTGGCTCTTTTCTATACGAAAAATCACAGTGGTCGATGCCATTTGCGGAAATAATATTACTACATATAACTTGGAAAACACAGGAATTATTAATCTCTCCACGGGATGCCATCTCCGTACCCAAGATCTAATTATCCAAGCACATAATACTAAAACATCTGAGCTTAGTAACCACTACCTCCCATCATTAAATCTAACTTCTAACTTACCCCATCCTGAAAGATTCAACTCCACCAATGACCAGTACACGTCATTAAATTTCACGATAATGAAGAGTTAAATTCATTAAGTGAAGCACTCAATCGGCTTAAGCAAAGCGAAAATATAAGTTTCCCCACATTGAATACACACAACATTCATCATTATGTCATTTCTTATGTTCTATTTGCGGTAATCCTGATGGTTATCATTGTCCAAATATGCAAAAAATGTAAAGCCAAAAGGCTTGGCGCAAACAAAAGCACACAACAAAAAGACTTAGAGATCGAAAATCCCAAGTCATCCTATCAGTTAACAATGCAACCTTAACCACCTTAAGCGAATTTTCAAAAAAAAAAAACACAAATATATTCACACAACTCGAAAAAGAAAGCAAGTTTAACCACAAAGCACAAGAAAAACAAAAAGCTGTTTAATCTATGTAAGTTAATCTATTGTACGCCAAAAAAAAAAAGAGATAGTCATATATAGTCATAATCCTTGAAATTATATACAAATAAATATAATAGTAAATAATAATAATAATAAATAAAATCTAGAACCTAATAACTAGCCTACTATTAAATCTAGTAACTACTTTCTATAAAATTAGTAACAAACAAGAATTATTACAATAACATAGAGAGTAAGAAACAGTACTTTTACTATCATATCTTTACAACTACGATAAGTAATTATCCAAAAAATTTTATATAATTAAAATATTTTTATTACTATAACAAATTACTAATAGTCAGTAGACAAAAATTACTATTATCTTTATTACTATAATAATCAATAATCTAGAAATTACCACTACTGCAATTTTACTATAAATAAATAATACAAATATAATAGTATTAATGTAACAATAGTATTATTACGAGCGTGGCCTTAGTTCGTTATTTAAAACACAATATTTCAGATATAATTCAAAAGTTCTTTCTTTATTTAACTTTACCGTTTACTCTCACAAATTCACAAATAATTATCAAATCAACTCTTTATTTATCGCTAGTACTGTACTTCTAATTATCGCAATCCCAATAGTTTACTTCGTTCACTTCGCTGTCTGAAATAATACTCGCCTCCTGGACGTGAGCAGCGCCGTATTTATACTCTACGAATTATCCTAGAACCTTCCTGAATATTCCATTCTCCAAACCCAGTTTACTAGGATGTCACTAACCTAAAGTGGTTTCCATTTCCAATAGATGTCGCTTGTATCACTTTGTGGCGCGTAACACTGCCCCCTTCTTAAAATTGTTCGTCCCGAACAACAGGTGATCCACGGTCTTGATGCTCGCAGTATTGACATAAACGATCTAGATGAACGATTTTCCGTTTGCCTCTTGTACCCCGCTGAATCCTATATACTACGTCATTTATTCTAGTCACTACTGAATACGGTCCTTCCCAGTGTTGTTGTAATTTGGGAGAACGTCCCTTACGTCGTTTCGGGTTGTACAGCCAAACAAGGTCACCTTCATTAAATCCTGCTGAGTTAGCACGTAAGTCATATCGGGTCTTCATCCGATCGGTATTTATTGCTAATTTTGCTCTCGTGACTTCGTGTACATCAGCTAATCGTTGTCTAAGTTCCGATACATAATCGTCTGGTAACTTTTGTTCACCTCTGGGTGTACCAAACTTGAGATCGCTAGGTAAACGCATCTCCTTTCCGAATATCACTTTTGCTGGCGTTTGTCCGGTCGTGTTGTGTACAGCTGATCGATAGGCCATTAAGAACATGGGAATATGTCGATCCCAATCGCGTTGGTGATAGTCGACTACTTTCTTTAGATGCTCGACCAATGTTCTGTTGAAGCGCTCTACCATGCCATCAGATTGTGGATGCAGAGGAGTTGTTCTGGTTTTTCTTATTCCCAGAATTTTACACATCTCTTGGAAAGTCCGTGATTCGAAGTTCCGTCCTTGGTCCGAATGAAGTTCATGAGGAACACCAAATCTACTGACCCAATTCATTACTACTTGATCCGCTACTGTGGTAGACTCTTGATTAGGGATTGCATAAGCTTCGGGCCATTTACTGAAATAGTCAATAGCAACTAATATATAACGGTTACCGTTATCTGTTTCTGGAAAAGGTCCAGCGATGTCTACGGCTATCCTTTCAAATGGGGCTCCTACATTATACTTATGCATTTCTCCTCTACTTCTGTGTGGTGGTCCTTTGCAAGAAGCACAGATAGTGCATCTGCGGCACCATTCCTCAACATCCTCTCGCATATGTAACCAATAAAACCTTTCACGTATTTTGGAAATTGTTTTATTCACCCCCAAATGTCCTCCAGATAAACCACTGTGCATTTCTTCTAGGACATCTTTGACCTGGGATGCTGGCACGACTATTTGCATTCGGAATGACTCGCCGTTAGTTGATTCCCACTTGCGCTTTAATATACCACATTCAACGTGAAGAGAGTTCCATTGAGCCCAGTAGCTCTTCAGTTTCTCACTCCTCTCCGAGATATCTTGCCATTGTGGTCTTTCCATGTCTTCTTTCCAAGCAAGAATAGGTGCTATGTCTGGGTCTTCCCGTTGAGCTGTTCGCAAGCTCTCGTTGTTCCAACCTGTCGATGGTTCCACCGTCATCAGCTGTATTGTTGCTTTTGTTTCTTTTTCTTCCAGCCGAACGCAATGTTTGCATTCAACTTTGCATGGACGTCGTGAAAGGGCGTCTGCATTTCCATGGATACGTCCTTTTCGGTGTTGGATTTCAAAGTCATAAGCTTGGAGTCGCTCTATCCATCTCGCCACTTGCCCCTCAGGGTTCTTAAACTGCAAAAGCCATTTAAGCGCTGCATGGTCAGTGCGGAGGATAAATTTCTGCCCGTAGAGATATTTATGGAAATGCTTGGTTGAGTTTACAATGGCAAGTAGCTCTTTCCTTGTAGCACAATAATTTCTCTCTGATTTTGAGAGTGCTTTGCTAAAATAAGCTACTGGCACCTCTTGACCATCCTCCTCCTGTGATAGCACTGCACCAATACCTACATTGCTGGCATCCGTGTCCAATATAAAAGTTTTTCCCAGCTTTGGATAGTGAAGCACTGGAGTTCCACAGAGCTGTTGCTTCAAATGTGCAAAACTCTCGTTACATTTATCTGACCATATGAACGGCTTTCCTTTTTCTATAAGTTGATGTAGGCTCCTTGCTATATCTGCAAAACCTTTTACGAATCGCCTGTAGTAGGTAGCTAATCCAAGAAAACTCCTTAATTGATGTTTGTCCTTTGGAACAGGCCAATTTTTCACAGCTCTTATCTTCTCTGGATCAGTTTTTACTCCTTGTGATGAAACTATATGCCCCAAATATTTTACTTCATTCTTGAATAGAGCACATTTATTCGTACTGAGCTTCAGTTTCGCATCTCTCAGTCTTTGAAGTACGTCCCGTAAGTTGTTTTTATGTTCCTCGAATGTCCTTCCGATCACAATTATGTCATCTAAGTAGACAAGACATGTTTTCCAGGTTAATCCTCGTAAAACACATTCCATGAGTCGTTCGAATGTGGCTGGAGCATTACATAATCCAAATGGCATAACTTTGAATTGCCATAAGCCACTTCCAACTGAGAAAGCAGTTTTTTCTCGGTCCTCGGGATGTATTTCCACTTGCCAGTAACCGCTCTTCAAATCCAATGTGGAAAACCATTGCGCTCCGGAAAGGGTGTCCAATGTGTCATCAATCCTTGGTAACGGATAGCTATCTTTTCTCGTCACGTTATTTAGTTGGCGGTAGTCTACACAGAATCGGGTGCTGCCATCCTTTTTCCTGACCAAAACAACTGGCGATGTCCAAGGGCTGTTAGATTCCTCAATTATGCCTTGTTCTTTCATGGAATTTATCATATCTGCAACTTCTGGTTGTTTGGCTAATGGTAGTCTTCGTGGTGGTTGCCGAATGGGCCTAGAATCTCCTGTATTGATCCGATGCTGGACAAGATTTGTTTTGTCGAAATCATCATCATTCATTGCAAATAATTCCGAAAATTCATCGATCATATCTCTGGCATCGTTGTATTGCTGTTCACTTAAGGCACCAGATGAAAGAAGTTTCTGAACCTGTTGAGTAGTAGCTGGTATACGTATTGCCTCCTTAATATTACTACCATTTTCCAAATTAACAATCTGATAAACAGGCTCACAATTTCCAATTATAGCACCTTCTTTTAGTTGTACCTCATTTTCGGATGTGTTGAGCACTCTGACTGGAATTAATGTTGCGCCTTCTGCCTTCACTAAAGTCTTACCAACGATGATGTTCGATGTTACTTTTGTAGGGTTAGGCTCCACCAGATAGAATCGGCAGGTCCCGATGTCATCAGTAAGCTTTGTCCATACTAGCGTCACCGAGAATGCAGAGAGAGTCATATTCTCACAGACCATCGTCCTTAATTTTGCAGGATAATCTGTTCCTCCTCCTAGTCTCATAGGAATTTCTATGTTGCCATATTTGAGTATTCGTTCTCCGACATCTAAATTTATTTTATATGTGGTCATAAAATCTACTCCAAGGATGCATTCATCCATTATGTCTGAAACTAGGAAATTGTGAGGAAATAGTAGTTCACCTAGTTGAATATCCAAAGTTATTTCTCCAAAAACTTGTGCTGCGGCTCCAGTTGCTGTTCTTAGTAAATATTTGGTGGTATTGTGAAGCCATTTGTTCTTGACAAGATCCGCTCTAATAATTGATCTCGAAGCTCCAGTGTCGATAGTGACAACGCAGTCATTTTTCCCTACACTTCCATATATAACAAGACTGCTATTATTCCTCTTCAACTGGGCTATCTGTATGATGACTTCGGGGCTGTCGACTCTACCAACCAACTTCTGCCCCCCGAAGTTGGTTTTTACATGTTTTCCGACTGCTGAACAGGGGAGCTGATGCGACTAGTCGGTGTTTGATTTCTAGGCTCTCCCCGAATAGCTTGCTCCCTGGCTCGACATCTTTGGCATTCTGTTCTGTCCTCCTCTTCTGGTGATTCTGTTCGACGGCGTTTTCTGCAGTCCCTTTGGAGGTGTCCTGGTCTATTACAATTCCAGCATCGCAGAATACCACGTGAAGAATTGCTCTGTGATGGTTGAATTCTATTACAAGTACATTCCTCCACCGAAATTTCTCTTACTCGTACTGCACTTCGAGAAGCTTGCCTGGCAGATTCATACGCTAGTGCATAGGCTAGTGCTTCTGCTGTTGATTTCTTTCCTGCTAGCCTCAACGCTTGTTGTAAATTTTGATCTGCAATAGCGTTCACAAATGCTTCTGTTGCCACTTCATTAAGGAAATCCGCATTTACGCTAGAGTATGAGAGATAAGCTAATCTTTCCACATCAGCCTGCAGTTGTTGTAGTGATTCGCCATGCTTTTGAATCCTGTTGCGTAGCTGTAGGCGATATACTTGCTGCATGTGTTCATCTCCATAACGTAACTCTATCGCCTGTACTAATGAAGTATAATCACGTTGCCTTTCTATCGGTATAGTTTGTAAAAGCTCTGATGCAGAACCTCGAAGTGCTAATACCAGAGCTGTAGCTTTGTCTGCATCATTCCATCCGTTTACTTCGGAAGCAGCCTCGAATTGTCTCTTGAAAATATGCCACGAATTTTGTCCATCAAATATTGGATGTTTCATTCTGCCTGCATTGGATATTTCAATTCCTTCGTGCCGTGGTTGTCGATGCTTCATCATCTCCAAATCTGCTTTAAAGTTGTCAAGCTTCTCCGTAACATTTTGTTGTACTTCCGACACTTGTTGTTGAACTTCTAGCACTTCCTGCTGGATTCCTTCAATTTTTACATTTTGCTCGTCTAATGAATTCTTAAGAAAAGTCTTCTGTTCCTCCAAACAAGTTTCTAGACAATTCTGCAAAGAATTCTTTTGTTCGTCCAAACGGGCTTCTAGAGAATTCTTTTGTTCATCTAGACGGGATTCCAGAGAATTCTTTTGTTCGTCTAATCGGGCTTCTAGAGAATTCTTTTGTTCCTCAAAAGCATTCTTTTGTTCCTCAAGAGCATTCTTCACCTGCAGGGTTGAAAGTTCCATTTTGGTCATTAAAGTACCCAAAAGCTGTTCTATGTTCATCGCAGGCTCTTCTTCAGTTTCTGATTCTTCCTCGAAAATGTATGTCTCAGGATTCTTTTCTTCCTCTATCAAAGCTTGTCTAAGTCGCTCGAGTAGAACATTCTTTAGACCTGTCGTTTGCAATGACCGCTTCCCCAACTCCACTTTCAATTCCTGTATGCGAAGCTCCTCTAGTTTGCGTCCCATTACTTTGATAATTCACTCACAGTTTAATATAAAATTATCTTTCGGAATTTTCACTTAAAGCAGGAAAGTTTCACACGATTTCACCAAATTAATCACTCTTTGAATTTCAAAGTCAAATGCCACCACTTTATTTCGCGATTTTATTTTACTTCTGACACCAGTTATTACGAGCGTGGCCTTAGTTCGTTATTTAAAACACAATATTTCAGATATAATTCAAAAGTTCTTTCTTTATTTAACTTTACCGTTTACTCTCACAAATTCACAAATAATTATCAAATCAACTCTTTATTTATCGCTAGTACTGTACTTCTAATTATCGCAATCCCAATAGTTTACTTCGTTCACTTCGCTGTCTGAAATAATACTCGCCTCCTGGACGTGAGCAGCGCCGTATTTATACTCTACGAATTATCCTAGAACCTTCCTGAATATTCCATTCTCCAAACCCAGTTTACTAGGATGTCACTAACCTAAAGTTGTTTCCATTTCCAATAGATGTCGCTTGTATCACTTTGTGGCGCGTAACAGTATTATAAAAAAAAAAAGAAAAAAAACCACTAACCTAGAAATTAGTGTTACCGATAAACTTTTATCTACAAAAAAATTATAATGTAAGTACCTAGATCATCGGCTTTTCGTTTTGCTCAGTTTTATAAGAAAGTCCCATTCATTTCATTCCCGGAACTTTCTTTTTCCAAGGGGGATGGTGTAATGAATGAATCATTACCTGCATTCATCATTATCTCATTAGCGCCACAATATCCCGATCAGTACAACTAACGTACATACATCATACATATGTACATATGCATATATCTATAATAACGACTCGTTATCATAATAAGAATCTTGTTACGTACAAGATTACAAATATACATACGTACATACACGATAACGTACTTCTTGAAGCTAGCAAGCAAAACATACGCGCATACGTACATACATATAACGTACAAACATATAATAAATTGACAAACGTGAGTACGCGCATCAAATTGCATTCCAAGCAATTTCGCGGTGATTCCACCGTCAATTTATTTATGAATTTTTACGTCACATATGGTTCATATGGTTAACCAAATCTATTTTCGTTTTATGAAGCAACTTTCTCTGTTGTTCTTTTAAAACGATAAATTCTTGGTTGCGTCAACCTTTTTGCGGCAAAACGCCGGCTCTTTGTATACAAAAATACAAACACGGCATTAGACCAATTTCATGCATTATAATGGCACTAGGTTAACCCTGACCTAACCCACAGTCATTACATGCCGTTTATTTTTTCCTTACACAAAATTAAGAAACTTCATGTGTGACATTTTTACTTTTTACTTGTACATAATTGGGAAATCCCTTGTGTAAAGTGAAATGGAAACTGACCCACTTATTGGGCAATAGTGCTGAGTTTTTTGTAACATTGGTTTCTTCCGTATATATATGGTTGACCAATGGTTGCAAAGGAATTTTTGAATGAAGGGGAAATACTCTTGTGGAACTACAAAATATTGAGAAATATGCAAAATTGGCTATTACCAATATATTGAGAGGGCGTTCCCGATATATTCGATTTCTGGAATTCCTATATGGAATTTCCTAGATATTTTTATCAATTTTGCTGAGCAATGCCAGAATCCAACTAAATAAAAAGCCGATGCATCTCAGGGACAAGGCAGAAGTTTTTCCAAAGTCTAAAGAATAAGGTTGACCCCCCACCAGAGGTAAGGCAACCTATTCAAATAAATAAAATAGTATTCAAAGTATCAATTAAAATAGTATTCAAAGTATCAAATAAAATAGTATTCAAAGTATCAAATAAAATAGTATTCAAGTATCAAAGTGAAAAGAAGTGTTTTTATTCGATTGGGCTAGTGATCTTCGCAAATACGCAAGCACTCATAGGTCCAAGTTACGGCAAAGACTCACCCGTAACAGCCGCTCATGCTGGGAGAGACCCACACGTATATCGAATCCCCTGCCACATATTGGGCATATACATATATGCACCATAGCATGTGGCATGATAGACCTTTGATTTTGTTGAATTCTTTGCCATAGCGACCGCATTTGTAAATGATCAGACAACCATTGTCGTCCACGATGTAGTCTAATTCGTTTTTCAAATCAATAAATGCGAAGTTGCCAGCATTGAACTGAGAGGACAGGGGCAGTTTCTGCCTTCTATAAATGGCGTAAAAGTTTTGTGTGTAAGTGCATTATTCCGGGAGGCGGTCGGGGCTACACCGCCACCTTTCACATTTCTTGGATCTCTTTCGTAAACCGTAGACATAGCCGGTTTGTCATCATTGATTCCCTCGTTATTCCCGGGAAAGTCGGAATCATAATTTTCCCTTGATCCCAGGCTTAAGTTTCTGTTATTTGTAGCAATCGATACCATCTGCGGGCAGCTAACCCAATAAGGGTTTCCTATCTGGCAGTATTATAGTAGTCTGATTCGATATTGGGTTAATATTCCGCTGCCGTGTTAGACCTCTAGCAGGGAGCAGTATCCACTAATTGAATTAGACTAATTGCACTCTAGAAATTAACAGACTGTGTCTCTCCTCCTAAATTGACACATTGGGATATGTCTACTTAGAGTCACAGCGCCGATGTGATTAACGAATGGTCATATCCCCATGAAATCCCTGTAACAGCTGTCTGGTGATATACGTGCCAGCCATCGTCAAGGCGTCGTATCATCTTGAGCGATATCCGTCGTATAGTAGTGCGCCAACCACCACCCCACTAGATGCATCGAACGTTGATGAAGAGGATTTAAAAATGGATGAAAATCCTAGCCCACATTGAGTCTAGCAGTGTGGTAGCAGCCGGCCCACCTACCACACTTAGCTCTTATTGAAGTGAGCCAATTTGCTCAAGCAATAGGATAGAGACATCAAGATTTCATTGACCTGCACCTATGCCTCTCCCAGGGAAACCACAGCGTCATTAAAGAAGCCTTGTCAATAGGCACCAGTATTTAGTGTTCCTACCAGCACTGTTTTTTTATTGAATTTTGATATTTGAGTGCAACTCTATTTATAATATTGCGGTTCTATATATTTGTTCAACATTTACGAATAAATGATTGACTTATATTATTTGTTCTGCACTTGGCTTATTGACTTATAATTCCTTATATAAAGGTGTATTTTAGTTATGCATCACTGATGGTGGTGCCTATGTATTTATGCGTCACTTATGATGACGCGACATTTGGATACCGTAAGCCGCTCTTCCCATCAACTTACCAATGGCACTGCCGCCTCCCCGAGAAGATACAGGTACCTCCACGATTTGTTGTTTAACGTCCCTGCAAGCTGTCACCGAGAAACCATTACCTTCACACCTCAATTGTTAAGTAGATGCCACAGAGCAGAATGATTATTATATCCATACTGATGTACAATTACTTCTGTGCTGAAAAAAAACGACCACCAGGACTTTTATACCACAAATTCCGGCGCACCGCCCTTACCCCGGATATCACTGG
Organism: Dioctria linearis; assembly: GCA_963930735.1. Classification (NCBI taxonomy): domain Eukaryota; kingdom Metazoa; phylum Arthropoda; class Insecta; order Diptera; family Asilidae; genus Dioctria; species Dioctria linearis. The sequence goes on from OZ005742.1 coordinate 219,968,624, forward strand.
TATCAGCACAGAAGGGACGAAATCGAAACAAGGGGTCTGGCTCTGCGAATCCTGAAATGGGCAGCACATAGGTGGATTTTACGAGCACTCCTACTAAGCTCGCTGATTCTCTGGGGAGACTAACCCTTCCTGAATAGTCTTATGCTCCTTAGGTGGCACATCGATCTATGGGGTATCGTTGTACATGCATAGACACCATCTGACACCAGCAAAGCTGGCCCGGTGCCCTGACCTGTATAGCTGCCACATTTTTATAATTGCTGAGCTTTACCATTATCGTTCATCACCTACTTACTGACTGGGTAGGTAGCCATTGCATAGCTAGCAATTCCAGGTCCGTATTGGTCGGGAGGATTTAGCCGTCAGTGGAAACCCAACTTAAAGACTGACTGGATACGTAGAGGGTTCTCGTGTCTACTGTTAGTAGGACGGGCCGTCAATGTTCCCCCACTAAACCACTTAAGAGTGTCATAGTTACTCCCGCCGTTAACCCACACTTTTTGGAATTTCTTCACTTTGACAAGTTGATCGTTGATGAACAAACTAAACATGAGAGGGTTCAATATATATCTTTGAGGCACGCCACATGTCACACTAATTTGGAAGCAAGGAACCTAAAATCAAAAACAATAATAAGTTTGCAACGAGTTTGGTCCACCATGTCGAAGGCTTTGGTGAAATATAAAACAACTAAGAGCTCCAGATGATCACTGTCAAGAACAGTTCTAAATTGGTCGGTATTACTAACAGTGCTATTACCGGCGCAGAATCCAGACTGCCATTGACTGAGAAAGTTATTCTGAGACAGACACTGTCGTATTTGATTAGACATGATTTTTTCTAACAGATTTGTTAGGAAGCATAATACGCTGATTGGTCTGAAGTCACCTGGATCGCTTGCAGAGGAATTTTCGATGGGAACCACCACACCTCCTTCCAAAGTGCGGGAAATTCCCTGTAAGTTGAATAGGCATTACAAATTTGCAGTTTACGTTTAATTATAAAGGGTAACAGCAGCTTAACATTGCATCCATACAACGGAAGCTAAAATCAGAGTCAACGTGGCGTATCGAATGGAGCACAAAATGCTTGCACGAAGAGATGGTATTAATGATTTTACTATGCGATATAAAGTATTTATTAAGATCATCAGGATTTAGCTCGCAATCCAAAACTTTATTGCTGACTACTCGAAGACTGCGAAGTGTATGATAAATCATCTTCGAATGATAGTAGTGTCGCTTAGCATTTCGAACTTTCATGCTAACCACATTACGAGTCCGTTTGAATGCCAGTCAGCTGCCCTGTGTTTTGGTCATCTTTTACCAGTGATGCATGAAATGCGCTCTATAATTACATTTCTTATTGCGGAGGAAAACCACGGGCAATGACTTGCAACAAGTTTTCTCGACTGAAGAGGAATATTCTTGTCAAGCAGATACAGAATATAGCCATGGGTTGTAACTGGTAAAATTGAATATCTGTTACAACTGTTCGTGTTATCTAAAATTAATAGTTCCAAAAACCTGTTATAAAATAACAGCCTGTTATTTTCAATTTTTCATACAATCTTACCGCATTGGATAGCTTAGGGTTTACCTACGGTAAAATTTTATACCTTAGCTTAAATGCTGCCATTAAAATAAAATCTTTAACATACAGAATAATGTGAATCGTTTATAAAATCATCTTAACACTCAAAAATACAATATAAATCAACTAATCAACAATATAAATTAACTAAACAATAAACATCAATTTCTTTGAGTACCCGTGCCAAAGGCACGCACAGCGCTGTGCACATCATGGAAAGTTCCAATGTAGATTAGCATTGTAGCAAAATAAACAATAATAGTACAGATATAGGCACTTCAAACATAGTACAGTCTAGTGAAATGTAGTACAGTAATTCAACATTGTAGCAAAATAGCATAATTATAATAACAATCACTCACGCTCACATCACCATTTTATTTGTTTCTGTTTACATGAGTCCATCGCGGACAAGAGTGTTAAACGAAATTTTTACATATGTAGGCTTACAAATTTTGTTGCAAAATTATTAATTGTTGCAATTTTCTAATGCCTAGCCGTGTTCGTCTTTCATTCATCATGTACCCTGCTGCTGAAAAAACTCCCTCGCGTGGTACAAGGACGCCGTTGCATTCATTTTCATTACCGCGACTTTGTACGGGGTCGGATAAACGAATTTGTGGGTTCTCCAACAAGTCATGCTGCATTCCATCCTGGGTATCATTTTATCCTCGAGTTATCGGTGAACTTTCACTATGGCTCGCGAATGGGCTGTTCGCTCTGATTGGATCCCTCGCATCTTGGTGCCATAATCTTCGCAAGTAGATTTTGTAGTGGATGGTGTTGGCTCTGGCTGCGAAGTTGCCTCTCGTACAGATGTCACTGCCGGTTCCTGCAATCCTTGTGCGAAATGGTGAGCGGCGACGAGTGAAATAACTCGTTTTTTAGTTTTTTCTGGCACGCGCTGATCCTTAAAATAAAATGTTTGCCACGGGTCCAGAAACATGCAATTATAAAATGTTCTGTTGCAGTCTAAGTTCGCACAAGGTTTGAGATTACTTATGAGGTCCTGCGGCAAGCTATCGAGCATTGGCATTAGGGTGGCAGACATATTTTGTAATGCTTTTGTCAGCTCTATGGTGATTGGAATGACAAGACTACCCGTAATATACTTCTGGACACTCACTTCACGCGTTACCTCCTAACAGGGCTGAATTACCAGACACTTTTCCTCACAAATTGTCCACTCGTACGGAGTGAGTGCCTCCATACCCAAGCTTACCAGGGCACTGTTAAGTGGTTCTTTCAAGGTGACTAATCGTTGAACCATATTAAAAGATTTCCATCATGCCGGTCTGTTCCCGGTATTTTTTTAACTTTTGCCATGCGGTATTGCTTTGCTTGCAATTTCGTACAATTTGCTTTGCCTTATGTAAAATGTCGGAAATATCTCTATCTTATTCAAAGGCATCTTTCACTGCAGATTTAAAGTGTGGGTGTAGCATGCAAAATTCTTCCACCCAAGTTCTTTTCTAGAGTGCAATTAATGTTAGCCCCATTGTCCGATACCGCCAAAAGTATCTTATTGGTCACGCCCCAATTTTTACAGATCTCTTTTATCTTTTTTGCTAAATATTTAGCAGTGGGGCTTTCTAGTAAAGGCACGCAATATAAGAGCATAAACTTTAACTGAAATCCATCCTCCTTAATGTAATGACCAGTTCCTGAGATCATTGAGTCATTGGTGGAAGTAGACCAAACATCAATTGTGATACATATGGAGCCCACTTTTTTGCGTACCTGTTCCTTCATTTCTGCTTTGCTCCTGTCGTAGATCGCAGGCAACATGGTATTCGCAAAAAACTTTCTTGTAGGTATAACGTAGTTTGGGAATGCGAAAAAAATGAGCTCCGAAACACACGATCTTCTACCATTCTAAAAGGTTGGAAATCCAAAATAGAAAGATTCATGATCTTTTATCTATGTCTACCTTTGCAGGATTCTTGCGTCTTGGAGCAAAATTGGTAATCGGTTGATGGCCATTTGTCCTTCTTTCCACCTTCGAAGCATGTGTCGCTGACCCGTCAACCTGCTGCGAGTGCTGAGCTGACTGTGGTAAGGCACACTGTGCCGGCTGATGTGCTGCTGTTGCTGGTACCAGCTGTAGCTGTTCTGGAGATAACAGCTGGCCTGTGGGTCCAGTTTGTCGGCTGAAAGTTGCTGCATCATTACTAACTCCACCAATTCGGTTCACTATCCTAACCGTCGGATGTTTTCTATCCACATGTTTTTTTTAAATTCGTTCGCTGAAGATTTATAATTTAGTTTTGTCTTACATATGTTACAAACTGCATAATAACCGCCAATGCATGTTAAATTGTCCCAAACACCACTTTTTTTATTTACACTCGCCATTATAAAAATATTTTAAAATCACAAATAATATTTTGTTCAATATTATAAAAGAAAACGTATTCAAATCAGGGTCTGAAAGCAATAGCACACTGCGAGCACAGCACAAAAAATCATGCTTAGACTTGCTGTACTATCGCAAGAATTCATTTGAGAACTGCTATGCTTGCTGCTGCTATTTAAAATTTCACTGCTTGGCATACCGTGCTATTGCAAGTTCATTTTGCCATTGCTGTTGCTACAGCATGCTATGGAAAGCAGTAATAGTACTGTCGATTGCTGTAATACAATGAAGTATAAAATCAACGATGTAGCAATATTTTTCTAGAAATTTATTGGAAATTATTTCTTAAGGATTTTTATGTATTTTTGGAGGCCGACAACATAAGTGAAAGCAATGTATCTGAAAAAAAACTGAGACCAAAGTGTATAAAAATTCTGCCGAAACATTTTCTGTAAATTTCTAAGAACAAATGAATGCATATTGCTAATCTACACGTCTACGCTCATAAAAATTATTAGCGGCCCAAGCACCTGTTGTCACCATCAGTACATAAGAATTTACTGGTTCTTTCAAATTTTGATTTTAGCTTGCAATAGCACAGCATTGAAATTTCAAATAGCAGCAGCAAGCATAGCAGTTCCCAAATGAATTTCGCCGATATCATAGCAAGTATAGCGCAACAAATGGAAATTTTCTGATACTTTTAAACCCTGGTGAGGGATAATAGCTTATGTTACGTAACATTTACGATTTCATATTATCCGTAACAGCTGTTTATAAGCCTAGAATTTCTTATAATAGGTTACGATTTCATATTATCCATAACAGCTGTTTGTAAGCCTAGTACTTCATATAACAGGTATTTGAGTTGTAAGTAACAGTTGCTATTTTCCATATGTAAATACTGTTTGTTTTTATCAGTTACGATAAATACGCCTCATCAGAATAGACAGAATTTTTATGTTAAAGACATTGACATTGCAGATCTAGCGGAGAAAACAAAGAGCACTGATTAGTGTTCAGTACGGTACCAGTATCACGGCCAAGACTGATGCTCCAATCAATACTCCTACATGCCTCATATAAATTTCACGGTTTATCCTTTAATAATTATGAAATCTAATGATATTTCGGAGAGGTACTGAGCTGGGCATGGAAATGTCATACTTTAAAAATAAAAAAAACGTGATCAATAATCGATGGAGGAGTAAGCTAGCCATGACACAATACAGAGCTTGGATGGGGTCAAGTGTAGCAAAGAGCGTCTCAGTCGACAGCTCTGCCTACTACATTCACTTTCCTGAATTCACATATACAGGCGCTGCATCTGACACTTCCATCTGCAAAATCATCGGGATGAGACGGCTTGGGGTGGTTCTTGCCACCGGTTTTAGCTTCACACAGGTGAGTATAGATGTGGACTGTATAAGGTTGTTAAAAGGAATTATAAGACTAATTTGATGTTTAAACGATTTATTTAAGCTAATTGAACAAAGATTTTTATCATGTCGAGAGCCCGAACAAGAAGCAAGAATGTCGCGTCAAGAAACTACTTGAACAGATTAACAGGATATTGATACAGTTATCAAAATTAAAGAGAAGCATTACAGAATGCGTTTTAGTTACTTTACGTTAGGTGACTCTCTGTGAAATATTTACAAATACATTTGTGTGTAACTAGAGCAAGTGTACAATTTATAATTTAGGATGACTGCGGCTGTATAGTGTTGATTGTAGTTGAGGACGTAATGAGAGTTACTTGTCTGCTTGATGGTATTTTGTTCATTCCGCCCGCCTCGTGTGTATAACACGAAAAGGATTTCAAGCCGCCCGCCATGATATTCTGCATAAACAAACAAAAAACTTGTAGAGTTAAGGAAACCATATAGTTTAAATTAAAATTAAATTCATTCATAACACATAATTTGAGTTTTTTTTGCCTTTCGTAATAATTCTAAATTATTTTACATTCTCGAATCATTCGTGTCTATTGGCAAAATACAAAGCTTCGTCACTGGACGTTTAAAGTGGCCATCTTTGTGCCGTATACTAACTACACGAATTTGATTGTCTGCTCCTTGGTGCAGTTCCGTTACTCGACCTAGTAGCCACCGCTGTGGAAGTAACTTGTCTTCCTTGATTACAACTAAATCGTTGAGCTTAATAGGAGTCTGCTTATGCTGCCATTTATAACGCAGCTGAAGACTGGATATATACTCTTTGTAACACCGTGTCCATAAGTTTTCATACATATGTTGAACCATTTCCCATCGATTAATTCTGTTGATTGAAGTTTGAAGTGTACTTGGCGTCGGAATAGCGATCAGACTTTCCCCAACCAGGAAATGACCAGGAGTAAGTGCAGATATATCAGAAGGGTCATATGTGATAGCATTCAACGGCCGTGAATTGAGACAGTCCTCAATCTGTGATAAAAGAGTATTCATTTCTTCTATAGTTAGTATTTGATTTCCAACGACGCGTTTAAGATGATACTTAAAGGATTTGACGCCAGCTTCCCACAAGCCACCAAAGTGAGGAGACGCTGGTGGTATGAAATGCCATTCAGTTCCTTCCGTTAATGTTAGTTGAGGAATATTGGAGTTGTGGAGTAATTGATAAAGATGGCGAGAGAGTTTTCGGTCGGCGGCAACGAAATTTCGTCCATTGTCGCTATATAATTTTGCACATCGACCACGGCGACTAACGAAGCGACGAAATGCAGCAATAAATGCTTCGGCAGTCAAATCTGTTACCAACTCCAAATGTAAGGCCCGAGTCGAAAAGCATGTGAAGGCAGCCACGTGGCATTTAACTGTGGTGCGACCCCTACCTCGAAATGGTTTAACGTAATCAACGCCACTATGTAGAAATGGTTTCGTCGGACGAACGCGGTCAGGTGGTAAATCCCCCATAAAAGGTGGTCGTGTATCAGCTTTAACTCGACAGCAAATAATGCACTGTCTCACAAATTGTCGAACTTTTCGTCGGCTTTTCAGGATCCAATATTTCATGCGGATATGGTAGAGTGTAGCTTGTGTGCCTGCGTGCAAAGTCTTAGAGTGGGCTTGAGAGATTACGAGTCTGGTCAAGTAGCTATATGCTGGAAGTATGATAGGATATTTCTCGTCCTCAGTTAGTAGTGAATTCTTTAAAATGCCCCCTACTCTTAGTAATTTAGTATCATCACGAATAGGATTAAGTGTTCTTAGCTTGCTAGTAGAAGTAATTATGATATTTCTTCACAAGGCTGTTAATATCTTCATAAAAGGCTTTCCTTTGTTCGATCCTGATCCACGTTTCTAATGCAAATTTTAGTTCTGCCAGCTTCAAGAAGCCTGTTCGGCGTGATGAAGATTCTAGTCTGCAGTTATGAGCAAAGCGTAAACACCAAGCTGTTATACGTAGCAGTTTATTTAAATCGGAATATTTGTGCATCAAGGACATGCTTGTAACTTCCGCGTGAATAGATGTTAGAGTGGTAGATGAATGCACTGGACGCAGTGCTTCGTTTACTTCAGCAGTAGCAGGAAGTTCTGACTTCTTGGGCCACTCCGTGGAGTTCTTTTATAACCAATCTGGACCAGACCACCATAAGTTGAAGGTTTTCAGCTCAGAAGCTGTAATACCCCTTGTAGTGCAATCTGCAGGATTTGAGGCTGTCGGTACGTGATGCCAAACTGCCTGTGGAAGTTTCTCATGAACAAGCGCTTCACGATTTGCGACAAAAACCTGACCAAGCATGCGTGGGAATTGTGTTTAGCTTCAGATTTTGTTGGATATATGACATAAGCTCTGCTAGCAGAGTAGCTCCGCAGCGTTCTAAGCGTGGCAAAGATACTGTACGCATTGGATTAACCCGTGTTTTGGCAGCAATTAATGTCACCTGAATATTTTCAAAGTCGTGCATAATGCGTAGATAGACAGCAGTCCCATTAGCGGATAGCGAAGCGTCGCAGAATCCATGGAGCTCAGCCCCATATAAGAGTATCGCTCATACCCACCCAGCGATCGATGTAGATTTCGTGTATCTGATGAAGCTCGGATTTATACTGTAACCATGTAGAGGTAAGAGTAGGTGGTAATAGATCATCCCATTCGAGTTTAATGACCCATAATCTTTGCAGGAAAATTTTCGCTGTGATTGTGGCAGGCGACAGCCATCCCAGTGGATCATAAAGTCTACTTATATCAGATAGAATCGATCTTTTAGATGTAACATCCCCCTTAGGTATGTTAATATAAAAGCGAAAAGCATCGTGTTGTGGATTCCAACCAATACCCAATGTTTTTATTTGAGAATCAGTGACGAATTTTTCACCGGCACTTTCTGCTTGCTCACTTTCCGGGATGATAGATAGGAGTTCAGCACTGTTCAACCTCCACTTCGGAATTTGAAACCTCCCAGTTGCAGAACAGTTTGCAGTTCATCGCGAATGCATTTAGCAGAAGATTTATCGTACGCCCCGAAGAGAGTATCATCCACGGACATGTTTTCCTTAATCACTTGGGCGGCGGCCGGATACGTCGCTTTGTAATCCTCAGTTAGTTGATGTAGTATGTAAGTATGGGGCAGCAGCTGTACCATAGGTTACAGTGAGAAGGCGGTAACAGACCATAGGCTCTGATGGACAAGGACGCCATAGAATTCTCTGCAAATCAACATCTGAGTGATCGACTAAGATTTGACGAAACATTTTCTCGATGTCACCAACGAAGACATATGGGAAAAAACGCCATCTTGTAAGGATAAGAAATACGTCATTTTGTAACTTAGGTCCAGTGTGTAAAATATCGTTTAGAGACCCTCCTGACGTAGTTTTCTGTGAAGCATTAACTACCACTCTTAGCTTAGTTGTAGTACTTGTCGGCTTTAGCACCGCGTGATGTGGTAAGTAGTATTTCGGGTTCGATGTAGTATTCTCATCTGGAACTAGCTCCATGTGATTCAGATTTAGGTATTCCTGGATAGAGTCAGAGTAGGAATTAAGCAATGAACTGTCACGGCTAAATCGATTCTCCATTCGTAATAGAGCAGTCAGAGCTGCGTCGCGTGAATTGCCTAGGTGTAGCTCAGTCGATTTCATTGGTAGTTTAACAACGTATCTTCCACTTTTGTCTCTATAGTGCTTATCTTGAAAGATTTTCTCACATTCGACTTCTTCCGGTGTTAAAAAGTGAGATTGAGGAGGCTCTTCAGTTTCCCAGAACTTTCTGAGAAAAATATCGATGCTATTAAGATCAGCAGTAGTTGAGTGTAGACTAAGAGCAGAAGTTAGTGCATCTTACACCTGGTTGACAGAACCTGACAAGATCCAACCTAGCGTAGTAGATTGTGCTAGGGGAGCTCCAGTCGGACTGCGTCGAATTTCACCCAGCAACACTCTAGAGTAAACATCCGCTCCTAGAATTAGATCTATTCCCGACGGCTTGTCGAAATGCGGATCAGCCCTGTTATATGCGGCCATTCTTGTCTCTGTACAGATTTCGAGGGAATTAAGTGAGTGAGTGTAGAAGGTACAAGTGATTGTATGGAATATGAATATGATGCATCAACGGTAGATATTATGTCATATGTAATAATAGCGTTCGATTTTCCTGCATCACACTGGCCTACTCCATATATAGATATGTTGGTACGTTTCTTTGGTAGACGCAATAAATTGGCAAATGATGCTGTAATAAAGCTCGACTCGGATCCCTGATCAAGCAAGGCACGAGCGCGTATAGATCTGCCCTCAGGTGATCGAATTAGGACTACAGCTGTAGCTAACACTATATATATATTGATTGGTTCGTTTATTGCTTGAAACATGAGCCACCGTGTGATCAGCGCTTTATGGACTAGTGTTAATATGCTGCTCTAAGGCTGTTGCTAATAAAGTATGGCTGATGACGGCAATCCATTTGAGTTGGATGAAGATATCTGATGAATCATGGTATGATGTTTCTGATTGCAACGTTGACATCTTTTATCTGAGGTGCAGGCTGGGAGCTGATGACTGGCTTTAAGGCAGTTGGTGTATATTCCTTTCCTTTGCAGAAAGTCGACGCGTTCAGCAGATGATTTCGTTCTAAACTTAGGGCAAAATAGAATGAAATGGTTCCCTGAACATACACTACACACTTTAGATTTATATGTCGAGGAATGATGGCTTCTTGCAGGCAACCTAGCATTAGAAAATCGCTGAGTATGGTCTGGTCTTCGAATTGAATAAGCATTATCTTTTATGGCGCTCAGAGCTTGCAAACGTGTTTCTAGAAAAGTCTGCAGAGATTTAAAGGGACTTCAGTTGAAGAACTGAGAGATGTTTTCCAGTCTTTGCGTGTAGAATTGTCTAGCTTATTAGAGAGTAGATAAACAAACCAGTCACCCCAATGATCTACTGGTCGAGATAGATTGTATAATGAGCGCACTGCTAAATTAAATCCATCTAAAACTCTTCGCAATTCTCCAGATGATTCACCGGACATTCCTTGCAAGCTGACCAGTGCATGTAAGTTAGCATTTACTAATACCCTCTTGTTTTCATATCGAGCTAATAGTGTACTCCATGCTGATTTATAATTAGCGCTAGTAGCTGAGAAATGTTTCAGAAGTTTTGCTGCCTCACCCGTAATTGCTGCTTTTAGGTAATGCATCTTTTCAATATCTGCCAATCCTTCGTTTTCTTCGATTAGTCAAACGTACGTATCTCGAAAAGAAGGCCAATCGAAGTATGAACCACTAAAAGATGGAAGGTGTATCTTTGGTAGTCTGATTGCTGGTAATGAAGCTGATGCGGAAGTATGAGCAGAAGAATTAAGTATGTTAGATACTTTAGTACTTTTTTCGAATGGAGCCAGTTGCTCTTTTAACCATCGGACAGTATCTATATATATACACTCAACATCAGATAAGACGTCACTAGCAAAATAACTGTCAGCTTTGAACTCAGCTGGTGTAGCTACTGCGTACAATTCTTCGTTTGCTTCCATGAATCTTGTCCAGTAATTTTCTAAAAACTTCATTTCTTTTATCTTTGCCAGTTCTAGATGCGTTATCAATGAATTTTTCAATTCTGCTAACTGTATCCATTTCAAATGTATAATATATAGTTTAATTAAATTTTATAATAAGCATATATATATATGTATATATAATATACATATAGCTTGTCAGTCTATAAAGTATTCCCGAGATCGTAAAATATATGTTGAGCGAAATGTCAATTGACCACGGTAAATTTGCACAATTCACTTCATAACAATAATAATGATTTCTACGACAGAATGATCACAGTTTATATTTTAGCATGTTTTTTGTCTTGCACTTCGATATTTACCAAATAGTCTAAGAGTGTCACCGCATGACATGAATATGATTGATCTATTTGCTGGGATTTCTATACGATCGCATTTCATTTACATATAAATCGAATATTTTCTTCTATCATTTACAGATTTATTAGTATAGCGGCAGTAAATAAACATATGCGTGTATAGTGTATACCCCTACTTTATTGTATATAGAATTCTCTTAATAGATAATTATAGCAATTGCCCAATATGTAGGAATCGAAAGTTAAAGAGAATAAATGGAACGAAGTCACCAATTTGATCTTCGCTAAGAGGTGCAATGTTGCTAATGACGATCGAGTTTGTTGCTCAGGAACATTGAGTATGTACGCGGAGTATATTGAGTATGTTGTCTTTGCATAAGCACATGGTTCGATATGCACAAAGTTAGCATAAATACCCGTTATGACCCTTTTAACTTGAGTTTCATGAGTTTCAGCTAATTAGTAATACAAAATGCACTTTACACTGATGATGAGATTCCCAATTTTATTTGGTTTCTATGTTTGAAGTACGGTTTATGTTTTATGCTCACTGCACTGGTTTATTATGCTTGTTTCGTAAAGTGACAGTTCCTGGATAGAACTACCTTGGATGACTCTTAATATGTTTACGTACTGAATGTAATGCGTGATTGAATCACAATACTGTAATGTAAACGTAAATTCTTGATTGAATTAAACCTTGTGCGTAACGACATAAATATTACATTATATTCTTGTAAAATAAGCTGATATAATTTCCTTGATAGTGTAATGCTATGCTTTGCTGCACGTGTGTAACGGAGTAGTTTGACAAAGCCGTTATATACTAATTACAGTTCTTGGTGGTAATGTTAGTGTAGCGGTATGTTAAAATCAGAACAATGCAAATAGATTCACATTCGATTTAATCTCAATTCTATTCGAAGTTACTTAATCACTCTAATGCACATAATTACGTATTTAAATATTATTATTCTAGAAATTTCATATTTTTTGAACTAAACTACTAGTGATATTCTACACTTCTTCAACACTGAAATATTGATACAATTATGAGCTATGCAAACAAAGAACAATTCGCATGTGTATTCCAGCTTAACTCAAAAATGAGAAGTGTAGGAACAACTATCTTGAATTTGTTCTGTACAAGATAGATTAAGTTTACTATTAAATTGTTATCACTAAATTGTAATTTTTTGAACTAAACTACTAGTGATATTCTACACTTCTTCAACACTGAAATATTGATACAATTATGAGCTATGCAAACAAAGAACAATTCGCATATGTATTCCAGCTTAACTCAAAAATGAGAAGTGTAGGAACAACTATCTTGAATTTGTTCTGTACAAGATAGATAAAATTTACTGTTAAATTGTTATCACTAAATTGTAGTTAATTCTAATGAAAAATTCAAATTAAAAAAAAACTATCACAACCTTGTATGTTAAAAATTAAATTATTTACAATTCCTCCACCAAAATTGCATGTGAGCTTACTCTTACCATCAGTAGTTTGTAAGCCAATTTGCATAATTTTTTACACTTTAGAATTATCACTTTCTACGATCTTTACTTGTTGAACTCGAATAACATAAGAGAGCGATTCATATAAATACTCGGCCTTATATAGGGTCTGAATCGCCATTTTGGTGTGTGGAACCCGCAACCATAATGAAGATTACCCAAGATGTTTAATTTCTCATCAGTTGAAATTAATGCAATTTGATGCGGAATATTAACTTCTACATTTTTCCATTTAAAAACTCCTATCATTTATTAAATTCTTTGCGTGAAAATTAAAAATAGAAATTATGCCATAACATGGCGTAATACACTTCCTGCCATCCATAATGAGAGAATTTTAATGTGGAACGCAAATTTTATCTATCTCTCTTCCACTTGCTATCTCTTTTCTTCTCATTGCTTATATGAGAAATCTTAAAAAATCAAATATCTTTTATCGAAGATATTTTTGTACGTTTTTAACGCCGCCATCGTATTCCTCGTTAAAAAATAGTCCGAATTGATGTGCCATATGTTGGCAATATATAAAGTTGACAGCTTTCGCGATGTTTATAAGTGGCGTTTGACGGTTTCGCGATCGCGAGTTTTTCCGTGCGTTTTTTCCGCTGTATTGTGCTTCTACACCAAAGGTAAGTTGTGCACATTGTGTTTGTTTATTGTGTAGTGTTTGTGTGCGATTACTTTGTAAAAAAAATCCATTTGTGTGAAAATTTCGATCTTAACCTGTTTTCAGGTAAGATTTTATTTTGTATTTTCTTCGCGGAAAACCATCGCGGGAAGTTGATTTTTCGTAAGAAATCAATTTAGTGATGTGTAAATGTTGTATTTATGTCGTAAATACACTGCGAAATGTTTTTAAAACTTATTATTTAAGTAATCCATTTTCCCTTTGGACAACTGTCAAAGGGTGAAAATTTGTTTGTTTTTCCCTTAAATTGTTCGCGGGAAAGTATTTTTTTACAGTAAATGTGTTCTGTTGGTTTAGATTTCAGTTGAGAGACATTGAAATTAAACTAATTATAACAAAATTCCAATTTTTCATATTGTTGTTGTTGTTTTTATATGTACTTGTTCACATTCAATTTGCATGGGGAAAATTGGTTTTTTTTTTTTTGAATTCATTTGTGTTTCTTATTCTAAGTGATGTACCATATAATTCATTAATTAATTCATTATTCTTTTATCTTCACATATTGCTGTAGGTACATAGATGTGGTACATATGTATATACATATATATACTGCCCTTCGTGGGAGGATATAAAAAATGTATGCCAGTCAACTTCCCTGGCTACTGATTAAGTTAAGTATTGTAAATTTGATTGATTTTTATTAATACTTTTTTTATTTTTCTTTTCAGTTTTCTTCGTCGCTGAACAATGCTCAACAAACAATTTTTCACTTTTTTTTTTGGATCACTAGTTTTATAGTTTTCGCATTTTATACTTATGGCTTATCGCGAAAACGACCGCCACGGCGAGAAACACGCGCACGTAATTAGATTTATGTAGACCTTTCGTACTGAGATTTTAGCTAGATTTACCAGAATAATATCTGGCTCGTAGGACCAAAATGTTTTAGCTTCACGCAGGTGAGTGATGTGGACTGTATAAGGTTGTTAAAAGGAATTATAAGACTAATTTGATGTTTAAACGATTTATTTAAGCTAATTGAGCAAAGATTTTTATCACGTCGAAAGCCCGAACAAGAAGCAAGAATGTCGCGTCAAAATACTACTTGAACAGATTAACAGGTTATTGATACAGTTATCAAAATTAAAGAGAAGCATTACAGAATGGGTTTTAGTTACTTTACCTTAGGTGACTCTCTGTGAAATATTTACAAATACATTTGTGTGTAACTAGAGCAAGTGTACAATTTATAATTTAGGATGACTGCGGCTGTATAGTGTTGATTGTAGTTGTGGACGTAATGAGAGTTACTTGTCTGCTTGATGGTGTTTTGTTCACCACCCAAATCACTTGATGCTCGATAACTGTGCACAAATTGTCATCGAGATGATTGACCAGACAGACGGACGAACATAAAAAAATGTTGTGTGTATGACTGCAGACGAACAGACAGGCAAAAAAAGGTCTATGATGATTTCCTCCTCCTGGTGCCAACTAGAAACCTAGAAGGAAGAAAATTTATTTAATTCAATGCTACGAAAAAAAAACGGAAGATCTCAACAACGCCGAAGAATTATTAATTCACCCGAAGAGTCCTTCAACGCCGGCGAGAGGAAAAAATGAGAGAGAGAGCGATAGGGACCTCCAGATGAAGTTGGAACTCCAGCTTTGGGGATTGTTTGGGCACAATCGCACCCATCCACCCTGGCTAAGCCTCTCGCGCGGCACTTATTCACCCATTGCCGTATGTGGGTCTATGTGCTAAATAAACAAAAGAAGAAAAGGAAAAGAAAAGGGAAAAAAGAGAAACAAATTTGAAGAGAGCACAGCAACAAAGCTCAATTTATTTCCGTTGGGTATCCACCGTTGATCCCAGGTGAGCAAATATGTTCAAAATGCGATAATTATAGGTTGTTTCAATTTTAGGCACCAACGCAGTAGAAAATGTACTGTTATCCAGTTAGTGCGGTGGCTCAACAGGTGGGCGAATAACTTTTAGAGAAAAAAAACATACGATAATTAACACTTTGATTAATTACAGGCAAAAAATATATGCAAAATTGACACCGGATGGAAGATGCACTGCTATCCAGTTAGTGTGGCGACTCAGCAGGCAACGAATAATTTCTCTTTAAAATGCGATACTTAGAATATTTTCTAATTTCAAAATATATGAACATACATTGTTATCCAGTCGGCGAAGCAGCTCCACAGGTAAGCGTACAAAGTTCTAAAACTTAGATAATCAACACCTTTTATTAATTTCAGACACGAAATATGTGAGAATGCACACATAATAGAAGATGCCCGCTATCCAGTTAGTGCGGTGACTCAACAGGTAACGTATAACTTTTCGTTTTAAAATGCGCTAATTAACATCTTTTCTGATTCCAGACACAAAATATATGTAAAACCACACGGAATCAAATGCACTGAAAAATCTTTTCTCTAATCAAGCCGCAATCCCCGGAATATAATACAAGCCATGAAGTCGCCGAATGCACCGACACATTAAAACCTTTAACGTTCCGAGTACAGCATGCAGTAAAAGCTCACTGACACTGCATTTTGTATACTCGTGATGGAGGAAAAACTAAAATTTCATTTTAAACAGGTTTTATGTTTGCCTTTGTGCTGCTTGCCAATGGATTGGCGTATTCGTCAATATCCAATATTCTGCTCATGATCAGATTAATTAATTACCATGCCGAGTATATGACGTGTCGCCTCAGTATTCATAAAAGGCAAAAGAAATTAAAATTACCTTAGATCTGGCTGAATGCTTCAATCCTAACTTGATATATGGCTGCGGTGACTCAATATCTTAATGCAGAAGATATCTGGCTAAGAAGCCTCTATATCTTAGGGAAGGAGAACGCCTGGTTAACTGCCGCTGCGTTCTGATGAATAAGCCTTATAGTTTACCAGTCAACGGTCAATACTTTATTCTTAATTTCTTTCTTAATGCTACTTTATTTATATTCGCTAATTATTGCTAGGTAAGCTATGTGCATTCATTTCTTAAAGCTACCTATGTTACGGTATTGCTTCACATAGTCAGCATCACAACATCCTAAAACAATCTAACACAATTTCCCTTGTTGTGACATAAAAAAATTGACCTGCATTAATAACTTTGCAAAATGTAAGTCGGATCAAATGTCACAACATATCGATACCAGAAGTGGTTCAAAGTGAAATATGGAAAGTGATGATTAATCCATTTTTTGTTTAATTGCAAGGTGAACTAATGAGGTGATGACGATGTGTAGCAATTTGTTTGTTTTTGTAAGAATTATTTTGATATGTGTAATAAACTTGCAGCTGAGTTGAGTTTCAGTTAGCGGTTAGTAAGTGAGACGGCTCAGTTCGATCTAGTGAGTAAGTTTCTAAAATTTGGATCGAGACAAAAAGTAATGGCGGTCAGCGATAAATAATGATTTTATAGGAAAAAGATTTAAAAAACAAGATATCGTGAATTATATACATATTTTTAAAGAAAAACAAATAAAAAGCAAGTTATCGAGAATTATATATATTTTTTTAAAGAAGAATAAATAATTAAAGTGTTTGTTGTGAAAACTCTTACTGTTTGTGTGTGGATGATGGTTTTATTCACAAGTACAGTTAGATCAATCGTGAGAAGGTGGACATTGGCGCAGCCGGTAGGATCGGGGAAGCCCGTTTTTGCCTATATATATGTATATATAAACAGAAGAGCTTGAAAACCCTCGATTCTCCACGAACAAAAAAAATAACGGGTAATAGGGATACTGCAAGTGCATTTAAGTTACCCCCAACGCTCGAGGTCGGTCAACCGTAACTGCCTCTGCTGATAAAACAAGCAACCACAACCTCACCAACGTGCAAAGGACCAACGCGGGATTCTAGAGGGCCTCATCCCTGCCCAAATTGAAGGAGGAAGACGGATTAAAGAAATAATCAACACTTCAATAGTCCTCCTTCCCGGACGACACTAGAGATTACTGGTTTTGGCAACTGGAAACATCCCAGAAAAATTGAGAAAGAAAACAAGTAGGAAAAGTAAACAATTGAATATAAAATAATTATAATTAAGTAGAGAACATATTTTTATATATATATATATATATTATATATATTTTATTTTATATATCAGTCAGTGAAATAATTTATTTGTTCATTTAATATGTCTTAAGTGTTCAGAGAAAAATTGTTTTTCCCTCTCCGCACATACAAATATAAATCACGAACTGGTTGATAACCAATTTTTTTTTTTTCAAAAACTGGATTGTTTTCTATAATTTTTATGTTTTTCGTACTCTTTGTTCCCATAAAGAATTTTTTTCTTTTTCGGAACTACTGATACGTTTTTTCGTAGTGGGTAAAATTGTATCTAAATCTTCTACCGTTAACTATAACTTCTCTCTTTGCTCTTAAGCTGTCAACTGTCTCCATTGTAAAATGCCAAAAAATTTCTATGGTTTTGCCTACTCGACGTTCTTCTTGTTCCAATTTAGAAATGGCAATAAATTCTATATCTGTTGAAAATACGAGCCCTCCAAGAGACAGCTCGAGAATGGAGCAAAATTCACATTGTATCAGACCATCCACAAATTGGTATCGCGGGCACCGTTCGTGTATACGTTTCCGACGACTTAGTTTGGTTAGGTTTCTTACAAAAACTAGTAGTTTACCCACTTTGGTATCCGCAAAGGCCCGCACTAAGTCAGTTTCAGAAAATTTTGTCATTAAAAATTGTAATAAAGACTTTCTGGAATACAACGGAAAAATGCCACTAAGTTATGAAAAGGTAGTTAAATTAACTGCCCAAATGGTGCCCCAAGTGGTGACAAGTTCAAAAATGCCTAGAATATGAAGAAAAATCTGCATTTCTACACATTCTCCAAACAAGATTTCGAGGAATGCATACATGCTTGTTTCCTCAAGCACTTTTTCAAAGTTTGAAGAGATGGAGCAATTACTTAATCAATCCTATTTAGTAATGGAGACATACCAGGAGTTAATAAATAAGCTGATTACATGTAAACAGTACCCCATGGAATCGCTCGCATCTTTCGCAAACAGTATTAAACGGCTTCTAACGCAATGCAAGGAAGCTGCTGAATACAACTATGGTGCGACAGGTCTCCAAGCTGTGACTACACAACTAGAAGATTTTGCCATAAATTCCCAGCCTAGTAGACAAATGTCTGAATATGGAAAGACTACTTCAGGGAAATCCACACATGCAGCAAGGACATATCTATATAACTTCCCTAGTTCATATATGGGTATGCAAGGTAATGTTGTGATAGCAAAATCACAACCTCATTTACAATTACTTAGCTCCTATGGATTTTCCTAAAATCCATAAACGTTCATTTTGTGGTCCCAAAATACCACACCGTGCATATCCAATAGATTTCCCTATACCTAAAATAACAGCAATATGCCTAATTACTTACCCCCATAGATTTCTGTAACATGCACAAAATATCATACTATGCATATATAAATTTCTTACTTCATAAATTTCCATAGATTTCCAAAAAAAAAAAATGCATAAATGCTCAAATTATCTACCGCCATAAATTTCTGCTAGCATAAATTGCCCACTTACAAAAATAAGCAAAAATTCCTGCTCGACTTATCGAGTGAATGTACTGCATATTGCACATCGGTCGAAATTTCAAGTGCACGATCGAATTTCAAGATCCAAGCCAAGAAATTAACAAAGGCAAATGTCTTGCCTGTTTCTTATCTTTCCGGTTTCTTTTTACCTTTTTTGTCTGATTGGTCAGTTAAGCGGACCAATCATAAAAAGTTTTATATACTTTCTGCTGACGCAAAGGCGTCAGATATTTGGATGATAATAATATCTAACCGAAAAGAAGTCGATGTTCAGGTTAGGCACTCACCAAGTGCACACTCGAGTCGGCGAAGTCTTTTCCAAATCTTACAAAATTATTAAATGTTTTAAATCTTTTCAAATCTTGCAAATGTGTTAAATCTGTTCTTTCCTTGAAATACGTCGTATAGTGTGAAACCATTTTTTTTAATCAAATAATTAAAGTACGAAAATTAAATGTGTTAACGAGAAAATACGAGAAATAAATGTGTTAACAAAAAGAGTGAGTGTTTGAGAATCATTGAAGGAAAATCCTACCTGAGCTTTCCCCCTAAGTCGCTCTTCTCCGCTTTGGAAAGCACGGCGGCAATTGGGGTTACAACAGTCATATCCATTCAGTGCAACGCACTGACGATTTCTCTAATTCGTTTATACACACTCCATCTAATGCCATCCCAGTAGCTGTTCATATAACCCATCAAGCATCAAGTGCACTGCATATACCCCAAATATTTCAACCAATTCCGCAACCATTCTGCGTATAATACTCATGAAATTTCTAGCTATCAACCTCACCCCACTGATAAAAGTGCACCTAGTGCTGCCTCATTATCTGACCAATCCTCACCATAAAACCATTCAAACAAGCTACCACAAAGACATAATGACCAGCTCAAATCCGCTTAGTCTAGAGCTTCATGTTCATATTGTAATTTTAAGGGACATACTTATGATGACTGTCTATAGCGTAAGAATACCCCATATTGCGTGAAATGCAAAATAGGTGGGCATGGTGCTAAAAACTGTAGAAACAGGAATAATTAGCCACCCGAGAATTCACAAATGCATCGTGCCCATGACACAACCCGAGGTAATCCGAGTGTTTATCATGTGCAACTAAAATGCGATTTCTGCGAAAGACGAGGACATTCCATATCTAAGTGCATGCAGAAACAAATATGGGAAGCCAGATCTTCGGGAAACGCGCGCCAGTCGACCGAAAATTCCCCGGCTCGACTTTAAAATCCCATTCTCAACCAATACTTGGGTACTCCCCGCCGCCTGCGAGTAGCAGTGAAAATATATCACAGGCTCACTTACCATTAGATATAGGCAAATATAATTCGGGTCCGCTAGTAGTGGATACTGGAGCTGAAGTCAGCTTAATCAAACAAAACGACTTAAATACTAGCGACTCAATCAACCGGAATGATACTACTGTGTTGAAACCTCCCTTTGGTAAAGGTAAAACACTAGGTAGTTGTCACGGTAAATTTTCTTTTAAGAACCCAATACCATGCAATTTTCAAGTTGTGAAAACCAGCGCACCGATCTCGCACCACGGGATGCTAGGAAACGACGAAGAGTTGGTGAACAAGAGTTACGTCGGCAACCATGACACGTTTCTCAAGCGAGTGCATATTAAAGAGCTGCAAGCGTTCCTCATAGGGTGGAAGAATCAATGAGTTATTCCAGGATAGGTCCCTAAGAGCAAAGCGCAGGAAGTTTCGCTGAACAGACTCGATACGGACTATGTGTGTACCGTAAGAAGGAGACCAGACCTGGCTAGCGTATTCAAGAAGTGGTCTCACAAAGCAACTATATAAACGTAATGTTATGGACGGATTCGAGAACTCTCGGGACAAACGTTTTATAAAGCCCAGCATAGAACTACTCTTAGATACCATATAGTTTATATGGGATATAAAATTCAATCTGTGGTCACATTTGACACACAAGTCACTGACAGAGTCCAGAGGAAGCCGAAAACCCATAGAAATAAGAGATAGGATTCAGATTCCTGTGGAAAGTCATCACCTTACATTTGTTGATATTGAGTACCAAATTATTGCTTTTGCACCAATCATAAAATTTGTGGAGGTCATCCTGTGTACAGTTGACAATCATTAACAGATTTAATCTGAATGAAAAGTTTAATGTCATCAGCAGAAATTAAGACTTTGCAGTGCTTCACTACGGAGACAATGTCGTCAATTGATAGAATAAATAGCAACGGGCCGAAATGACTCTCTTGAGGTACGCCAGATGAAGCTTTCAAGACTCTAGCGATGGAATGGCGGAAATAGATTTGGTATGTTCTGTTATAAAGATATGACTCCGTCCATTTTAGGAACGTTGTGGGAAACCCATACTTTTCCATTTTGAACAGTATCAAGGAGTGAGATAGTTTGTTGAAAGCTTTACTAAAGTCTGTATAAATACAATCTGTCTGGTAGCCTTTTACAAACCCGTGTATGGCATCAGAGACAAATTCCAATAAGTTAGTGGTTGTAGACCGTCCCGAAATAAACCAATGTTGGTTTGAAGAGAGCAAATTCTTGCAGATGATAGATTCGAATAATATGGGCATGCAAGATAATTTTGCAATAGGCCTATAGTTAGAGATTTCTTTTTTACTGCCTTTTTTGTAGACAGGTATGATAAAAGAATTTTTCCATAGGTGTTGAAAATAACCACTATCGATTTTTGGAATATAATTCTCAGCGGGGTTGCCAGGGAGAGGCAACATGACTTAAAAAAGGATCCGTTGTAAAGTCATTTGGAAGTCCATTAATATGATCAAGTTTATCCTCTTCTGAAATTGGAGGGATAGTGAATGAAACGTTATGAGAGTCGTTCATATGACTGCAGTTGCTACTTTGAAGTTGAAAATTTGACGAGACAAAGGCATTGTCAAAAAAAGAAGCAAACATATCGCAAATCTTAGACGAATCATCACTAGCAGAATCCCTATACCTCATGGTATTGGGGCAGTTGTCCGTTTTTTTCTTCATGTTAATAAACTTAAAAAAGTTATGTGGGTCACCAAATAATTTCGCACGCATACTTTGAATATACTCGGCATAGAGTGAAGCGGAAAGATCTTTGAACTCATTATATGATGTAATGCAGTTGTTGTGACTTATAATGTCTTTGTCCCTCATATAACTTTTCCACAATTTATTCTTTTAATTTTTAAGGCGCTTCAGTTCTTCATTGAACCAAGGTGGAGACGTTTTAACTTCAAAAGTTAAACATAACTTCACTAACACTAGCTGTCCGAAAAACGAGATTTCACCTACAAAGCTAATTAATTCCACACGTTTACTCAAGCAGACTCAATCAAACTTTCAAACAGACTCTCTGCAAGTATCACGCCTAGTACGACTATAACAAGATTTAACATTAGATGAAACTCTTTCTGAGGATGAAAAATCTTCTATCCTAAATATTTGCCACCAATACAATGACATATTTCATCTCATTGGCGATAAGCTCACTTATGCCAATGCCATTTCGCATATCATTCCAATAGTTTCTGACCAACCTCCATTTAATTAATAAATGTATCGACTTCCAGAGACGCAAAGAGAAATTATAAATCACCAGCTCCATGAAATGCTAGAAAGTGAAATAGTTAAACCTAGCAAAAGCCCTTGGAACTCACCGCTGTTAGTGGTTCCAAAGAGAGCAGGGCCAAATGGCGAAAACCGATGGAGGGGTGTGGTCGATTTTAGGAAGTTAAATGATAAAACAATAGGTGACGCTTTTCCATTGCCCAGGATTGAAGATATCCAGGACCAACTAGGTCATTCCCGGTACTTCACTACTTTTGACCTAAGACAGCCTTTAGTACAGCTTATTGGCATTATGAATATCGGCGCATGCCTTTCGGATTTAAAGGAGCACCAGCTACATTCCAACGGTTGACGAAATATGTTCTCAGAGGTCTTCAAGGTCTAGAATGTTTCGTTTACCTAGATGACATAGTTATCTATTGGAAAAACCTTGAAGATCATTACAGTAAATTGATAAAAGTTTTTGATCGTTTACGAGAAAAGAATTTAAAGTTACAGCTAGTTCCTAAGGCGCGAAGTCATATATCTGGGACACAAATGCTCCAGTAAGGGAGCCCTCCCAGATCCCTCAAAAACAGAATGCGTTCACAACTTTCCTGTCCGGCGTACTTGTTAGACATGTTCAATCTTTTCTCGGCTTAGCTAATTACTAGAGGAAATTTATACCCAATTTCTCCAAGATTGTTCGTAATAATTTTTTTTTTTCGTAATCTAAGAAATATTGTAGCAAGTGTTATACCATTTTAGAATCCTCATTAAATGCGTCAACTTTTAAAGTTACTTGCCAAACTGGCGTAGTACATTTTTTTTTAATTACAGTTAGTTAAAGTTGGGTGAAATACTAATTTTCTATTCTTGGTTCGGCAAAATGTGACATGTTTTTCCAAGCTGGAATAGTAGGCTTAGAATTTAAAGCAGCAGGTTACATAAGAACTATTAGGGATTACATACGAAAAATAAAAGTTGAAAAAAAGTAAAGATGTACTGTCCGTTAATAGAACGTACACGCAAATTTGATTAAGTGACTGAAATGAATACACTGGTAAATTTGGATCAAGATCAGTGGTCTATTTCCTAACATCAAATCAACACTGTTCACTTTCTTTGACTCTCAAGAAACTACTGCACTTAGTTATTAGAATCTCCCACTATTTAGATCAGATTATGTATAAAAAGGTTTCAGGTCAACGATTCAAAAGTATGGGAAAAACACACTCACAGGATTGTTGATAATAGACGTATAAATAGATATTCAATATATATATAATTAATATAGAGCAAAAGTTAGAATAATTTAACTTCAAAACACTGGCACAGGTGCTTAACTTAAATATCTCGAGTAATTGTATTAAGACAGAATTATATAAATTGTTGGATCGGAGATCAACACACACTAGAAAACACACTTATTGACACCGATTTGTAATGTAGGACTTTCAGAAATAGATATGTCGAGACAAAACTGTGGAGATAAATTTGGGTCTGAGATTTTTGTATTACACTAAAACACTTATTAGAACCAAGTTATAATATGAGATCGTCAAAAAATGTAATAAAATATATGTGTAAAATAGATATGCACATGAAATGTATAATATATAAATGTGTATATAAGTCAAAATATAGTCAAATAGATATATGAATAAGTATTAAAATGTTACAAGTGACTAGCACTCACCGATCTAAAACTTGACACTTGAGGAACTGGCTGTAGGCTAATGTTAAGCCCTTTGCTCTTGGTTAAAACAATTCTTTATTTCCGTCGAGACCAGAAATAAAGTGTTAATATTAGTAAGATACTATCTCAGTCGAGACCCGAGATAATATTCTTTAAGTCAGTCGAGACCCGGGTTAAAATGGTATCTTATCTTCAGTCGAGACCCGAAATAAGATGCGTTTATTTCCGTCGAGACCAGAAATGATTGTTAGTAAAAGATTATCTCAGTCGAGACCCGAGATAATATTCTTTAAGTCAGTCGTGACCCGGCTTAAAGTGTTATCTTATCTTCAGTTGAGACCCGAAATAAGATACGTTTATTTCCGTCGAGACCAGAAATGATTGTTAGTAAATATCTTATCTTCAGTCGAGACCCGAAATAAGATGCGTTTATTTCCGTCGAGACCAGAAATGATTGTTAATTGTTAGAAGTGAAATATCAGTCGATATCCGATATAAATGTTAGTCCATAAACAGCCAACTTACCCCAAGCGATGCCAAGTACAAAAAGAGATCGAGATCAGTCAGCTTGTCGTTTATATAGCCCTTGTTTGCACACGACACCACTGATAGAGTAGCAGCGGCGCATGATTCCAAGAATTGGCAATGCAGCTGTGCTCTTACGGTACTAGCGAAAAATTTGCCTAGCAACGAACAAAAATGCATAGCAACAAGAAATTTAGAGCAACACATGCTGTTGTGTTAAATTCAATTATATTTTCAAATATTTTATTTCGTATCACGTAGAGAAGAAATTCCCGTTCGATGGTACTTATAATGATGATAATGCTAGAGTTGCAAATTGATCTGCTTGATCTGATTGTATTTGTGCCATGCATTGTATGTTACATGACAACACATGCTTTTGATAGATGTTGTACCTATTTTTCGGAAAATTGTAATTAGATTGAATTTGTTTTCTTTTCAGAGCTCAATTTCAGCATGGTATTGTTGTAATATGTTCCTTTTTCAGGAATTGTTTTTTCATAATAATTTTAATTGAATTTGCTCAATGAGGCTATACTTTTATGTTGTATTTGTGCAATATGCTATGAAGATGACAAATACATGGCTATGTTGGGTTGTGTACATGTTTTTTGCTTAAGAGAAATCAAATTAGATTTAATTTTACTAAGAATTTTGATGCTTTGTTTTCAGGACAATTTCTTTTCAGAAGTCATCGGTTAAAATATACAATATTCGAAGCAATTTGGTTCGAACAGATTTGTAGCAACAGGAGCTAAAAAACCATCACAAGGTGTACATTTTCTCGAAAACAAAAGAAATATCTATAATTTGAAAAATACATGACTTAGATTTTTTTATATTTTTCTGGTAACTGTTATGATTTGGCCTATCACCCGATTCCGGCTTGACGTAGACTTACGGGACACCCTGTATATTTTCCCAGATATGGCACGACTATTACTAGGGTTCTATTGCGTCCGCATTTCTATTTCTTTGGGAGCAACTCTACCTTTCGAAGTCCAGCCTCTAACAAATAGGTGTATTATGTTTGAAGATTAAGGAGAGATTTTGTTTTTCCACGACACATGGAATCTATTTACCCAAATCTATATAAGTAACTTTGAGACGGAAACCATGTTGGTGGAGCATACTGGATTCCTCGTAAGCCAACTGTGCGAAAATCATAAAAATACAACTGTTTGCACCGAACAGAGTAGTCAAATCCACAACCTAATAGAAGCGATCAAAAAGCATGCCGCTGTTATCAAGGAACTAACAACAACCCGACATCAGAGTAGATCACTGGCCGATGGAATAGGAAACGGTTTTCATTTCATTTGCACAATGGATAGCTATAACGAAAAGGAGATACATAGGCGGATTTCCAACCTTGAAACAGGCATAAAGGCACTGTTCGATTTAGAAAAACATCAGACTACGCTGTTCAAAGGAAGTCTGTACAGAAGCTGGAGTCGAACCAACGTGAAATCATCAGAACAGTAAACGATCTGTTCGAAAAGGTGACAGAGGAGATAAGTACCGTCAACGGATTAAAGAGGAAATGACAACAATCAGTTTGCATATTATCGACATAGAGTTAAGGCAACAAACACTACTTGAAATATTAACAACTGTAAAAAATTTACAAATCCACCACTTGCTAATATCTCCATCTACTCTTCTAGAAGCCTATTACAAGGCAAACCCAAAAGAGCCTAGCGAACAAAAGGATTTGACACTATTATCTGAAACCCTAGAAGTTAAATCACAGGTCGTAAAAGGCAACCTTGTAGTCAGAAGTAAATTTCCTATTCTAAATCTCCCGGTTTTCAGCTTCTGCTCCCCATCAAGACATCTACAACCACCCAAAAAATTTTATTACTTCGACAAGCAGAATTTAGAGTATACAAAAAGTTATAAATTAATCCCCATCAAAACACGTATGTTGGCCCTTTACTAAATGCAATTTTTAAGGGACAAACTGTAAAAGAATGCCCAATAAACTTCATAATTAACCCCTTCAATGAGTCGAATCATTGCGAGTATTTGGCTCAAGCGTATGCACCACAATTTCTGGAGAAATTAACTCGAAAAAAGCCTGGTTATTCTCTTTCTCTATCCAACAAAAGATCACGATGTCATGCAAAAGCGGACTACATTGTTCTAGCCTCAACAATCACGGAGTACTAATACTCAATGAACCGTGTCAATTTCAAATTGACGACCAAGTGATATTTTATGAATATGAAGATCATCGTGACAAAAAATTATCACAACCAGTTCACAGCTTACTGAAAACATTGAGTAACTCGAGTAGTTCCAACCGAATTATCTTACTACGGGGAAAGCTCTAACCCAATTCTAAACGAGAACACCTACTCCCTAGACCAATTAGAGCAAGAAATTCACAATTTAGAGACCCAGCGTCGTGAAAGAAATAAAACACAAGCCATTCAACTAAGTTCGCTAAGCTTGAGCTCCTTGGCTATCTTATTATTTACTATAATAAGTATGATTAAGGTAATCCTAGTCCTAGTAAAAAGCAAGAGAGATCGTACACCTGGTAAAACCGTAGAGCTAGTACAACAAGTTGAGAAAAAGGCATTCGATAAACAATCCAAACCATCCATAATGACAAAAATAAAACTACAGGACGTTGAGTCACCATTGCGGAGACTGAAGCACATGCGACTCAATTGCAACAAGTCAAACCTCCTCCCCCACCAGCATTACCCTCTGAAAATGCTATTAACATACAACTCAAACAGTTAAGATCACCTTCCTCTTAAAATGTTCCCACTGAAAACACAAAAAATGAGAACATCCACCTAAGAAAAACAAGTACTGCACCCCGTAACCGTAACGTACAGGTTATTAATCCACGCGACATAAGTTATTTAAAAAAAAAAAAAACATTACAAAAAAAAAATTTGAAACGTAATGGGAGTGGAAAAAATTTAATTAGTATTACTACTTTTAGAGAAAATAAGTAAATATAGGCATTACATTGTATATTGCATTGGAATTAAGAATATATATGTATGTATCGGTACTCTTCACTATGTATTAGCTAACGAATTTAGAAATATTATTAAGAAAATTGAACACTTCCAAATATCTTTATAAAAATATTTTTAGAATATACATACTTTAAAAATACTTTTAAAAAAGTGACTTAACCCATAATTAAATTACTGTAGATAAGTAAATAAAACTAACATCTTCTTACGTCCTTATGATTAGATTGTGAAGTGTGTTATTCCTCTTCAAAGAATAACACACATTATTTTTAAGAGGGGTAGATATTGTTACGGTATTGCTTTACATAGTCATCGTAACAACATTATAAAACCATGTAACACCATTTTACTTGTTGCGACATAAAAAATCTGACCTGCATTAATAACTTTGCAAAATGTAAGTCGGATAAAATGTCACAACATATCGATACCAGAAGTGGTTCAAAGTGAAATATGGAAAATGATGATTAATTCATTTTTTGTTTAATTGCAAGGTGAACTAATGAGGTGATGACAATGTGTAGCAATTTGTTTGTTTTTGTAAGAATTATTTTGATATGTGTAATAAACTTGCAGCTCAGTTTAGTTTCAGTTAGCGGTTAGTGAGTCGGCTGAGTTCGATCTAGTGAGTAAGTTTCTAAAAATTGGATCGAGACAAGAAGTAATGGCGGTCAGTGATAAATAATGATTTTATAGGAAAAAGATTTAAAAAAAAGTTATCGTGAATTATATACATATTTTAAAGAAAAACAAATAAAAAGCAAGTTATCGAGAATTATATATATATTTTTAAAGAAGAATAAATAATTAAAGTATTTGTTGTGAAAACTCTTACTGTTTGTGTGTTGATGATGGTTTTATTCACATTGGTATGGTACAGATAAATCGTGAGAAGGTTACACCTACATTCGATAACTTTCTCACCGTATCATTATGAAAGATACGGTGACCTCACATGAGTAACGTTCTTTGTTGCCATTGAGAAATTTGGTGCACTCTACATACATAATTTATTTTCTGCTTGCCTGTAATCATAACGAGGTATGAATGATTCACAAAAAAGTGATTACATACAAATCTGTATGTTTGTAAATTATATTTTCATTTTTGTTTATTCGCGGAGTTAATTGAACTCCGAGTTTTAGCTTTTGAAATGAACTTTAGTTGTAACTTTGGTTTCTTATTTTATTTTTGGGCGATGTGTATATTATTTATATGCAATTACATGCTTTAATGATGCATGATTACAGATGCATTACACAAGTACTAAAGCCCAAAACTGTCGCACCCACAGCATAATGAAGTCAAAGGAAATTGCAGACAAATATGTTTTCTTGCTAATAGTAAAAAAAAAAAAATAGCATGTAGAACAGATACATATATGGAAATTATAACGTTTGAACAAAATACAAACAACTTTTATATGAAAAACTCCTGCAGTAATACAAGGCAAGAATACCGTGGATGTCGCCTGCTCACTGCCCCGCTGCTCTCTTTTTTTCGACTTTGTTCATGGCTTGTATATTCCGGGGGCTATGATCAAGCGCGCAACACGATCCCGTTCACATCACAGACTCCTCGACTTAGCGCAGTTTTCTTATATCGCAGCCGTTTGTCGTTCAACCAGCCAGCAAGCAGGTGCTTTTTTTCGTCGAACCACTCTCGAATTGCCGCTGCCGGGAAAAATTTTCTCGAAATTTCTTTCGGGCGGGCTTGCTGTAATGTACTGCGTGAAGGTATCACGTGATGTTGTACAGCTAGGCTAATTACCATTTCGGAATGTATGATTTAAACGATGTATTTAAATTTGTGCGAGTTCTGCGTAGATTAATATTTTTCATTCGAAAAAATATTATATTTCTTTCTTTTATCTTTTCAGGGTTTCATATCTTTTTCTGACTTCTTTTTAGGATTTATAGGAAAGATTGGAATTTGTGCGCGTTCTGCAGAAATTCAAATCTTTCTTTGTGGAAGTAAATTATTTTTCTTTTCTTTCAGGGTAGATGCTTAATGGGAAACTAGCAAAATGCTACTTTCCGAATTAAATGTAAAGAATTTTTTGCCCCCTTTCAGGTACCCAGGAAAATGATGGGGGATTCTCTGCAGAAGGTAAAGGATCCAAAACAAGAAGAGGTGCCGAGGGAGAGGAAAAGGGTAGATTGTGGGGAGTACGCAACACAAGTATAATCTTAAACTGAGAGGCGGAGGTGACCGAAAATTGAATTGCACCATGATTTAGTGTATTAAGATGAACGGATTGAAGTAGTGAAAGGAAATTGTCAGTTATTAAAATCGCCATAAAATCGTGATAAATTATAGATGCATTGCTCAAATTCAATTCAACTCTATTCTATTCATTTATAATTCAGTGACGTATACAAGGTCTCAATCTATATAAGTTAGTCTAGCTACACGGAAATCAGTAAAAAAAAAACATAATTTTGAGAAAGTATATGCCTACTTTAGCTAAGAAAAAGTAAAGAAAATCAACAAATATATTGAGGAAGTAAAAGAAAAAAAAAACTCAATGAAATTATACTAATAACAAATAATAGAAACAAGAAATAAGAAAATTTTGCACAGTCATATCCAACATCCCATTGCGCTCAAAGGATACGATCATACATATACCTTTTGAATGCGGTGGCAGAAGCCGAATGCTGAGTATTTTGAGAAAGGGAATTCCATAGATGAACAATTTGCACAAAGTAAGCTCCCTCATAATGTACTAAACGTGGTATACTCATTCCTCTCCTAGAATGCAGAAATACTATTTTGTCACAAAGATTCATGGGCCTCTTAGTCTATATTAAATTGAATAGGAAGGCTAATGCCTTGCGTTTTATATATTTTTGAATTGAGCATCCCAGTAGCGAGCACCTAACAGGAGTAATGTGGGCAGATCTGCGCAGGTTCCAAATGAACCGCAAACAATCATTACAAGCAACTTCCACCTTACGTTAACACAGGTAGTCAAGCTTTGAGCTTTGGTTAAATTATACTGCCGTAAGTAAAATGAGGCAAAAAAGTGGTCAAAACGAATCTCAAATTTTACCTCACATACCCTCAATTTGATCACAACTTTTCAGGCGACAGTTGAACTTGACTCCCAGATTAGATACTGTGACAAAACCAGGTAACATGACTTTATAGAATCTAACTGAGATTACATAATCGAAATCAGGAGGTGAGCTGCACAAAACCAAAAGCTGTGAACAACTAGGATTGAGAGAAAGCTTATTATCAAATTACCATCTGTGAATTGCAGAAGATCATCATTGATTGTGCAAATATAATCCTCAATCAACCCAAGAGGTCCGCTCAAGGACAGTTGAACATAATCGGCATATAGATGTAACTGTACATTACGTACGATATCACCGATATCATTAATGTATAGACTAAAGAGGAGTGCTCCTAATACAGTTCCTTGCGGGACACCCTGAAACTAATGTAAGAGAATACTATTAACGTTTACTTCCTGAAAACAGTTTGTGAGGCTACTACTTATAACCTTAACCGCAGAAGAAGAAACGAATTAGTTAATATACAATTTACGGAGTAGTATATAGTACACAACGCTATCAACTGCCTGAGATAAATCCAATGAGACAAACACGCCAATTTCCCCGGCATCAAAAGCCAAACGGAGATCATTAGATACCCTTAGCAAGGATGTCTCACAACCAGACTGATATTTTGTGAGCAGATTATTTCGATTTAAGAACTCCTGAATTTGTTAATAAATAAGTTTTTCCAAGAACTTATCTAGGAAGCTAAGAATGCTAATAGGTCTGAAGGCAGACAAGCTGATAGAGGAACCTTTCTGAGGTACACGTATGACCCTAGCAGCTTTCCAAATGTCAGGGAAACAGGAGGATGACAAACAAGTTTTCATAATGTTCAATGAGGATATGTACGGAAACAAGACCTTCACAAAGGGGGGATTAAGCTCATCAAAACTAACTGCACAGAGCTTTACACAAAAGATAGCTTTATAAAGCTCATCATGTTCGACACCCCGAAAAAAAAAACAATTTATGTTTTGCTCGATCAAGTGATAGGTGTCAATACACGCGAGCTGAGAGGGACAAAGAGCAGCACAGAGCACGTAGAAAAGTGCATGATAAAGGCCTCTGCTTCATTCAAATGATCATTCAGGGCTCAAGTCCGCCCAAACACCAGCTCTCCTCAGATTACCTCGCAAGACTGTAAGGCAGGTAACGGTCAAATTTGAATCTATAATATAGACACTTTGCTAACCGAATCTCACAAGCTACCCCGTTCCGACCGCATTAGTATAGAGATCGAGCATATTCAGTTCTAAGTCGCCTCCATTGCCGATATAAAAATTCTCTTTCTATGAACGCATGAATTGTATTCAATTACACGTTTAACTTTAACCCTGGAATACTAACCCGTTTCAATATTCGCTTATTGGTAACCCTGAGTAAATATTACTCACACATCAATAAATTATAAACAAAAGAGCTGAAATATTTTAGCGGAATACAATAACAGAAATATGAAAGAATAGCATTCCCGCAAGAATAATTTAAAATTTATATACAGAAATTTTAATTAATAAAGTAAGGACAATTAGAAATGACAGAATCATATTTTCTACACCTTGTAAAATTTTTTTGTTTTTAATAGATTTTGTACTACAATTTTGGGTTACCGGCCAATGAGGAGCATGAGGAATGAGAGGGGTGACCTGCTGGAAGGCTCTCCCTCCCTTAAACTAACAATCACGCTTCAGGCAAAGCACTTAAGAATTGGGGACGCTGTGGTCGTATGTCGTAAAGAGCAGTGCAGCCTTCAAGCAGAAAGTAAGTAAAATTTACTCACGGGTAGCATTCCAGGGTTAAGGGGAACATATTTATTAAACAAATAGGAAATTAACTTATTCAATATGTCCACCTTACCTTGAACTGATGGACGGACGAAGATATCAGTCGGTGTAAGTGACCGACATTCGATAATCAAGCTAAATAAGTAGATGTATTTTAAATCTCGATATTAAAATTGCTTCAGCTCATCAGTGTTATCAAACGAAACATTAAAAGTTATGAATAGCATATCATGATCAATTATGTTCGGAGAGCTAATATGATTATGGAATAATACTTTTTATTTATCCGTTGTCATAAAGAAATCCAGTAGTGAAGGATTAGCACAGCAAAGTCCTGGGAAGAGAATTCACAGCATTGAGATGAAGAGCTTGAATTACAGATCGAAAACTCTTCTGCACATTCCTCAAGAAAATTACCAGGAGGACGATATATAGCATATAATACATACCATTCCAGATCTACCTCAACCTCTACACATAGATACTCGATAGCTGCACTCGAGGAAATAAATGGCAATGCCATAACATCTCTGTCCTTTGCGGTCATTCTGTAGAATATTGAAACCAGGTATGGAAACCAACAATAAAAGTATATGCCGCTGCAGCCAGGTCTCACTAACAATAATTGCATGCAAATCAGAGCCTCGAAAATCTTGACGGATCTCATCCGTCTTATTAGAAAGACTTCTAACATTCAGGGTGGCTATATGGATTCCGGAGAGCGCTTAAAACCAGATATATATTGGAGATCTCAACCTGTCTAATTCTTAAAATATATTAGCCGAACTCATCGATCAGCATAACTCTGCCAACGACCAAAAGCAAACATAAGAAAGAACAACCCAATATAAGAAATTGAGAGACTGTGCAAGACTGTACAAGACAATGTAAAAAACTGCAAAAATCAAAATTCAATAATATCATATCTTAATCTGAAGAAGAAAAAAATTATTATATCACAAAATAAAAAAAAACACACATAAAGCTAGGAAAACTAGAAAACAAGAAAACTAAAGCTAATATTTAAACCCAACGTAAAGCACAATAAATGTAAATAGTTCATAGTACAAACTCCCAACATTAGGAATCAGGAATCCCCATTCTCAGTTACTCACCGGCGGTGATCCTAGATGACTTATTGTCCTTACCCCATCTAACAGAAAAAACTCCATTCAGGATGACCACAGTATGACGTTTACCAGATGCACGAAGCGCCTGTGCATCCCAGAATAACTTCGAACTTCGAGGACTTAGGCTTTCATTAAAGTAAATGACGGCTTCTGATGAAAAACCTTTCAACTGGTTCAGTTTTAGTCTGCCTTGATGTTTTAAGGAAGCGAGGAATGACTTTCGTTCTGCTGGACATGATAATTTTAATACACTTGGAGCATATCGTGACTTGGCGTTAAGTCAAAAAGTGTCAACAAAAGGTGAGCACTGGCGTATCACCATATAAGCAAAATTTTTTACGACATTAAAAGGGATTTCCTTGATCAAGACGGGGATTCCATTAATAATTATGTCAGATGCCTGTGAAGAGCAGCATAGATCCTAAATTTCATCAATGATACAACCATGCCCTGACTGTGATTAACAAGTTTAGCATTAAAATCAGTAGTAATCTCATTACATGC
This sequence comes from Dioctria linearis, assembly GCA_963930735.1. Lineage (NCBI taxonomy): Eukaryota > Metazoa > Arthropoda > Insecta > Diptera > Asilidae > Dioctria > Dioctria linearis. Next base: position 220,002,935 of record OZ005742.1, read on the forward strand.
CGTCTGTAAGTCATGCACCATAGTTTCACAATCGCATCGTCACTTTTTTTTTAGAAATTTTCGCTTCAAGCTGAGCCAGTAACCACTCAAACTTAATAAGAAGCTGGAACTCGGCCACCGTTAGGCCACCAGTAGCTGCATTTGCTGATAGAACGGCTTTATCAATACACTTGTTAGTGTTGGAAGTTCTGCGTGTAATTGCATGAGATACACTGTACGAGTTGGACCCATCTATCGCTCTAGCGTGCAGTTTAGACTGCTTACCCGTACTGCTGCTGATATTAGTAGCCACTATATAGGGACAGTAAAATGTTGCAATCGAAAACCTTATTCAACAAAACCAAAGATCGATAACCGACAAATGCAAAAGATGAGACTGGCTTATTACAACTACGGAACAAAAACAAATGGTAAGAGTACCGAAAACCTTAAACAATTTTAGGAGCAAATTAAACCCGTCTTACTCACTAGACGTTTGAATGACTTACAGTCATTTCCACGGTGAGTTCTTTGGGCGGGCAATTGGCCGATACTAACACTCATTTATCAAGCCCCGTATTTATCTCCACACAGAGGAACTCGAAAACAGAAGAGGATGAGAGATGGATCTAAAACTATCATAAATGACTGCGGCGCCTATAATTCTGTCCACTGTCATTGCGTAGAAGTTTAGAGCCCTGTAAAGCGACCAAAGGTGTAGAGGCATTTATATTTAACCAGGATGCACATCCGTACAAACAAATATCTCCATTAACTCACCTATTTCAGGTTATATGCTCCCAGCATTTAGGTGAAAGACCATACATACCACAGACACCTGCAATATCACAATAAATGGAAAAAATTCAAACTAAAAAGTAGAATATCATTAAAACTTTGATAGAATTCATTAGAAAAACACGGAAAAATATATATATATATATAATCATTGGAAAAAAAGAGAAAAATAAAGAAATTAGAGCTATGAGAAGTTCAAAGTTCATGACTTTAACATGCATCCCCGCATTGAATGGAAGCAGTAGAAGCCGCATACTTAATCGTATGTAGTTGATCTAAACAAAGAATATCTAACAGAAAGAATACGAGTCTCGTATATTGACAAGTTTTATACGGCGGGTCGTATCATAAGACCCGCTCTCTCAAATTTTACGAAATTGTGTGCTTTTTGCCGATTCGCCACTCACAAACCAGTCACCTATTGGTGATATTACGATACCACGGCTGTGGCGAGTGGCGGGTCATCAAAACACCAGCACCAGAACCAGCGCCAGCACTGCGCACATGCCCATGCCAAAGACAAACTTAATATATTAATTATATTAAGTTTGTCGAAGCTCATGTACTGCATTGCGTGTTCTCTTTGCTTCTTTACCTCTTCCCTAGGAAACCGGTTTCACCAAAAATAATTTGTTTGAGAGAATTTTCATTTACATTGGTGGCCGACAAGCAGTCTGGAAGCAAAGTGAAACATAAAACTAATTTGGATTAGGACAGTTTCGATCCCTTTACGACGACCCAAGCTTTCTCCTGGATTATCGTGTTATGGTGTAGTGCCAGCACACACGAAAATGCCAACATGCACATCATTTATGGGGAATCCATCAAAATAATTGGTGTTTAATTTTAAACTTAAGGAATATTTGTCCTAAATTCAACAAAAAGTTATGGTCTCTAACTTCAAAGCGTCATTATCTGTCTCACTCACACTTCATGGAACGACTCTCCGTCTCGCTCAAACTGGAATCTTAAAGCTACGGTCTTAAGGCAAGCTTTCGGTACACTAGAATCATTTTCAGTAGGTAAAAAGAAACTTTTCGAAACTGGGTTTCATGAAAAAAAGTTTTTTTTCCGTAATCTAAGAAATAATTTAGAAAGTATTATAACATTTTCGAATCCTTTTTAAATGCGTCAACCGTCAACTTTTAAAGCTACTTGCCATTCTGGCGTAGTACATGTTTTTTTTTTCAGTACAGTCAGTTAAAGTTTGGTGAAGTATTAATATTCTATTCTTGGATCGGCAAAATGTGACATTTTACTGGACTAATTCTTTCTGAACAACTTAAGGGCTTCAACCACACAAGCTGCTGTTTGCTGGTGTGAGACTTTTATTAATAAAAAGTCAGGCCACATCTGATTATGTTATAAGCTTTTAGCGCAGAAAAGTACACTCTTCTTTCATTGGAACAAGAGGAGCGAATTAACAGTGGCGTGGAATGATTACTGGCTTTATTATTATTATGACAAATCTGCGTTCTTAGTTTCAGGCGAAAAGCTTCGATATAAGAAAGAGCTTATCTTGGATAACATCTGAATTGTCCATAGTGCTGCCACGTAGATTTTCTGTTGGCATCATAGGTATCCCCTAACGATAATATCGTTCAGGCAGAGAAATGTCCGAGATGAACATTTTCTTTGTACAGCTTCGAGCACTTCTTCTTGATGTCCGCTATATCTTTATTTAAAGATTCCACGGTCGATTAAAACCTTAAACCACACTGTCAATTTTATCTAAGAGACCAGATTCCACACTCAAAACAGTTGACTTTATACGATTTTCTACGCTAGCAAGCATGAAATCAAGCATATGTATCCAATATGCATTGGGAGCACAGTCAGATGTTGATTTACTTGAAATAGTTGCATCATTCATACGACAAGCATATTTGAGGTTGGTAATACCAACGGCAGAATCACACGCACCATGCCAGCAGAATCCGGTCTACCTTTTTATTTTTGACTTCATTAGACACTTTTGACTGGAAATTAGCAAACGGGCAGTTAAAAGTAGCGGTGAATCGAGTCAAAGCGGGAGCAATCATAGCTACGTCTACTCACTAGAAGTCCAACTGAAGATAAATTCATAGCCACAAGAATTATATTATTTCCAGACGAAGGCTTTATAAATAGCAAGAAGAACCCCAGATATATCTCCAAAGAAATAAAATTAACTGAATTCCCTGCAATCAAATAAAGGAGTCATAATTACGTTATTGCTTGCAATGAAAGTACCTTTCATGGGAAAACCAATTTGAAACCAATTGAAAGTGAAATGTGTCCTTTGCATGTAAGTCCTCATATCTCCACGACAACTCTCTGGGGCTTTAATATTATAACAATTGGGGCATGAGAGCTGTAAGAAAGCTTTTCTCTTAAAATGACGGATATAATTCATGATCTCCCCCGGGTCGGAATACCAATTTATTTTCACTAAATCTTTAATATGTCGGTGACTCACAAGCTATCTTTTCTCGTGACTTGAATAACGCAATCAATTCTAGATCAATCAGAATTTTTCGATATGGGCTTTTGGTAGGTTTTTAGTTAAAAACAATATTTGTAAAAATTCTGGTACCTTATTGCAGAGCAAGACATAAATATTAACCCATGCTACCATGGGTCGAAAGTTGGAATCTAAACCACTAATCCACGCAAGGTATTTTGAAAAATATTCTCAATTAATTCTGAATTTTATAGAGTTGCAAGGGATTAACAATTTTTTTTATTTTTTAATAGACGGAAGGTTAATTGTTTCAAGTATAATCGCACAAGATTTGGAGTAATATACTAGAAAATAGGAAGAATCGTGTATTCTTACCAATCAGTATGGACTAATGCGTAAGAAAACGTCGTCAAGTAATATAGCTATGTATAAAATATATCTGAATATTTTCAGAATACATTTTAATAGGGAAAATAATGCATGATATAAGGATGATTATTAAAACTTATGGTAAATAATAACCGTCCTAAGATCTTTGTGGGACGCTACTAAGGATAGGGAGAAAAATAAAATTTTTATTATCGCAAAAATATTTTGGTTGCCGGATTTACGAATAAGACCAATGTTGCTTACAAACAGGAACAGACAATTTAAACTTGTCGCGAAGATAAATACTAAGAAGCACTATTTAGTTAAAAACCTTGGAAGAATCCTAAAAGAACGAATTTAGTGTTATCCAAAGAAATGCGAATGTGAACTGTAGTAGAAAATTTCGCCATTACTTTCTTGTGTACATTGATCCAATCTGTAGTATACGGCATGAATCTCTATGCACAAGCAATGCGCTCGATTTGTTAGTAGCTGATAGTGGAGGCAGCTGTAAGGCATATCTCCTAGGAGAAACTTTATAAAAAGCTGACTTCCTCTAATATGTTGAGCGGGGCTAAGTTAATTTAGTAAATACCGTAGAAAGCAACCACAGTGGAAATCAATCCATGGAAAATATTAGGAAAATGATTTGTTTCTAACACCAACTAGTCATTAATCATCTCGACGGGTTACCATTGTAAGACGACAGGTCTCGGCTATATGTAAGGAAAGTGATGACGCACGAAAGAGTAGCAAATCTTCCTCAATCATTATCCAACATTACGATCGTATCCGTAATAGGCCCTCCTATAGAAGGCACAATATTCATAGAGGAGCGGAAGTTGCCTTTGTCGGACCTGAGCCATTTTGTGGTACTTCGAATTGCTACCTCATTGCTACCCTAAATAGCTGGGAGAACAAACAAAAACAAAAATTTATTGGTAAAGGCTACAAGGACGTCATGATTCAAAAAAGTATATCCTTGGCGGAAAAACAAATGTACTCCTAGTCATTAGGGGAACAGAGCTTAAAGTGATTAAATAGTTCTTCTCAGACCACTGCTACTTGCGTTATCGCCCAAGTAACATGCGCTTGGCTGAGATATCATATACGCTTCTGTCAGTATGTTCATGAAACTTAGAAGCACCTGCTAGGCAATTACGAAGCATTGGCCAGGCAAAGCTTACGTCACCTCGAACATGATTTTCCTCCACAAAATTACATGTAGAACCTCAATCCCAGAATGGTTGTGCACTTTATTAACAGCCTTATGCCTGCACACGCCTCCAAAAATTTAATCAAATCTAAATATACCCACTAGAAAAACTTTACTTTTGTTTGGAGAAACTTGGCTAAACTAACACATACCTACATCAACATACCCACCATTTCAATCGATGCTATGTATATCTAATCGAAATATCCCCTATAGTTCACCGAAATACATATCAACATAAAGGTCAACAAACTCTTGGCATCGACATACTAATAGCTCTATTCATAGTGAGAAGAGTGGCAATATCCTCAACTGTAGGGGAGATGGGGGGACATTGATACAAGGGGTAGATATATGCAGAGATCATAAAGCCCGAAATAAGCAGCCTACAAAGTTCGTTCATGCACATGTGCGTAACTCTCTAATGGGTCAGTCATGCTAATAAAATGTCTACACTTTCATTGAAGGCTTGGCTCGCGATAAGTGAACTTATTGATGTGGTTTCTTTTGTCAAATAAGATAATTTAGTTCTAAATTTTATTACAAGGTAAGCAAATTCAATTCTTAATTAAACATTAGTGTTCAAACTTGAACATAAAATAATAGAAATAACAATAATTGCTCGAAATAATTATTGAACTCTTGCTTACTAGACAAATTGCGCAAAGTAAGCAATTGCCCCCAATAATTTATGAACTCGAGGCAAATATTGCTTGCTACATACAACCTTAGGTTCATTACACTAAGCTCCCTAGTTAGTAATTTTTGAGTATTATAAAAGCAGTAGTAATGTAAATTTAAGTTTTAGTAAAGAACTTCCCAAGTAAAGAAGCCTGCATTTTACTTTATTACGTTAGTATCCAGCACTTAAGCCCCCACCAGTGGTAAGCTTGAGTCAACTTAAACGTATATTTCCACCTCTTGAGCCCAACCAGAGGTCCACTTCGCTACGCCGAATCCCAAGCACTCGAGCTAAAGACAGATTGGTTCTTCGAGGAGAAAAATCAGAACCAGCCATGAAGACTTCAAAAATACAGCAGCTTTTGAAAGATCAAAAGCAAATTGCTGGAATTATCTAGGATACGCTGACTAACATGACTAAGCTGACTACAATACTGGCCGGAATTTGAATCCCGACAGGGGATTTTGACAGAGAATATTTCAACCGATCGTAGCTATATAAAAAACGACTTTTACGGTCAAATAAAGTGTTATTATGAGGGAGCTATGCAGCGTATCAGTAGATATAAACAGTATGCAAACGACGAAGAGGAAGACGACGATGAGCAAAATAAGAAAGACCAAGCGGAAGAACCTGCAGTTGGAGCTTCGCCAATAAATGATATATATATATTTATAATCTTATATTAAAAAAAGAAAAATAATGAAGGAAAACCGACTTTCCTTCTTTGGATAATACCTTAATTTCTAGCAGTCCAACTTAGAGATATTCCTAGATATACACAACAGCCTGTTAGATATACCATAGATGAGATAGCTCGTACCCAATAAGACCTAAAAATATAAGGAAATTGTGAAAAACCAAAACAAACTATCAAAGAATTAATTTTAAAATTGAATGTATGTTAGGAATAAATAATTAAGACTGTCAAAACAGGAGACAACTGCCCAGATGGCCTTGTAGCCGTGGGCTTGTAAACATTAGTTGAAACTTAGTATAGTCTTAGTTTAAGAACTATGTTAAATACAATTAATGATAAATAAATAAATAAATTTAAATTATTTACACCGAAAAACAATATTGAGCAGATAGGCAGACTCAAAAAACAAAAATTGAAAATAAAGTCCATGACGAGAATAATAAGAGACATACATCGAAACAAAAACAGCCCTCACACTAAAATGTATTGTGAGTATAAGATGTGGAATCTGCATGAGCATTTCAACAATTTAACGGACGGAACTGCACGAAGAAATTAACGAATTCGAGAATAAATTCAATGACCCGTACTTCCAGTCAGGTGATTATGAGTACTTGGAAATAGCAGTAAAAGAAGTAATGATTTTGCTACATGTACGACAAAAAACAGATGAACCCAGTGAAACGCACACAATTGAAGATGCGGGGTTACGGCTACCACGGCAAACAATACATTGAGTAGAAGGTAATTATTACAACTGGCCAGCTTTTAGAAATATCTTCTGAAAAAACAATTCATGGTAACAAACGGCTGTGCAATGCAGAAAAGCTCCAATACCTTAAAATATATATATAAGAGGCGAAACGGCCAAAATTATAAAGCACTTGGAGATTTCCGACTCAAATTACCAAGCTAATGAATGAATGGTACAACAACAAAAGAGCTTTATTGTTCAGTCAACTTGAACTACTTTGCAATCAACAGCACCAGAGCATAGAAACTCCAGGACTTAATAATATTCACGATACTGCACGTGAATGCATGTATGCTATACACTATTTAGGAATAAACAGTAATACCTTGGGACCGATCATCGTTTTCTATCTTTTAAAAAAGTCAGATAGAGAAACACGAGGCTAGTACTAGTAGTCCGTTAAAGAGCCACGAGAAATCCCAGATCTGAATGAATTTATGAAATTCATTGAGACCCGCATTCAGTCTTTAGAAAATTTTAAAGACCAAAAGAAAGCTTATCACTCTTGCAAGCTAAGCGTGGCGTCAAGGCGACGTCAAGAGCAATGGCCAAGACCTTTCATGCAATCGAAGTCAGATGTAAGTACTGCAATGAAGCTCAATCAATCTTCAAATGAAAAAAAATTTGTAGCAATAGACGTGAACGAGAGATGCAGATCTATAAAGCACAAAAAGTTATGTCCGAATTGCTTAAATCACAAAGAAGATATCAAGTGCTTAAGCAAACAACAATGCAATAATTGTAAAACGTATCACCATACTTTATTACACATGCACCAAGCAACGTCAGGACAAAGCGGTGAGTAAAGACAACAGTATCCTCACATGCGGCATCAAACAAAAGCGCACAAGGAAGCATAGAAGAAACCAAGAAGGCAAGCTACAATGTCAAACTACAGAAACAAGTGATGTTAGCTTCTGCATTGATAATAGTACATACAGCCATGGGTCCTTATGAGCTACTTCGAATACTAATAGATCCAGGATCACAAGCTTCATTTGTGACAGAAAAAGCAGTTCACACTTGGGCTACCAAGAAATAAAGTTGAAATCGAAATCTGAGGTGTAGGAAACACAACGGCAAGCACATCAAGAAGCCAAGTTTTTCTCAATCTTTCACCTCGATTTCCCTCTAGCTACAAGTTGGCAGTACAAATATTAGTACTACCCAACTTATCACATATCCAAAAGCGATACATGCGATGAAAACGGAATCCATGTATGGGGAAGGTTAAAATAGGCCATTTCACCTTCTCGACATCAACTACCGTGGCAGCAGTGGACCAATCGCCACCAGTGCAGAGAGGCAGCGGATATTCGCCACACAACTGCAGGTCTTCCTCAAGCCTAGAGTCTGGGAAATGCGTCGAGAGAATAAGTTTACAGGCGTTCTCCTTCATTGCCGTAAAGTAGCCATATGGCTTTTTCAGAACACTAAGCCAGGACGACGGGTCACTCCTAAGAGCCCTGAGCAGCCTAACCGTATCACGATAGCGTCATCCTTATCGGAAAGGTCTACAAAGACCTGTCGTTTTGATTTCCTAATAAGCCTCTTGAAGTTACTTTGAGTTTTGCGGTAGAATCACCAGTCACCCTCCGAGCAAGACCTTATTAAAAAGCCTTTTGGAAGCCTTGCGGAGCTCACTAAGACTTGCCGTTCTACCACGGCATAGCTTTCCTTCCTATGTCCGTGCCAATGGGACAGGAAGCTTCGAAAGCCTCAGTCAGAACGGACTTCAGCCTTCCTACTACCTACTCCAAGGCAGCAGTACTCCTGATTTTCTCTGCCGGAGAGGCGAGCGTGGATACTAGTTCCATATGGTATCTCCCCCAATCAGTCCGCTTTGGATTTCTGTATGGATCCACCTCAATGAGGACCGCACCCATCATACAACTACATGCTGGTCGAGACAATCTAGTGAGGGTTGTGACAATACGAACTTCAATTGGTGAAGTCAAAAGGCCAATCGCAATATTGTGTAAGTTACCAATATGTTAAGGACGCTTAACGGGGGTAGAATGTTGGAGAAATTTCGCTTAACTAACCCATACCTACATCAACATACCTACCGCTTAAATTTATACTACGCATACTTAGCCGAAATATCCCCTGTATTTCACTGATACAAATAAATGTTGAAAGTTTTATCTTTATTTTTCAAGTTTTTTTTTTGACTGAAAGAAGTACCTTGTTACTTCTAGAATTTTTTAATTAAGTTTGGCTGTGCTAACATTTTTTCTGTGTTTTTGATTATTAATTGTAACTTAATTTTATATTTTTTGTTGCAGCGTTGAAATAGTTATTAGTCATTTCAATTTATTATTTATTGTTATTTTTGAACCGCCTAAAGTTTGGTAATTTTTGTCGAAGCTCTTTAGCGGGAAGGCTTTGACAGTTTCTAATAGTGTAGCGACGGGACATCTATTGGGTAATAGTATAAATAAATAAGGAGAAAAGCAGAGTTACCAGAACAACAACATGAATAGGAGCACCAAAAGTCTGGATGAATCCATTTTTAACGAGAGTTACAGCGAATCTTGCAAGATATGTAAGGAAATGGTCCTAAAGGAGGATCAAGCATTAAATAGTGAAGGACGATGTCCAAGATGGTTCCACATAGGATGCCTCAAAATTACCACTAAGAACTATAAAAAATCGAAGAACTCGCTGATACAATAATATGGATGTGTGGTGTGTACAAGTTGGACTTCAAGAAGTGGGTCCAGAATAAAGATAAAAAGCGCAATGATCGCGAAAGGGTACAGCTGGAAACATTAGAAATGACGAAAAGAAATAATGAAGCTGTGCAGGAAATGAAAAAAAAATACTATTGAGGAAATTAATAAAAAGATGGACTCTCTGCAAACTGCAACCAGAAATACACAAACTCAGTGCAAACAATCGTATGCAGAAGTGCTTAAAATTGCTAATGGGAAAGAACCCAATGAAACATTAAACAGAAATGTAGTGACTCGCTCCTACAACATAATTATAAAGCCAAAATCGCAGCAAACTAAAAGAAGCGATCGACATAGTAAAAATAAATGCACCAATCACTAATATTCAAAATATCAGCAACGGTGCAATACTCATGAAGACTTTGAATCAAGAGGCGCAGGAAAAAATTGTACGAGAGGCTGAAAAAAAGCTAAACAAGGAATTTTATGAGGTTTCAACGCCAAAAAAAGGCACCCAACAATTCGCATATCGAACCTAGATAGGGAATATAAGGAAGAAGAACTGAAAGACGACCTAATGGGATGGAACAACTTCATCAATCAGGAGGATGAATTTAGAATTGTTCACAAGAGGGATTACCAGGTAAGGGGAGAAAAAAGATGGCCTCTTATTGTTGAAGTTCCGGGAAAAACCTTCAACAAGATTGTAAATCGTTACATTCAGTTGGGATACAGAGCACATTTTATAAACGAAGAAATAAATATTATAAGATGTTTCAATTGCCAGATGTATGGCCACAGAGCGAGTAACTGCACGAACAAGATCTGTTGTGCGAAATGCGTAGGTGAGCACCATATGCAGGTGAGCACCATACGCAGGTATGTTCCTATAATATCTTCAGGTGTATAAATTGCGTTACATGGAAGTACCACAAGGAGATAAATCACAGTGCAGTGAGCTATAATTGCGGAAAATACTTGGATCTAATTGGTAGAATGAGGGAAAGAATTGATTACGGCTCCGAGAAGCTAAGTAACTAAAGGAAAACACCCTAAAAATATAAACTCCCAGAATATGGATCTAAAACTACTATATGCCAACACAAGAAGTTTAAGAAATAAGTTAGAGGAGGTCGAACTAATGATAACAGAGGTGGGACACGTGGATATTGTGATACTAGTGGAAGCCTGGATTAAGCAAGATGAAATACATTACTACAATCTGCAAGGATTTACCCCGATATTTAACTGTCTGAAACCTACTACGGGGGGGGGGGGACAGCTATAAATATAAGAGATAACATATAAAATTTGCAACCGAGCAAACTACGGAATTATTATACGAACAATTCAATGTGATACCTATTATGATTGAGGATACAATTCCGAAATTAATAATTATCACATACTATAAGCCGCCTAATTCTAACGGAGAAGAATTTATATCAGTATTATACTCAATATTTTCTACACATAAAAATATTATGCTAATATCGGATACTTACATAAACCTGCTTAATGAGAACGAGGACACTAGGAAATACTTGGAACTATTATCTATTAATAATGCAACAGTGCTGAACAAAATTGACACAAAATACGCTACCAGAATTTCGGAGCATAGTTGCTCAATAATTGACCACGTAGTAACAACTATCAATATGGAAAAATACAACTTTGAATTGGAACTCAAAGACTGGCCTAACTGGATCATCGCATCATGATAACTACGCTTAGAAAGGCTTTAATGAGGAGAGCAAAACTGTCTAGAAGGAAAATAATTAGAATAAATACTGAAATTTTAAGAACAAAGGTAAGATCTGCTATTGATGTTTGCGAAAATCTAAACTTTGATAAATTTATCGATATAATTCAAAAAGCAAAACAGGAAGCAACTGATACCAGATTTATCAGAACGCGAGAAAATAACTGAATTACATTAGAGATAATAAGCCAAATAAAACAAAGAAACAATTTATATAAAAAAAATCAGAGGGGGTACAAATAATAATCCTCAACTAACACAAAACTATAAGAGGCTTAAGAATAATATCATCTGGAAAACAAGAACAGCAAAAATGTCCTATGTGGAACAAAAAATGCAAAGAGCAGGGAGCGACAGGATTTGATAAAAAACAATATGGATTCCAAAAGCAAAGCAACACGACAGCTATTATGACTGATGTAAAGGAGTTCATCAATAAAGAACTCGATAGTGGTAATTATGTTGTCGGAGTATTTGTTGACTTGAAGAAGGCGTTTGACACTGTGGATCATAATATATTAATAGAAATATTATGCGAATTGGGGATTAGAGGAAAGGCAAGCCAATTACTAAGTAATTATCTGTAAGCAAGACAGTGTTGTACAAAAGTGGAAAACAGCTACAGTACAAATGAAGTGATGAATACTGGGGTCCCGCAGGGATCAATTTTAGGTTCGCTCCTTTACTATCTGTACATCCAACATTTAATGGAAGCTGGGCTGACGGCGGAATATTATATATATGCTGATGATACCCTTTTCCTGTACAAGGGGAAAAATGGAGATGAATTACAGAGAGAAATAAATGAGGACTTAATACGATACACAAGATGGCTATATGGAAACAAACTTACAATAAATACATCGAAAACAAGCTATATGGTTTTTCAACAGAGGCAAGCAAAAGCTGGACATTGGACTTCAAGTGGAAGGAGAACTTATTAAACGAGTTGACTCAATAAAATATCTGGGGATGATAATGGATGATAAACTGGTAAGATAACTAGTCAATAAAAAAGGCAAAAGATGAAAAATAGGAGAAATGCTCTTCACTAATACCAGCCCTTGGCTGCCTGTGAAGATGCAAAAAAAAAATAATAATAATGAATAGTCAGACTAGAGAGATGGAGAGGGTGGTGGAAAGGAGGATAGCCCTGTATTTTAAAATCATAAAGGTCATCAAATCCTTGCTATGGAGATGCTAATAACTCTTTCCATAGTGCGAAGAGAGGCAACACCCTCAACTGTACTCGCATTGTTATTGCCCGCAATCCCGCATAGTTGAAATCAGAAACCTACATATCAGTGGATCGTCGAAGCATTCAGTTGCCCGCAAATCATTGTATAATTGCAGAATAAATTTAGTAGTTAAAATTTGCATAAATCTTTTATTTCACAAAAGTTAATGTCAGTGCTATAATTGTGAACAAACACAATAAAAATTTTAATTACAAGTCAGAAACATTTTAACATACAAATTTTACTTCATACGATTCACACAAAGAATTTGAACATAAAACATACCCTAGCAAATCTAGTTTCGAAATTTTAGTTTTAACGAGAGCCAATTCAATTCAATTCTTCTTTCTCATGACACATATAGAAAAGTGTCCATTATCAAACTTTTGTTTCTTTTTTAGACAAAAATTACGACTTTTAGCTCGCCACAATATGAGAGGGTTGCTACGTAAAAAGGAGACTGTAGAGGAAATCAGAAATGTACAATATAAATAAATAAAACAGAAAATTATGAATCACACGTATAAAATTTATTAGCAAATACATGTTTTCATGTTGTGCAAGATGAAAATGAATGGAGGTCCGTTTTTTGTATTTATATTGTATAACTCGTGGCGGAGCATCCACTCTATGTTTTAATCAATTGATTCGCGCAGGGCAAAACAAACGCATACTTCCGAAAACCATCCAAAGTAAATAGACTCGCACAAGGGCGGATCCAGATATTTGCTCTAAGGGGGGCGATCGCCCCATCGCCCTTATAACCGCACTTGCCATCAGTTGTAGACCGCTCTGCACAGCTCTCTCTTTCCGTTTCAGCATGAAAATTTCATTAGCATTTAGATATCGCCGGAGTTGTTTTATTTATATAATATAAGTTTTTGGTCGCTTGCATTTCGTTCAAACACCATAATTTCGAGGGCTTGACAGCAATTTCTTGTAAATTAAATGGTTAAAGAAATTTTCGGGGAATGCTAATTAGGCAGGGTTGATATATGTATAAAATTAAATTAAATATTTGCAGGAAAACTGAATCTGAGATTAATTACCCCGGCTATAATAATTTACCAACATACTACTTTCCATCAAAATACCCGACTCTTGTGAGCTTTCGATCACAAAAAAGTGCAAAAATTTTGGTTGTACTGAAAATTCTTTAGTGGTATAGTTCTAACTTTTTTGAGAATAATTTATGACTAAAAAAGAAAAGAATAATAAATATAACAAACAACTTTTTAAAAAACTATCTAGAGTTTTCCATTTAAATTAATATTAAAATTATATTACATTTGTGTATAAATTTTAAAATTTTCATGGTACTCAAAGAAAGCAAAGTCAAAGCAAAGTAATTTAACTAAGTATTTTGATAAACATTAGAAGTTCCAAATTTCATTGTTATTCACTGTATTGTTAAAACTAAAACTGCCCAGTGGCTAGATTTGCAAAAATTTGCCAGTGCACACGATTTAAAAAACTCACCGTCAGGGAAAGTGTTCACTTAAATGCTAAATTTTTCTCTGCTGCTGTTGTTTGATTGAGAAAATAGTCTTTTTGAAGAAATTAAGTTTTATAGGAAATAAGTTACATGAATTCACTAGAATTAAGGCGAGTGCGGCTTAGAAAAAGGTAAAATAAATAATACAACAAATAATTTTGAAAAATCTCACAGGTACCTACATCTTCAAAATTCACGACCAACACAGTAAAAAATATTTACACAAACTTGGTAGAAACAATTTGTGCCACAACATTGATGGAGTATTCCATAGAATATGGAATCATTTCATATACCCAACTTCAATGGAAAATTGATTTACATAAACGGGGGTAAATTACGTATTACCTATTACAAGGTATTTTTTTTACATTAGTGAAGTGGACAGCTACCTAGGTTTTCTAGAATTTTATTCTATGCAAAATAGCGAAATATAGAGAAAATCGAGGGAATTTCTTCCCCAAAATTAGTGAGTTCTGCATTTTATATGGGTAGAAAAGCAGAAAATCTATTTAAATTTTCCCATCAAATTTAGGGAAACATGCCAAATATGAATGGAAATACTACCTTACAATTAGTTAGTTGTGAACTAAAGGTAGACACAAAAGCATTGGTTCAATGGGTTGGTTTTCATCTGAATTAGTCAATTGTCCATTTTAGTTAGAGAGTATATTACGTGATTTTTATGCAGATTTCTCGAAATTGTAGCATTATTTTTGCTTTGAGGAAAACTTTTTTCATTATTTGGTTATTCGAAGTACCTACTTCCAGAAGAAAAGAATATAAAATAATATTTTTGATAGCAAGAAATAATACCATATTCGTTTAAAATCTACATAAATCATGTAATTTACTGCTTGCTTGGGTACCTGTAATTAACTAATCTATATTATGTAAATACAAATTTGGGGCATGAATAAAACAATCAATCATAGAAACATCATTTAAATTAAATTTATTTCAATATAAAAAAAAGAACAATAGGCAGTACTGTCATTAGGTATCTATAAAAAAATTGTTATTGTTATATACATGAATTCTGGTTAAATCTACTTTAATAACCAAACATTAAACAGAGATTTTACCAAATAAAAAAGAGATTAGTTTAGTGTAACTAAACGATAAAGAGAGATACGTACAAAATGACATAAAGGGATTAAATTACAAACTAAGCTAAATTGAGTTGATATATTGGTTTCGTATCTCCACCATTCAGGAGCCTCCAAAAATCATTTAATTTAATAATTTATTATATTTTTTCTTTCTTTCAAAGACTATATCAATGTAACGTGTGGATTAGGATCCAAAGATGATTAATAGATATTACTACTGTTCCAACTTTTGAAATTATTAAAAATTCATGAATAAGAATATAAATCTCAAGTCATTTAGTACGTATTCCCCTATATGAATTTAGTTTAAAAAATTAATTAATAGCATATGAAGTTTGCTTGCTTTTCATTCAAATTAACATATTTTTCTCATGTTTTAAAATCTTCATATAAAGAATGATGTAAAATGAGAATTTTTTTTTTCAAGTTTGTTATAAACTTTTAAAGGATAATAATCGTACAAATCCTTATAGTTAACTTTAGATATTTCTGTTAATTCCTGTTCAATTTCAGCAAATCCTAGATCTTCTTTAATTGTTATAAGTAGGTACTTTATGTCCAACAAAAATAATTATTTCATTTTCAATATTAAATAATATGTTTAATATTTGCAAGCCCAAATATTTATTTGGCTCAATTCTTGAACAAAATAATACATGATTTGGAATATAATGTATCCCTCGAAACAAAATTTTTTTAGTGAAAGCAAAATTCGTATAATTTTCAATAATTGATGCAACATAATGCCATATATGAATTGGTAAAAATGCAATAGAAAGGCTATTCTCGACAATGATTTTATTATTAAATAACGTGCCTTCGTTGTAATAAGCTTGTAACAGTTGATGCTTCTCAGCTAAAAATTTTACAACGTTTTTATAGCTGGAGTACTTTTTTATGACTTCTTTAAAATATTTGTGCTTTGATTCGAACCTAAGAGTCCAAACGCGAATCAATGGGCCATATGCTCTGCATAGTTTTCCGTAATGAGTTAGGAAGTGATGCTTTGGTTTCGGTAAGTTTTCTGGAAATTCGGTTGCTCGTAAGGTCAAGTAATCTGTCACTAGGTTATCTAAAAAGATTGTTTGATTTTCCGACAAACAGGGCGCCATCGCTATGTTTACTATGTTGTTTAACAGAAGTATCATTTTCCAACATAGGTCTTCAAAATTTTCAACACTACCTGACATGGCAAATGGTAGAAATTGAAGTAACAATCTGTTTTGCATAGCGTGACCGTACAATTTTCCACTTTTAAAACAAAACTCTGCAATAAAATTTTGATTTAAATTGTCTAATGGTATATTTTTGTAAATATATCGAAGCTTCGACTCTGTTATCCATTTAAGGTCTTTTATTATTATGTTTAATATCAGTGGAATGTCGTATAAAAATATGCCCTCAAAAATATCATGTGCAAGGCAGGGCGGTAGACCTCTTATTACGTGAGGGTACTTCAAGTCATTAAGAAGGCAGTTATTTTTTAATCCATTATATAATTTTAGTTCGTTGTTCAAGCTCAGCACTTGTAGATCGGACTTTTATGTTTCCGGCGTTCTTATTTTATATTTAGTTATGGGGTTGTTCCGGAAATCAATTCGGGTGGCATAGCAGTATCTACAAAAGTGATTCGAAGTGCTAAAGCTTTCAATATAACCGTGACTACCTAAATTATCACCACAAACTACACAAACAGTACCGTAAACCTTTTCATTTAGTAATTCTACTTCAAGACCGTTGTTTTCTAAATACTGCAAGTCATGAAAAAGTGGTTGTAAAACTTTATTTTTTGAAAACTCTTTATAATTTCGTTCTGTACACAATAGTACTAATTGCATTTGATCGATTGAAGACCTACAAAACGGAGGTAGATTTCCAATGCTCATATACATTGCAACAATACTATGGTTTTTCCGAGCTGATCCTAGCGGATTACAAATTTCAAAAGCATCCTGATATAAAATTAGCTGGAGAGTAAATTGATGCTTTTGAAAAATTTTCTTTTCTTTGCAATGTGAGCCAGATGAAATATCTGTTAATTTATTATGGGTTTGTGGGTTTTTAACGCAATTTAAAACAAAATTATCCTTAAGTAATGCTGAAAGGGTTTCTGAAATAGGTACGTAATAATAAAAGCAGTCCTTGTGCTGGTTATTTTTCCCAAGATTTATCTGCCTTGGTTGAATATAGAAAAAGTGCTTGTGATAGTACTGTTTTCGCTTATAGGAACTTTTAAACTTATCTAAATTAAACGGAAACCTGTTTTCTACACCACTATTTTCTTTTAAGTTACTCATGAAACTTTTTATATTAGTTTCTAATAAGTTATTATTATCTAGAGCTATTTGTAATTCATTTAAAACGTACAAATTCATTGAATCCTTCAAAGTTTGAACCATATCAATAATAATTTGAATACTAGGCGCTGTTATCAACTGCTTAGATTCTAATTTCAGCAAACCTAAAGCTATGGTATGTTCATCAAAGCTATTGGATTGAACGTTATGGCTACCTTCTTCAATAGTATGAAGAAAGTTTTCTTGACATTCAATATTTTCATGAACATCTTCCATAAATTGTTCATTTTGATTCCTAATGAGCAATCCATGTTGTCTATAAAAATGAGTTCGGTACGACGTCAATCGAGAGTATGCTTTACTGCAGTTTTCAAAAAAACACGGAACCACGTTAACATTGTCGAAATGTGCCTTAACATGTCGCAAAGCATGCTCTAAAGGAATCTTTTCTATACACACCTTGCAAGTAAAAATGAGAAAATTAAACTTATTGGTGTATTTATGGAATCTTCTTAAATGAGATCTAAACGAAAAATATTTTTTAAAAATTAATGAACATCCGTTAAACTTACAGTCGAATACTGCGTTTGGTGCATTCTTATAGCTATGTAAATGAGATACGTAAATACTAAAGTTATTAAATTGCTTATGACAATTAAGGCAATTTTGCATTTCAAACATATTATTTATATATATGTATATTTACAGTAAAAAATAAATACGTTCTGGGAACCAATTATTTTTAACACTTGAAACTAAGTAAATTATTAATGATTTACAATTCTTTTAATTTATTAATTGCTGTTATTACCTTATGTAATATAGAGTTAATTTTGGCCCGCGAAGTTTTTGCTTTGCTGTCTTTTACGATGATCTTAGCTACTTGAAATTGCAGAAATTCTAACGTTAAACATATTTCTTTTGGGTAGCAAATGTTGATATTGAAAAATGCGGAATATAGACATGCCAGGGCCTCTTCAAAATAGGTAGAATCGCAAATGATGTGGTCCTCAATACATATATAATATATGTTCCCATAATTAGTGATATCTCCTCCTAAACTCAAAAATGTGCATTTCTGTTTTCTTTAATAATTTAAAATCATGTATACCTGAACAAAGAATAATTGGTGTTGGAACGTCTTTAACAGAGGCACGCATTTCTTCCTTAGTAACGCATTCCTAAAAATATGTGTAAAAATATATATATATAAATATGCACGTAAAGTACTACTAAGATAAAAGAATTTTGAATTTTTATTTAGAAATAAATAATATTAAACTCAAAATTTCGAAAAATTATTTTCAAGTCTTCTTTGAAATAATCAGCGGAGTACTTCAGTACAGCGTGTAGGCATTGTGTATCCAGGCTACTTTTGCACAGCTTTCTTATTTTATTCATATTAATTGGCAAGTTTTGTTTTATATTTTCCAGTAAATTTATATTATGCAATAATTGGAAGTGCATAAGTAAATATTTTCTTTCAAACTATATCGGCCAATTCTCTAAAATTTGGCCAATACTTTTGATCCCATCAAAATTCAGAAACACTCTCTGATCTGGGAAAGTAAATCTAAATACTTCCTCTACCTTATTTTCATTTCTATTTGCTTTCATAATTTCAGATTTTAGCCAAAATCGTTGGTTTTCTTTGGCGACTAGCACATCTGATGTTGGGATATTTCTACGTTTTCTTCTAAATGTTAAAAGATTGTCTTATGGAGTTGTACTTTTACGTTTTAAATATTTAATGTGTTCTTCAAATTTTTTCATCATTGTTATATTACCATCTCCAATAATCTTTTCAGTTTCCTCATCCTTGTCAGCAAAAGTAGAGCTAAATTTCTCGCAGATTTTTTTAGTTATTTCTCGAATTATTCTTCGAAAGGGCTGTGCATAAATTTTTGTAATTTCAGCACACGTTGCGGTAACGAAATCAGAATATTCTTTCCTATCTAAACGGGTTCCAGCAAAAATTTTATCGCAAATAGTGACAGGAAGTTTTTCAAACGGAATCCTAAAATCATTATTATTATTTCCAGTGCTAAGAAATTCAGGTAACAAAGATGAGATTGTAGATATAGTATCGGTATTAGTATCGACATCAGAATTTCCTTGTTTTTCTATGTGTACGATGCTGACACTTGATGTTACTATAAAGACCTCTTTTGCATAAAAATTTAAGGCCTGAACGTCATCAATGATTGTTCCATCTAACAGTGTGAGTACGTCTCCGAATATACCTTTTTTTCCGGCTAAAATTTATGTAAGTATTAAAAGCTTTTATCTTCTGGGCTAAAGAGAAATACTTTGTGTTTTTGGAGTTCACTGGCTTTGTTATGAAAATACATTGCAAGCCGCTTCAACCTTTAATCTGCCTCACAATTTTTCAAAATGTCTTACCATATCTTCAAAAGCTTTCTAAGTTACACAAATGGTGGTGCCATTTTATAGGAATTCGACAAATGCCCTGAATGTACCATCTTCGATTTTGATGAAATTTCACTGCACCCAAAAAAATTTGTCGATAATTATAATGGACAATTTCCCTAAGCCGCTTAGGGACCATTTCCTTAATATGTATGGAGTTGTATGTTGTATGTATGGAGTTTTTCTATTCATAATAAAACCAACTTTATATTATAGAAAATGAGCCCTACATTTTAGGGAAAAGTTTCTATTTAATAGATATATTTCATAATATACTAAGGATGCATCTTTGATTATCAGGGAAGTTTCTATAAGAACGATGAGAAATTTACTGAGAGTTCCTACATTCTAAGTAGATATTCCTTTTATATATAAGCTACCTTCGTTATAGATAGGAAGGTCCCTACTAAGCAAGAATACTTCTTACTTAGTTACAAGCTCAGTGACATGAAAACTTGAAAAAGTATGAAGATTGTAAGGATATCTCTCTGCAAAGGACGGATGTACTTTTAAATTAGTAGCTTTTAATGATTCCTAAGTAATAAGGAAAATTTGTGAGTAATAAGTAGATCGTCATCGGTTGAGTTTTCAATGATGTTTTTTAATAGTTAATGTCGATTTTCTAATATTCACGTCGACATTTTTTTGGGTGTGCTATTAACAATATAGCCAAACTTCTTGCGAAATTTCGTCAAAATCGGAGATGGTCGATGCACAAATTTACACAATATTTGCCGATTTTCTGTGTAAACAAAATCTAGCTAGCTCAAATGTATATTCTTTGTCTTCTGTGTGCAGTAGGGTGGTCCAAACAACAAAAGTGTTAAAATGTCTGAATGCTCATTCAGAAGAATTTTCAGCTAATGTACTTTTAAGCTTCTAGGTTGAATTTCAGGGAAATGCATCAATGTTTAGAGGTCGCCCAAATCAAAAATAGTGATTTTTGGCTGTTTGAACTTTCAGGAAAACTGTTTCAACATTTTCATTCAGAACTATTTAATTTGACAATATTTTTCCCTGATTCTTTTTTTCAATTTAAGGGAACTCAATTATAAACTAATTGCAGTGAAAGACATTTTAGAAAATTAGATTTTTTTATTTTCTATAAATTTTTTAATTCGAAAATTCGGACTCGGAGCTCCAATCTTTAACTTTGCAGCAATTTTTCTGTATTTGTTTTCCAAGAGTAGGGATGATTATTAATAAACTTCATTATGTGATGTTGTTTTTTTGACTTCATTGTAGCAAACAAATTTAAATAAATTAAGAAACATATATATCTAATGTGTATATTTAAACTCACTATTTAGGTTCCAGTTAAGTGTTTTACAATTCTAAGACAAAAAGTAATTTCCGTGCAATGAGCTCAAACTAAAACATTTATAAAAAATAAGTTGCTTTAGATTGAAATATATATGAAACCGCGTAAAATTCTTCAACAGATTCTGTCTTATATAAAAAAGAAATAAAAAAAGTAATTGCAAAAGAGAGAACTAATTGGTTCAAAGTCGATACGTTTATGGGTCGGCACATATTCTTTGTAATTTATAAAAAAAGCTTTTGAAAACAGTTCATACATTACATGCCCCCTTAAGGTATAGTCACTAGAAAGATAATCGATTGTAGATTACGTTATAGTACGAAAATTATCCCCGCGTGCCACTTTTCTATACAAAAAAATTTCCACGAAGTTAAAAAATTGGAGCTACGAGCCCGAGGTTTCGATTTAAAAAATTTATAAAAAATAAAAAAAAATTATTTTCTAAAATGTCTTTTACTGCAATAAGTTTATAATTGAGTTCCCTTAAATTGAAAAAAATAATCAATGAAAAATATTGTCAAATTGAATAGTTCTGAAAGAAAATATTGAAACAGTTTTCCTGAAAGTTCAAACAGCCAAAAATCACTATTTTTGATTTGGGAATTATGCATTGAAGTTTAAAATTACATTAGCTAAAAATTCTTCTGAATGAGTATTCAGAAATTTTAACACTTTTGTGCCTCATATGTGGGTATATATTTATGGTTAGATAATAGAAAATTAGCAACGCTGCTCCGAGATCCCTGATTGTCACAACACTTTGACGGAAAATTCCAACTTCATTTAAAGTAGCACTTCTATTAATTGAAATCTAATAACTTGTAAAGCAAATGAACCCGAGAAACACGCACACACACAGACACACACAGTGCAATTTAGGTATTATGCCGACCACATACGGTCAGTTAAAACTTGCGATTTTGTTTTACAATTTTAAACTGTAACTTCAATACATTAAATCCTGAACAACTACTCTCATTCCGATTCACTTTAACATCACGATAAACTGTACAAATTTAACTGAGCGTATGTGGCCGGCTTTAAAACTGCATGTAAATAACTGCGCAATATTTTCTTTAAGCAAATATGAAATCTAGTTACTTACCTTCTTGTAATACAAATTCCAGAGTTATTTCTTTTGGCTCTACGCTAATTGATTTTTTGATGCTTTTGCTAGCATCCCAAACTTTCAGAAACGAGCACATTATACCGAACACGAGAAAACTTTTAATTTAACGCACGTTCACTTTCATTCAACACTGAGTACAAACTGGCTTAAATCTGCACATCAAAAGACAGCACAACACTCCTCTGCCAGGCCACGCCATCAAAATCCATAAAAAAATACTAAAAATATCTCCAAAAAGGGGAACATTTTATCGTGCGGGTGAAAAATCTCGCTATTGGAGATTTTAATACACAAATTCAGTGGAATAATTCCACCAAGCAGCATTACCAGACATACGGACTTAGATTAAATCGGAAGGCAGATATCTAAGCATTCCGTGCGGTAACTTTTTATTTTTGCAATTAAAGATTTTTAAAGAGAAACCTATTTATAAACAAAAATTTTCTAATTAGTTTTATTAAAAATGTTAAACGAAAACTGTACTAAGCACTTAGAATGAATGCAAATATTTCTAGATAAGTTCCAACGGAATACGGAATAGCAATCCCATGAAAGTCATATTCGGTGCAATAAATGAGTCCCATGAAAATCGATGTTAGGAAATGCACGAACTAAATTTTGTTTTCTAACAAAAGAACTACATTTCAAGTTCTGGCAATACTGCCACCACGCTAATTTTACACGGAAATTTGGTATGAATGCGATAAAAAGTAGAATTGAGCCCCTTTTTGTGTGGAAAATTAAGGAATACATATATTTGAGGGAATGCTTGTACAAAATTTGTGTAAATTTCCATCAGAAATGGGAATTAATCAGCTATCTGAATACAATCTTACCATATTGCAGGTATTTTTCAGTTTGTTTAATGGAAATGTGACGGAAACAAATGTAATGAATACATGGAATCCATTGTGCTATTGAATTCTACACAGAATTGATATATAAATATTTTTGCCGGTTTCAAAATTACCTCAAAAAAATGGAAAATATGATTAAATGAATGCAAATGTTAACAATTTATGGATTCTTGTATAGCACTTATCGACCAGTTAATCAGTATAATTTACTTTTGCCTACACTTTAGGGAATTTATCGTTGTTTTAGATATTTTTAGTGATTCATCAATAGAATTTTCTATAAATAACTACATAACAAGGATTTGTGTAACTTTTTTATGGAAAAATCGTACCTCAAACAAGTGTAAAGCTGCATTATTTTTTACTGTGAAGATGGCGGGGAGAAAATATCAGTTAAAGTGTACACAATTTTGATACAAAAACTCATTATCATTTTTGCGGAATCGAAACAAGGTGGTGTACACAAAATTTTGTGTGCACGCGTAAACTAATAGTTGTAGAATCAGTCACCAGCTTTCTTTGTATACCTTGAAAATTTAAAAATGAATACACAAATGTAATATAATTTTAATACTTAATTAAATTGAAAATGATGGCAAACTCTAGCTTTTGTGATGTACTCATAAAGTGAAAGGAGAAATTATTTACTATTTTTTTAATGCTGATTTAGAAGATTTTAAAAGATTCTTTTTTTAATTTTTCCATTTCATTTGATGAGAGTATAAATTTTGATTTATTAGTGTTCAGGGGGGGGGGGGGGGTGATCGCCCCGATCGCGCCAGCTGTACTCGCCCATGGACTCGCAAAACTCTACTCTCTGAATAGCTTCAGTCATGACAAGTCCGTTCTGAACAACATACTGTTCCTTCATGGTTTTAGCGAATTGCATACGACATCCTCTTTTGCCAATATTGCCAAATAAAAATTCACAACAATTTTTAAAAGCATCCGGAGTTACGGTCTTGGGTGGAATTATTCAAACAAGAAAAAGTAGATCCGGAGGCTCTGACTTCCACAGGAGTATAATCGCCCTAAATGGCAGGAAAAATCTATAAATGTTTTACGATTCCGCCGATTCGCTAAATCAGTGATTAAAAATAAGTTGAACCACCTCGCACTACTTCCACCAACGAAAAACGTACTAAGCCAGCATATATTCCACAGCAAGTGCAAACATGGCTCGCATTTTACATCCTCAGGAATGGGCTTGGCGACGAACAAATCATGGACTTGAACCAGTTATCAGCACAGTTGAACCCGGCCCAACTGAGCTTTTAAAGCTCATGTCGTGCAAGTGCAAGGGAAAATGTGAAGCTGCCTGTGGGTACAGTAAAGCAGAGATTTCTTCTTCCATTATTTGCCTCATTTCTGTGGGCAAACATGCAACAACAAAGTTAATATCCTGCTCAACGGGATAATGGGGATGGTTCGACCATCGAAGAATTGTCTCACAATTCGATGAGTATTCCGAGCAATAAAACTATGACCCAGTACCATCGAAATGAAGAAAAATATAAGTATCAAAACGGACCTTAATTCGTTTTCAGCTTTATAACACAAAAACATGTATTTGCTAATAAATATCAATGCGTCTTATTCTTTATTTATTTATACTGTACTTTTATAATTTCCTCTACAGTCTCTTAATTTTTTAATTAGTAACTTAGTAACATTGTGGCGAGCTAAAAGTGGTAATTTTTGTGTAAAAAAAAGAAAGAACAAATATGAAATTGTAGGTATTAACATGCGCTGCAATTTTGATAATGGCAATTTTTTCGATATGTATCACGAGAAAGAAGAAAACAGCAACAAACAAGTTACTTTGTCGTCCGATATCTCAACAACGCTCAACGCTAGGTGAAAAGTTCACCTAAATTTTACAGCGTAAAAAAAGCAACAAAAATGAATATAATAACGATTTTCGTATTATGACAGAGAGCCGAGAAACCAAATCGAAAATCTTGGTCGACAATTTCAAGTTAAGCTTTACTTATCCCTCCCCCCCCCCCACTTCCCCCACCGACACTATAACCAAAAATATGCTTGCCCGGTTCTCTTGCATTTGTATGCTATTTTTTCCGCTATAATGACTGGACTAAAATCACAGTTATTCTTTTAAATACAGCGTTCTGGTATGGTGCACGCATTGATTGAAACTAATAAGCAGAAATTGTTTAAAAAAAGCATTGAAAGTGGTGACAGGTTAAACGTATTCTTCCTGTTCAAACAACCGAAACATATTTCCCATCATCATAATGTTAGGTAGGTAAGTTAAATATTTTGCAAAAAAATTATTTTTCATAAATGAGCTATTTCACTCAATAATACGCACTCTATTCAGAGTTGACAGGATCCATTAAAATGTCACGTCAAATGACATGGTTAGGTATTAGGGTGGTTTTTACCACATGCCAAGTGTAAGAATGTTAAATGTTGCCTTATTCTTCTCTGACATGCTAGGTTAGATAAAATCATTTGGTTGAAAATTGCTGAGTGGATTTTTATAGAGGAAAATATGATGAAATTACTCGATGCAATATTCTTATATAGCTACTAATATACGATAAACTACGTATTTTAATACTAGAACTATCTAAAGTTTATGTATATAAAAATTTTCATGCTTAAGGGGACTTGGTACGAGTTTTAGCGACTTCAAAAAATATTCGTTGTAAATTTCTTCTTGAAAGTTAAAAGTAATAATGTTGAGAAATATTTGTAAATAATGTTGTAAATTAGTTTTCAAACTCGGGACTAAATATGACTTGCCTTCATTGACGGTTGGATTGATTGCTTCCTTCAAATCGCGATTATGTTGTAAAAGGGCAGAGTTTCATCTCTGTTGCATTGTCACTGGTGTTCTTCAAGGTTTGGTTTTAGGCCCCCTTCTATTCTCCGACTTATCTGAGTTTCGAAATTTACCTCTTGTGGCTATTGTCGAGGAGATTAATATTTGGCAGAGTATTTTTGCGACAAGAAGTGTTATAATTGAAGGCAAATCCTAAATCCATACATACAAGTATTTGTATTATGTAGGTCAGTAACACAGCATGGAACTGGTTCCCTCTCCAGACGATCAGCTGGTTTCCTGTTATTTATACTATTATATTATTATATTAATTTTCGTTAAATATAAGGGAGGAAAAGCGTAAGACTATCGCTCAGAAAGCGTATATATTCGGTAATGTGGACTGTCATTATATAGAGAAGACGACTTTGCAGCTCTAAATCGTATAGTACCGGGTTTGTGGATGGTTTCTGTATTTGCGGATGAGTACCGTGTTTGCGGATAAGGACTGTGTGTGCGGATTTGTAACGTGTTTGCGTAAACGTCGAGCGCCCTAAATTGTATTGGTTGTTGCGGTCGTCGATGAATGTCTAGCAGTGTATTCGGCTAGAAAATTTCTTAAGGAAACACTATTACTACCGTATTAATACGGTAGTCAAAACTTTCATGCTGCGGAAGAGAAATTAAAGCTTTGCTGTAAAAAGCGTTCAATATTCTCTGTTCAATATTATCCCATAAACAACATAAGGAAATTAACAATTATTTAACTGATGAAAAACGAAATATTCTCTCATTGTTTTCGCCCCAAGTGCGTTTACTTATTGCAGAGAGAGAACTCCTTTATCAACACTTCAGACGCTTAAAAACAAATAAAGCTCGAATATTGTATAAGTCTGCTCACATTAAAGGAACGGTCGCCATTACAAATTCCACGAGGCGTTATTTCAGTGCTAAGTTTAATATGGATCAAAAGCGCGCAATTTATGGATGGCTGGTGTTTATGGTACTGATAGTGTAGCTTGCAATTTAAGCCCGGATGGCCTAAATTATCAGTTTTTGACTGCAAGTATCTCATTTATAGGTAACGCACCTAGTTCGGATGCTATATGTATTTGGGTCCCACAAATTAACCTGAACTGTTTTTACTTTCGAGGAATTGATTCTGAGGAGCTAATCTCTGCGATTTTCTTAGTTAAACCGGAAGCTTTGGGTTCTCCTGTGATCGCCATCAACAAGTTAAGGTGAATAATAATTTTTCGGCCTAGAGGCCCATCCAATTTGGTGTACTTCGGGGTAAAGTATTTGATCCCCTACTATTTATCTTGTTTATTAATGACCTTCCTGATGTTGTTCAAGATGCCAGAATCGCCTGTATTCTGACAATGTACAGCTTTACATAAGTGGACCTATTGTTTAATTACGGACTGCATCGAACTTAAAAATCGGGTTCTTGAGAAGATATATATGAATTGTCTATTCTGAATGGTTTACTGCCTGACCCTGCAAGGTCACAGTGTATTTGTTTCTATACCAGACAACTGAATGATATTGATATACCTGCTATAAGTTGGAATGGTTCTATGTTGCATGCGCACACTAAAATTACAAAGTTCGGAATTATTCTAAGCTCGGACATGAAGTATTGCGATAATATTAAAGTTATACTCAGCAAAGCCTATGCTGTTTTTAGAAGGCAATGGTTATTTATGAGTATTTTGCCTGTTGAGCACAGCTGAATAGAAATAAATAAAAACATTAGTATGCGCTAAGAAAAAGTATTTTACGTCCGTATGTGTTCCCTCCAGTGTATCATGACCATGTGCATCCTGTAACTTAAGGAAATGTCTGAAATAGAAAATAAATACATCAATTAGTTATAATTAACTTATTAAATGAAATGGTAAAGAAAATCTACAGGATTACAACATCCAGTGAAACCGAATTTCTTGGCAGAACAACAAGAATACTATGTAAACCTAAACATAGTTATTTCTACGTGAAATTCATGCACTCTGCATAATAAACATTTGGTAAATGTGCAAAGCAAAGATGTTTAAATATGCAAAATGCATAAATTCAATAATTTTTTGTCATTGTTGACAGGTCACAAGCATTTTTAGCACGAACAATTTTTATTTTTTTTATGTTAATATGCATTGTTTATGCTAGAAAACATAATTAGATATGTAAAAGAATATTAATATGAACTTACCTAGCTAATTAATCCATCAAATTTGGCAAAAACAACACAATACCACAACACTAAACGAACTTGCGAACCGCGATCGCAACTGTCAGATTTATATAGTGATAAGTCAGTCTGACTAATTAGACGTCGCGGAATACGTTGCTGATGCCAGACAGGTTTGAAAATCACCAGGTGAATTAATGTTCGCGAAAATTATTTTGACATTTCTCACAATAAGTGGGAAACAGACAAATGTGTGAAAAAGAGATCGAGAAAAATTTACTCCACACTGGAAATCGGTATAATAGGACAAGTGCAAGTGTTTTTTTAAAGTGAGAAATTTAGTAAAAGTAAAGTTTGGTTTAGTTGAGCAGTTATTCAACAAAGAGTATTACTTTCAAAAGAAAATTGACAAACAAAAGGTTAATAGAATGAGAAAAGTTGAAGAATAATTGCACAAATAACAGATTCCAAGGTATGTTATTACATGCTCCAATTCGGTGGTGTTAATATTGTAATATTGTGGCAACTGGACATTTGTTAAAAGTTAAGTATTTGTAATTTTTTCTTGAAATTTAATGAATTTTATTGGTGAAGGTTTTTTAGCATAGGTTTCTGCACATTAAACTAAGCACATGCGTCTCTCGAATTTTAATGAGACATGTGAAGATACCATTTAGTAAATTAAATCGCGAATTACAGAACAACGATGACCAGTGAATTGTAGATTTACAGACTGCTGTACATTCAATCGATTACATGCCACGCAAAACGGCATATTGATTGCTCATGCCCGCAGACAGGCAATATAAGTACGTAGTGAAATAAGTAAAAGTGAAGAACAATAAATAATACACAAATGCATTAAATTCAATTAGACAATAGCATACATGCAGTTATTTCTAATCACCCAGAGTTCACAATTATACCCAAGGAATTTAATTGTACAATAAATCGCAATCGTGAACAGAAGCCAGCATGTCTTTTATTTAATAGTCCGCTACACTAGACTACCTGAATGCAGTAATATAGTTCTAAGTCTCAATTGCAGCTACATTACAAAACACACCCGTAAGACTGAAGCTGGTGAATTCATTAGTTATGTCTTACGTCTCTTTCGGAAATTCTATCTTTCCTAAATTAGTGAATGCGCTCGGCGAGTTCGGGTATCTTTCAATGATTGCACTCGTTTTAATTTTGGCTTAAGAAGATTTGACCATGTTTCGCCTTATAGTAATATCTGCCCT
The DNA here is from genome assembly GCA_963930735.1 of Dioctria linearis. Classification (NCBI taxonomy): domain Eukaryota; kingdom Metazoa; phylum Arthropoda; class Insecta; order Diptera; family Asilidae; genus Dioctria; species Dioctria linearis. The sequence goes on from OZ005742.1 coordinate 220,032,421, forward strand.
ACTTGGCTTTTCACTAGACATTTACTTAAAAAGTACAATTTTAATTCTGCTCTTTGGTATTTTAAATAGCAATGAGCCTGAGTATCTCGGGGAGTTTTTCCAGTTTCTGGCATCTCCACGAAATCTTAACACTGCCATTCTCCGGTTTAGCAGAACAGTCATGAAGAATTCTATTTTTTTCAGGCTGCTCACTTTTGGAATCTTCTCCCTTCTCGCAGGAGGTTCGCACCGTTAATACATTCAAAGCTATTATTAAAACTTATTTTAAGTAATCCGGCTTACACTTTTGAGGAGTTTTCTAAGCTCCAATCTGTGCAGTCTATTCCTGTTGTACTAGTCTATCTATTTTTATTGATCTGTTCAATTTTTATGTACATTTTCTTATTTCATCTTATGTTTGTTATTTTTTTCAATTCTGTAATTGCATGTATTAGTTAATTACCTTTTCTAAATCATAAAATTTTATATATTTGCTTACCTACCTCATTCATATATCAGTGTTTATTTCAGGATCCCATTTTAATGATTGTATGTACAAACAAAAGATTTGTAAATCGCATGTACATATACTTATTTTCACCAAATAAATTATTATTATTATTATTCTGAAGAGAGCGGATGTCAGTTTGAACTCCGATAAAATAAATAGTTAAAAGTAGTGAAGTTTGAGTGGAAAAGTGGAAAAAAGGGCGAATAAGTGATATTAGTGACCCTAGCTTGGATTAAGAAGTGCATTTAATTAGTTTTATTGGAAAAAATTATCATAAATTAGTGTAAATAAATTGACAAAAATTGAAAACGTGAGTGACAGCTTTGGTCTTGAATTTATTTTAATTTATTTTTGCCGTTGCCATGACAACATGGCAACCGAGAAAATTTGTCTAGTACCATAAAAGTGATAAGAGTATACTTTAAGAACAGTAAAAATATTTAAAAAGCGATAGGATACATAACTACTTCAAAATAAAGCTCGTCTGCTCCACTAAATGAGTGGGAGCAGCAGCGATCCTGGGGGAACTCTTGATCCCCTCAAATCAAACCAAAGGAGGAAGAAGAATAGTAAAGTTTCTTCTTCTTCTTCCTCTACCAAGGACAGTCTAGGAGGGCCCACTGAAAAGGCCAATAAGGGCCCGATTGAAGAGGCCAAAATGGTAAAATTGTTGCAAACTCATTTGGAGAAGACGGAGCCTAAGGCAGCAGATGTCTCTCGAGAAGTTTCAAAAGTATCAGCTCTAACAACAAGCAACTCTGCAGCAGCTCATCCGGTTGCCGCAGTAACGAATGTACCGCAGGAGGTTCCGATAACCTCAACGTCAAGATTTCCTCAGAAATTAGTTGAAATTGTCAAAATAGCTTCAAGCTCAGCACCGAAGCCTAGTGGTGTTATAATGCGGCCACCGTTGTCTTCAATGAAGCAAAATGCCCCAAAGAAGCAGTCAGCAGCAACAACAGATGTAGCAGTAGCAGCAGCGGCAGCAGTAGCAGCAGCATCACTGCGACCCCAACCTGTAGTGCCAGGGATTTCGTATGCCCAGGTAAGTGGTAGTTCCAGAAGTACCACCAATATTGAAATTCAAAGCAGGGGCATCACTTCTCGTCCAGCCCCATTGGACGTGGGTAAGCCTCGGCACAAGACCAGTGCGGCTCTCCAGGGCTTCTTCGACGGGAGATGGCAGGATGAGAGCTACGGTATGCAGCTCGAGCACATCAGAGGATGTCCTCAGAGCGCATACCTGAAGGCAATCTTCCGCGTCGTCTCCTGTGAGCAGCTATTCTCCATGGGGATAATAGCTGGGGGAATGGTTGAGGTGTATACCACAACCCTCGAGAGTGCTACCAAGCTAATGCTTGAGGGCATCGAGGTGGAGGGTAGACACCTTGTGCCGTTCCCACTCAGGGAAAAACCCACGAAGGTCGTGTTTTCACGGGTCCCTATGCGAGCTTGCCATGAAGACCTCCTAAATTTCTTGGGAAGATTTGGGAAGGTTCATGGCAACGTTCGTGCCATACCCTTAAAAATTTGGGACGAGGGTCTCGGGCGGGGTATCTTCGGTACTAGCCGGGAGGCGTCCATCACCTTAAATAAGGGGTGTACGCTTCCAAAGGGCTTTTACCTGAGCTTATCCGGCTCGAGGCACTGGATAGACGTGGGCACCGAAGCGAAATGCCATGCTTGCCATTTGGTAGGGCATTTTATTGCTGACTGCCCCAGGAGAACCGGGAAGAAGCCTGAACCGAGGTTTCCCTCGAAGGAAGCCACTACTACAGTAGTGGATCTGGAGAAGGAGCCTGCGGCCGGCACTCAACCTGCTATTTTGGAGCAGCCAGTGGTTAAGGTGCCTGAAGTTGTACTAGAGGCAAAAGAAATTATGGCTATAAACGGCGCCACGTCGGCACGTGAAAACACGGCTACTTCCGACGAGGAGTCGAATAGCCATCTAAGCAAAAAACGGAGGACGAGAAGGAGGAAGACGAAGGTGGACCGGGTGATGCTGCCTCCTCCAGAGCCAGCAAAGCCAGTCGCATCAAAGCGGCCCCACTCGGAGGAGGACGATAGTGGAGCTCGCGGTTCGAAGGTTGTTGTGAGGGACGCGGAAGTGTCTCTCGAGCAGCTTTCGGACTGCGACATGACCGGTTTGGATGATACTGGCCTCTCGGGCTTCAGTGGCTATGAGTCGTGTGGTAGCGCCATTTCGACTGGTAGCCAATTTGAGGTCTCGAAGGGGATGGAAACCCTTCCTAGGGAGAAAATTCGCAGCATTCTTGGCCAGCTCCTGTACAAGAAGAATTCGGGTAAAATCTGGAGTATTCTTGTACGGGAGCTGGAGAGGCCAGAGTTGTTACTTCCTCAACTTCTACTCCTACAACAGGAGTCGAAGAAAAAGGGGAAGTACAAACGATGTAGCTCGCTTGGCTTGTCTCCATAGGAGGGTGGAGGAGCTGATTCAGGAGCATGGCTTGGTCGATTCTTCTCGTCCGTAGACGTCGTACCATCATCGTTTGAGCTTCTTATCTCTTTGAATGTGTAAGATAGGCTCTATTAACACCGGGGGTTTAAGTGCTCATACAAGACTACACAGTACTATCGAACATGTCAAAATGTTCGATATAGATATCGCGCTTCTACAGGAGACGAACTTTACACAAGACACATATATACAACTTGAGCGCTATGCTTATTTACACACTGGCTATGCAATGTTTGCCACACCTGCGCCTCGCCGAGGCTCAGGGGTGGCAATCATTGTATCCAACAAATTTACACTATCGTCTCCTGTCTATACAGATATCTTCCCAGGCTTCGCTTCTTCCTTGGATTTTGTCGTTCAAGACAAACAGATCAAGGTAGTAAACGTGTACCTTCCTCATGACCAGGACATTACAAGACAAGTTCTTGATAGTGTTCAGTCCTGTCTGGTGAATTTTAGCGGCGAAACTGTCATCGGAGGTGATTTCAACTGCACTCTGCACTCAATGGATCGGCACTCTGGAGTTGAGTTCAACTCTGTCAATGCTACTCGATTGAGGAATTTTGTCGGTGTTTTCAGACTCGTGGATATCTATCGTTGGATGCATCCTACGACTAGATCATACACGAGGGTCTCGCGAAATATCCATGGAAGTCTCGCAGGCTCCAGAATTGATAGACTTTACGTCTCACCTGGAATTCTACAACATTTCGTTGGTTTCACTCACGAAGTGTATTCGATTAGTGATCATCTTCTTGTGGTGGCGACCAACACTCTAGTTGAAAGACCTGCATGCTGGATATTCAACAACTATTTGTTGAATTCCGAGCAGTTCATCAATGAGTTCATTGATTTCTGGCACGACTGGCAAGAGAGGAAAGCTGACTTTCCTTTTCTTAGTCAATGGTGGGATGTTGGAAAGCTCCAGATTCGGTCTTTTATCGAGACGAATTTTAATCGAAGTGGCTATCAAGCTTCTAGCTTGTCGGCCGAGGTCTCTCGGGTGGCAGCTCTTCTCCCAACTCAGCCGGGGTTGATTCTTTATTTCAATGGAATAAAGGAACGCTTGGCGACACAGACTTACAAGCACAGCTTGGAGTTTGTGCTGCGCGGCCAATCGCGCTGGCTGAGAGAAGGCGATTCTCCAACTGAGTACTTCTTTCAGGCGACTAGACGTCGTACTGCTTCCTGTGAGGTCGAATCGATAATTGATGAATCTGGACAAGTCCTCAACGGACAACAGCTATCAGAATATATTCGAGACTATTACAGTAGTCTCTACTCTGAATCGACGTCGACAACATCCTCGACCACTCATGAATTCCTTGAGAATATTCCCACTTTCTCTGAATACAGTAAGGAGCTCCTGGATACAGTAATCACATTGGAGGATATGATTGCTGCGACAAAGGATCTAAGGCGACACACTTCACCTGGTTATGACGGCTTGACTCCAGAATTCTTCATACGTTTCAGGGATTTATTAATTCCTGACCTTTTGGAAGTCTTCAATTCGGCGGTTGAGACGCATTCAGACTTTCCTTCTAGTTGGAGACGATCTGCGATGCGCTTGATTCCAAAGAAGGGAGATTTGCAGAGGATGGGGAACTGGAGGCCAGTAACCCTATGCAATGTAGACTACAAAATCGTCTGCAAAGCATTAGGGGCGATACTCCGCTCAGTGATTGCTTCGGTAATACACCCGGAACAGTCCTATTGTGTACCTGGTCGTAGTATCTACGACAACATCGCGGTAGCCAAGCATTTGTTTGCCTACCATGAGCAGACAGGTACACAAATGGCCATGATTTCACTTGACCAGCAAAAGGCTTTTGATAGTGTCTCGCACGAGTATCTCTTGACTGCTCTCGAGGCATTTGGGTTTCCGCCCAGGTGGCTCGATATCGTCGGGAAACTGTATAGAGATTCAGCGATTTTGATTAAGCATCAAGGACAAGTTCTGGCTCCTATCTCATTTCATCGAGGTATCAGACAGGGCTGTCCATTGTCAGGTATGCTTTATGATCTTTCGTTGGAGCCGCTACTGGTGAATCTTCGTCGAATGCTCGGACAGTATGCGGTTCATCTGCCATATACCAATGTGAGGCCTCTTATGTTGGCGTATGCGTATGATCTGTCTATTTTCGTGACAAGAGATGAAGCTTTTCCGGTCGCTCGTGCTGTTTTCGAACAGTTCGAGCGTATAGCGGGCGCTAAAATCAACCTTAGTAAGAGACAAGGCTTGTGGTGTGGAAGGTGGAGAGATCGTACAGATACTCCACTGAACATCCAATGGACTTATACTTGCCTGAAGTATTTAGGTGTGTATATCGGACGCGAAAGTAAATCAAATAATAGCCGCATCGCTCTTGAGAAACTCTCTAGAGCTGTAAACTCATGGCGTAGTCGACTGTTTCCATTATCCTTAATGGGTAGGTCAGTCGTGATTAACTATTTGATTACCTCGTCCATCGTTCATCTGCTAAAGTCTGAGACGTTTGATGAAGGCTTCGTAAGTCTTCTTCAAGCAAAAGCGATAGACGCCTTTCGGTGCGGAAGACGATGGGTTGCTGAAAGCACGCTGTGTCTGCCAGTCAAGATAGGTGGATTAGGTCTCACTAACTTGGTTGTGAAATCAAGGTGTCTCCAAGTGCGTGCATTCCAACGAGTGTTCTGCCAGAGAGACAGCTTGATTTCTCAACTGTGGGTGAATGTACTGGGAGGGACCGGCATAGGGGAGTATTACTACCTACTCTCTGTTCGACCACCTTATTCTCGTGACTGGCCACAGGATCTAATCTCAACGATTCAGACCTGGGGCAGAATCAGGCCAGCATTTCACCTTAAGTGGAATGCTCTACGGTACACGAAATTCGCGTCAATTCCAATCAGGTTTAATCCTGAATTAATAGATTCAGTGTTCAGTAATGCTCGGGGTTTTGAAGCTGACACGCATACACTGACAGTTCTCGGAGATATTATTGATATCTCTGGAAACTGTCTAACAAACACTAACACTGCACAACTACACGACCTGGCTGCTTCTGCGCGGGAGAGATTTCGCCAACTTGGGACCAGTGACCCTGGCACTAAGTTGGAAGATGCTTTCGTTCTGAACAGACCACCACACACACCTTTCAGCACACTTACAACACGTGTGCTCCGTGACGTGCTTATTTCAATAAGACCTCCGGAGTATACAGGATACAACAGATGGCGAACACACCTCGGGGTGAATATGGGGGTGATTGGAGGGATAACTTGCAGAGTAGTCTACAGTTATCCTTCTAGTTACAAAGATGCTGATGTAGCATTCAAATTGCTGCATCACAGTCTTATGCATCCTAATCAGTTGTCACATATTGACCGCCGAGTTCAGAGGATTTGCACAGTTTGTGGTGGTGAAGGCACCCTGTTTCACAGGTTCTTCACTTGTCCGGCTTTGCAGGGTCTAATGGATCTCGTGCGCGGTATGTGTCAGTTTATCCACCCGAATTTCGGCATTACTAGGACATCATTTCTATGGGGACCCAGGGTCTGTAGTCGCGTGAATTGTTTGACTAGCTTTGTGTTGACACTGGCCAATTCTACAATTCACCTGTACTACATGAGAGTCGAAGCTGGGAATCAGAACACTGACCCACAACACCACGCACACACACTTAAGCGCCACTTCGTTGACAGGTTGAAGAGACGTTTGCGTCTCGAGTATCTGGCAACGAACGCAGACACATTCAACTGCACATGGCAACCACTATCGTCGGTGCAGGATGGAGCTCTTGTCTTTCGCTGGTGAGAACAGGCCAGAGCATTTGCAACATTAGTCCACGGGGCTTCTCCCCGCTTAGGAATCGTTGCACGTGCTGTGGGAAGGACAAGCACTCTGTTAGAGATGCTAAGCTGGAGGGATGATGAGGGCAGTTTGTATAGGTCTACGATACTACAGGCTGCCCTCGCGGGACTCTATTACGGTATCGGCTAAATTTTTTCGTTCGTTCGGTTATTAATTTTTTATTCCGTTTCGGTCTCGGTGCAAAATTGCAAAATTTATATGTTGAATTCTCGATCGTTTAGGAAATTAGCTTTTATTAAATTATTTTGGAAATTTGGAGCTTCTTGGAACTGCCACTTACCTAATTGTCAAAATTGGGACGTAAATTTTTTGTTGTCTATTTTTTTAGGCCTTTTTCAAAAATTTTTGTATCCGTTTATATTGTCTCTTTTGAGAACATAGTGTTAATTTTTTGTGCTTTTACCTGTTAGTGTCTATTTTGTATATGATGTCCCTATTGACTGTTATATTTGTGATTTTTTAGGTTAGCTAGTGTCCTTTCTGTTGTCTTTTTGTTTTCTGTTTTACACCTTTATAGCCTTTTGCATTTTATGTTTAAGGAAAGTTGAAAAGAGCTAGAGCGCCAACAAATAAAGAGCTTATTTAAATAAAAAAATTATTGTTAAAGACTTGATCGTTTTCAAGTTTGCTTTTATGTGACAAAATACGAGAGGATTTGTTAGTTTAAAAATGAAGTAATATAGACTGCCTTCCGTTGAGACGAACAAATTGACGGAGGTATTTGTTGCTCGGCTTAGGTCTTTTACTTGTTATTAGTAGTTAGTAGATTTTTTTTTATTCCGCTTCCATTACGAATTTTATATTTAGAAGACAATGTCACACTCTTTGATGTATTTAATGAGTATCTTAATCGTATTGATATTGCCTTCTCTCAGCAGCCCTATGTAATTGGTGAATGTTGGGTCAATGGAACTAAGTTCGTTGAGAAGCTTCGTTCTTGTAGGAGATGGGATTTTGTTACAGTGTTTTTTTTAGACCTTTATAAATATTTAACAGGCTTTCTGGGTAGGCTCCCCATCTGACTCCGTAGAGATATTTAATAATGTTTGTCAGCCGAATATATTTGTCCCGTGTTTTCAATATGTGGGCCCTTCCGGAGAGCTTGGAATAGAGAGTGAAACCAAGAAAGGTAGTTTCCGAGACGTATGGAATCAAGTGGGAGTTTAAGAGAATGATAGGGAGATTATCATGCCTACTTGAACGTTTCTGATCTATAAGTATGCGTGATTTGTTGGGAGATACTTCTAAGCCTATTTTTTTTTCAAGTTATCATTTATAATAGTTATACCATACTGAATAGCATCCAAAGAGCTCTCCAAGGAAGGGAAAGATGACTGAATGCATATATCATCCGCATAAGTTATTAGAGAAATTTTACTGGGAAAACTGACATCGATGTCTTTGGTGTAGAAGTTAAAAAGGATTGGACTGAGAACCAATCTCTGATGTAAGCCCTGATGTGAGAGATAGTAGCTGCTCTTGTTGTTCTCATTAACTACAGTCATTTGTTTGTAGGCATAGGGTCGGCTTATAATTGCTATACGTTTTTCAGGGAGATTTTCTACACGCATTATTGCCACCAGTATAGTAGGGCACACTTTGTCAAACGCATCTTGGATATCAATGAATGCCACTACTGTGGTCTTTCTCTGTATTCTGCCCAGGTGGAGGTAAGTCTACAGTGTGAGGACACAATCTGTAGAAGATCAGTTTTTTCGGAAAACAAATTGGTGTGATGGAAGTGTGCTGTTTGATTCAAAGAAGTGTTAAATTCCATGTTTTTGAATGTCCCCAAAAATTTTCCTGAGGACCGAGGTGACTGCTATGGGTCTGTATGAATTAGGATCCATTGGGTCCTTTTTGAGTGCTGGGATGATGGCTACTTGATTCCAGTCAGTAGGAATGGAGCTTTTTGTAAGAAAGGGGTTGAACAGTTTAAGTAGTGTGAGCTTAGCATAAGTTAACAAACTTGCTACAAGGCTGTATCTTATGAAATCGAGTCCGGGGGCGGAGTCATTTTTATTGGTAAGAGAGATTTCTAATTCATTTTATGTTATCGGCTGAACCACAGAATGATGTGTGGGGATCGTGAGTTTGGAGTCAGATGTGTGATACTCCCAGTTTGGGCCTGCAGGACCAGGTTTTTCTTTGCTATGGTGTCCAGTGGTAACTTTCACTGTGTACACTTGTGAGTGCCTCTGAAGATCCTAATTTTTTCCCGCATTTCGGAAGCCGAAAATTCGGGGGAGATGTTTCGACAGAATTCTTCTCAACACTTTTTCTTTTCATTCTTAAGTATACGCGTCGTTTCTTTTTCCTGTTTTATCTAGTGCTTCGTAGTTCAGTCTGGAAGGTTGTTGTGTGAATTTACGGAGGGCAGATCTACGAAGAGCCACCGCTTTAGAGCAGGAAATGTTGTACCTTGGCTTGGGATGCCATTTTTGTGTGGAGGCAGAAGGAGTTTTAAGAGTGGAGTTCTGGAGGGTTCCGATTAAGCAGCTGTAGATGACAGAGGGATTATTACTGTTAAAGTTGCGTAGGGCGTTAGAGATGTTACTATTCTAATTTTCATTGTTAAAACTGCTAGCGATAAACTGTCTCTGAGTATTCGTAGCAGTAGTTTGATTGTTAGTGATAAGCTTAGTGATGCAGGGCTTATGCAGACTACCCAGAGTGTCATTGAATGTAGACCATTCCGCTACCAGGGCGGGATCTGGAAAGGCAATAGTGATATCTATGGCGGAAGAGGTGGTTGGACAGACGAAGATGGGAGATTTGTCGTTTAGTAATACTAAATTGCTGTCTTCCAATAGCTTTAGAATTTCACGACCTTTATGGTCTGAGTGTTGATTACCCAAGAGTGTGTGGTGGGCATCGAGGTCTGCACAAATTAGTAGGGAGGGGGCTAATAATGTACTGCAGGTGCCCGCCACTTAAGCTGGCACGAGGAGGAATGTAAATACTCAGAATTGATATACGGAGTGGGTCTAGAATTATTTTGGAAGCAACAAGGTCTATTGTAGAATTGCGAGTTATGAGAGATAAGTTGTTGTATTGCAGGCTGTCTTTTATGAGGAGAGCGACTCCACCACCCGTTGAGCAGCGATCCTTTCTAAGCACATTGCAGTTTATGCAATTGAAAGTTTGAGACGGTTTAAGCCACGTTTCGTTAAGACAAAGCACGGAAATGTTTAGTGAGAATAATAAGTTCTTTAGATCGTCTATTTTTTTTATATAGTGCCTGGATTCCGTTGCGCGATTGTTGAATCTGTATTCATAATGCATTTATTTCTCGGTCAGCACCAACCTGCTCAAGGTGGTGCTTTGTTAGTTCCTTGGGGGTGGGGCAGTATCGAGTAAGCGATGGATAGTTTCTTTTAAGGTAGGGATATAGTTTTCTTTGTCTTTTTCTGTGAGATTGTTTGAACTGATAGTGTTAAAATCTAAAATCTCTAGACAGAGTTTTAGTGGACTGCAGAACTTAGAAATTTGGCCAGAAAAGGTGTTTTTTTTTAAGTGGTGCATCCGGATTATTGTGCTCAGAGGAGGTTCGTCTGCTTTGAATTCCGATGAGTTTGATTTTCGAACGACATGGAGTGTGATGGGGACGTTAAGTGTAGCTTCGTGCGGAATCGCCTGTTCCATCGGGAGGCCCGCAGAGGAAGGCGCCATTGTTGAAAAATTATACCTAGGAGCCTTTCGCTTAATTGGGCGAGAGCTTAGGGATGGGAAGTCTGCTTCTGAGAAAGAGAAGTTGTTTTTCGGGAAGGGATTGGCTTGATAAGAGATTGGTGCATGGTGTTTTGTCTTCCGTTCCGCTGCTTAATTGCGATCCTTGAAAAATTGGCACGATTCGCTCGTGGCATAGTGGTCACAACCGCAGTTGGCACAAATAGGAGACGAAGAGCAAGGGGAAGTATGAGACTCGGGTTGCACAATTCCACACTTTACACATTTGGTCTTTGACCTGCACTTTTATTGGATGTGCCCAAATCGCCAACAGCTTCTGCGTTGGACGATTCTGTCTCTTTGTGGGAATATCGGGAAGACTAACCCATCATATCTGAGATAGGGCGGTAGGATAAGCCCCGAAAAAGTGATGCATATTAGGTCAAGCGCTGAAGTCAATTCGTTAGTTTTTTTTATTATTCTTCTCACTTCGAGAATCTAGAAAGGGCTGAGGCTCGTCTTTGTAGTAGATCGAGCCGTTAGAGTAAATATCTTCCTCGTTGGAGCCGTCGGGAATGGGGACCATAACCACTTTCTCCACCAGTTTGGAAGGAATAAAAGTTTTGAATTTGCTGGTCAGTTCTTTATCCGATATCAAATTGTTAGTCGTGATTCTATCTTTTGTCGAGATTTTGATTTTTTTGCTTGTTTATGAGTCTAGTTTCAGACATATTTGGGAATTTTTTGTATAGCTCTTTCGAGGGCGTGGTAAGAGGTAAGTATTTTTCCAATAGAGATTGGATAAAGACCACATATTCGCATGTTGGAGAGAAGTCTTGATATCTCTGTAATGTTCTCACGATTTATCTAACCGTACCTTACCAATGTGAATAACACCATCATCCACACACAAACAGTAAGAATTTTCACAACACCACTATAATTATTTATTCTTCTTTAAAAATATATACATATATAATTCTCGATAACTTGCTTTTATTTGTTTTCCTTTAAAAATATATATAATTCACGATAACTTGTTTTTTAAATCTTTTTCCTATAAAATCATTATTTATCACTGACCGCCATTACTTCTTGTCTCGATCCAAATTTTAGAAACTTACTTACTAGATCAAACTCAGCCGGCTCACTTATTAACCGCTAACTTAAACTCAACCCAGCTGCCAGTTTATTACACATATCAAAAATAATTCTTACAAAAAAAAAAACAAATTGCTACACACCGTCATCACCTTGCAATTAAAAGAAATGGAATTAATCATCATTTTCCATATTTCACTTTGAACCACTTCTGGTATCGATATGTTGTGACATTTGATCCGACTTACATTTTGCAAAGTTATTAATGCAGGTCAGATTTTTTATGTCACAACAAGTGAAATGATGTTACATGGTTTTATGATGTTGTGAAGATGACTATGTGAAGCAATACCGTAACAATATCTCCACTCTTAAAAAATAGTGTGTTATTCTTTGAAGAGGAATAACACACTTCACAATATAATCATAAGGAGGTAAGGAGATGTTAGTTTTCTTTTCTTATCTACAGTAATTTAGTTATGGGTTAAATGTCTTTTTTAAAAGTATTCTTATAGTATGTATATTCTAAAAATATTTTTATAAGGATATTTGGAAGTGCGTTCAATGTTCTTAATAATATTTCTAAATGCGTTAGTTAATACATAGTGAAGAGTACCGATACATACATATATATTCTTAATTCCAATGCAATATACAATATAATGCCTATATTTACTTATTTTCGCTAAAAGTAGTAATACTAATTAAATTTTTTCCACTCTCATTACGTTTTAAAAAAAAAATTTTTTTTTGTTTCTGTTTTTTTTTTTTTAATAACTTATGTCGCGTGGATCAAATCATGAATGTGTCGGTTACGGGGTCTAGTAGTTGTTTTTCTTAGGTGGATGTTCTCATTTTTTGTGTTTTCAGTGGGAAAATTTTAAGAGGAAGGTGATCTTAACCGTTGGAGTTGTATGTTAATAGCATTTTCAGAGGGCAATGCTGATGGGGGAGGAGGTTTGAAATGTTGCAATTGACTCGCTTGTGTGTCAGTTTCCGCAATTGGGGTTGGTGACTCAACGTCCTGTTGTTTAATTTTTGTCATTATGGATGGTTTGGTTGTTTTCTCAACTTGTTGTACTAGCTCTACGGTTTTACCAGGTGTACGATCTCTCTTTTACTTTTTACTAGCTTGATTACCTTAATCATCCCTATTATATTAAATAATAAGTTAGCCAAGGAGCTCGAACTTAGCGAACTTAGTTGAATGGCTTGTGTTTTATTTCTTTCGCGACGTTGGGTCTCTAAATTGTGCATTTCTTGCTCTAATTGGTCTAGGGAGTAGGTGTTCTGTTTAGAATTTGGTTAGAGCTTTCCCCCCGTAGTGAGATAATTCGATTGGAACTACTCGAGTTACTCAATGTTTTCAGTAAGCTCTGAACGGTTTCATTTAAATTGAAAGCTTGGGGTTGTATGTGTGCTGGTTATGACAATATTATGTCATGATGATCTTCATCTTCATAAAATATCACTTGGTCGTCAATTTGAAATTGACACGGTTCATTGAGTATTAGTACTCCGTGATTGTTGAGGCTAGAACTATGTAGTCCGCTTTTGCATGACATCGTGATCTTTTGTTGGGAAGAGAAAGAGAATAACCAGGCTTTTTTTGAGTTAATTTCACCAGAAGTTGTGGTGCATACGCTTGAGCCAAATACTCGCAATGATTCGACTCATTGAAGGGGTTAGATATGAAGTTTATTCAGCATTCATTTACAGTTTGTCCCTTAAAAATTGCATTTCGTAAAGGGCCAACATACGTATTTTTATGGGGATTAATTAATAACTTTTTGTATACTCTATATTCCGTTTGTCGAAGTAATACAAATTCTTCGGTGGTTAGGTGACTAGCTAGATAGGAGTGTTCCAAATTCAGAAGTAGTGAGTGGTTGTTAGATGTCTTGATGGGGAACAGATTCATTTGGTGAAGCTTGAAAACCGGGAGATTTAGAATAGGAAATTTAATTCTGACTCCAGAATGGTTGCGGAATTGGTTGAAATATTTGGGGTGTATGCAGTGCACTTGATGCTTGATGGGTTATATGAACAGCTACTGGGATGGCATTAGATGGAGTGTGTATAAACGACTCCAAGGTTGCCTTTTACGACCTGTGATTTAACTTCTAGGGTTTCAGATAATAGTTCAAAATCCTTTTGTTCGCTAGGCTTTTTTGGGTTTGCCTTGTAATAGGCTTCTAGAAGAGTAGATGGAGATATTAGCAAGGGGTGGATTTGATTATTTTTTACAGTTGTTAATATTTCAAGTAGTGTTTGTTGTCTTAACTCTATGTCGATAATATGTAAACTGATTGTTGTCATTACATCTTGAATCTGTTGACGGGCACTTATCTCCTCTGTCACCTTTTCGAGCAGAACGTTTACTGTTCTGACGATTTCACCTTGGTTCGACTCCAGCTTCTGTACAGACTAATTTTGTTGTTCGTACGTTACTTTGAAAAGCGTAATCTGATGTTTTTCTAAATCTAACACTGCCTTTGTGTCTGTTTCAAGGTTGGAAATCCGGCTATATATCTCCTTTTCGTTATCGCTATCCATTGTGCCAAATAGGAAATGAAAACCTTTTCCTATTCCATCGGCCAGTGTTCTACTCTGACGTCGGGTTGTTGTTAGTTCTTTGATAACAGCGGCACACTTTTGGATCGCTTCTATTAGGTTGTGAATTTGACTACTCTGTTCGGTGCAAACAGTTGTATTTTTATGCTTTTCGCACAGTTGGCTTACGAGGAATCCAGTATGCTCCACCGACATGGTTTCCGTCTCAAGGTTATTTATATTGACTTGGGTAAATAGATTCCATGTGTCGTGGAAAAATAAAATCTCTCCTAAATCTTCAAACATAATACCCGTATTTCTTAGAGGCTGGACTTCGAGAGTTGCTCCCAAAGAAATAGATATGCTGACGCAATAGAACCCTAGTGATGGTCGTGCCAAATCTGGGGAAATATATATACATATTTTGTTTTAGACTTTATTCATAGAAAGGTTTTAATCTATTATTATAGACTACGACTTTCCTGCTACAATTTGGATTTTAGTATTCACTGAATTGAGAACTTCAATCACCTGATATGGTCCTAGCTATACCTGAGCTGGGCTTGTGGTTTGTATATACTGTGAATTTACGCCCTTGCAAATAACTGCGAAAATTCCTTGTAGCCCAAACAATTGCTTGTAACTCTCCCTCAATTGTCGAATAATTCCTTTCTGCCTTATTTAGGGTCCGACTCGCATAAACTATGGGGTGATCTTTACCTATATCTCCCTGAGACAGGACGGCTCCTAGAATTTCCTGGCTAGTGTCCGTGGTTAACTTAAAAGGCAGAGTATAATCTGGATATATAGGTGGCGGTGAAGGGAGATTTCTTTTAATCTCGTTAAAAGCATTCTGGGAGTTTTCAGTCCACGCAAATTTCACATCTTTTCGGAATAAATGAGTCATAGGACGAAGAATCTTGGAGAAATTGGGTATAAATTTCCTGTAGTAGTTAGCTAAGCCGACAAAGACTGAACTTGTCTAACAGTACGCGGGACTGGAAAGTTGTGAACGCATTCTATTTTTGAGGGATCTGGGAGGGCTCCCTAACTGGAGCATTTGTGTCCCAGATATATGACTTCGCGTCTTAGGAACTTCTCTGGCTCTAACTTTAAACTCTTTTCTCGTAAACGATCAAAAACTTTTATTAACTTACTGCTATGATCTTCAGGGTATTTCCCATAGATAACTATGTCATCTATGTAAACGAAACATTCTAGACCTTGAAGACCTCTGAGAACATATATCATCAACCGTTGGAATGTAGCTGGTGCTCCTTTCAATCCGAAAGGCATGCGCCGATATTCATAATGCCCATAAGCTGTACTAAAGGCTGTCTTGGATTTTTCTTTAGGATGAACCAGTACTTGATGATAGGCAATGGCAAGATCCAAAGTAGTGAAATACCGGGAATGACCTATTTGGTCCAGGTTATCTTCAATCCTGGGCAATGGAAAAGGGTCACCTATTGTTTTGTCATTCAACTTTCTAAAATCGACCACACCCCTCCAGCGTTTTTCGCCATTTGGCCCTGCTTTCTTTGGAACCATTAACAGCGGTGAGTTCCAAGGGCTTTTGCTAGGTTTAACTATTTCACTTTCTAGCATTTCATGGAGCTGTTGATTTATAACTTCTCTTTGCATCTCTGGAAGTCGATACATTTTTTTAATTACTGGAGGATGGTCAGAAACTATTGGAATGATATGCGAAATGGCATTGGTATAAGTGAGGTTATCGCCAACCAGTTGAAGTATGTCATTGTGTTGGTGGCAAATATTCAGGATTGAAGATTTTTCATCTTCAGAAAGTGTTTCATCTAATGTTAAATCTTGTTCTAGTCGTAGTAGGCGTGATACTTGCAGAGAGTCTGTTTGAAAGTTTGATTGAGTCTGCTTGAGTAAACGTGTGGAATTAATTAGTTTTGTAGCTGAAATCTCGTTTTTCGAACAGCTAGTGTTAGTGAAGTTATGTTTCACTTTTGAAGTTATACTAGAGCCGCAATCGCTACTTGGCTGCAAGCTGTAGGTATTATAATTACTATTGGGCTCCAGCGTAAGTGTGAGTTTTTTTAATGTAACACTATGGCTATTAACGTTAAACACATCAATTAAGTTACATCTGTTTTCGGAACTTGGCAAACTATTAGCTAGAAAAACTCCAGATTCCTCCTCTTGAGACTGACAGAGCATTTCTTGCTCTAGTGTCAAATGTGCTTTAACTACTACGTGCCACCGCGCAGGTATGTGTAGCGGCTGTGGGAATTCCGGAGTATACTGCATGATATTGTCAGTGAGAGATTTCCTTCAAATTCGGGTTTTACTTCTTACTTTCTTGAAGTTCCTTTACTCGTTTGGTGGCACTGTCGTATACCTGGGTTTTGACATAGTGGGTGGCTTGAATAGTCTCCATGGTTTTCTCTTGGTTCCGTTTTAGCTTACCAGTGTCGCAACAATGTTTCTCATTAATTGCGTCCAAAAGCGGTGTTGTGTACTCTGTCCAATTAATTTCCGTGCGAGGAAATCTGAGAATTCGATTAGGGCCCTCGATGTTACAATTTTTTGAAAGAAAGTCGTTTCTTAGCAGCCCGTCGTGCGAGATCGGTGTGCTGGTTGTCACAACTTGAAAATTGCATGGTATTGGGTTCATAAAAGAAAATATACCGTGGCAACTACCTAGCATTTTACCTTTACCAAAGGGAGTTTTCAACAAAGTACTATCATTCCGGTTGACTGAGTCGCAAGTATTTAAGGCGTTTTGTTTGGTTAAGCTGACTTCAGCTCCAGCATCCACTACTAGCCGAACCGAATTATTTTTGCCTATATCTAAAAGTAAGTGAGCCAGTGATATATTTTCGCTGCTACTGGCAGGTGGCGGGGAGTACCCGAATAGTGGCTGAGAATGCGATTTTAAAGTCGAGCCGGGGAACTTTCGGTCGACTGGCGCGCGTTTCGCGAAGACCTGGCTTCCCGTCTTTGTTTCTGCATGCACTCAGATATGGAATCTCCTCGTCTTCCACAGAATTTTAGTTGCATATGATAAACCCTCGGGTTACCTCGGGTTGTCATCATAAGTATGCCCCTTAAAATTACAATATGATCATGAAACTCTAGTATAGTCTGGTCATTATGTCTTTGTGGTAGCTTGTTTGAATGGTTTTATGGTGAGAATTGGTCAGATAATGAGGCAGCACTAGGTGCACTTTTATCAGTGGGGTGAGGTTGATAGCTAGAAATTTCATGAGGATTATACGCAGAATGGTTGCGGAATTGGTTGAAATATTTGGGGTATATGCAGTGCACTTGATGCTTGATGGGTTATATGAACAGCTACTGCGATGGCATTAGATGGAGTGTGTATAAACGAATTAGAGAAATCGTCAGTGCGTTGCACTTAATGGATATGACTGTTGTAACCCCAATTGCCGCCGTGCTTTCCAAAGCGGAGAAGAGCGACTTAGGGGGAAAGCTCAGGTAGGATTTTCCTTCAATGATTCTCAAACACTCACTCTTTTTGTTAACACATTTATTTCTCGTATTTTCTCGTTAACACATTTAATTTTCGTACTTTAATTATTTGATTAAAAAAAAGGGTTTCACACTATACGACGTATTTCAAGGAAAGAACAGATTTAACACATTTGCAAGATTTGAAAAGATTTAAAACATTTAATAATTTTGTAAGATTTGGAAAAGACTTCGCCGACTCGAGTGTGCACTTGGTGAGTGCCTAACCTGAACATCGACTTCTTTTCGGTTAGATATTATTATCATCCAAATATCTGATGCCTTTGCGTCAGCAAAAAGTATATAAAACTTTTTATGATTGGTCCGCTTAACTGACCAATCAGACAATAAAGGTAAAAAGAAACCGGAAAGATAAGAAACAGGCAAGACATTTGCCTTTGTTAATTTCTTGGCTTGGATCTTGAAATTCGATCGTGCACTTGAAATTTCGACCGATGTGCAATATGCAGTACATTATCTCGATAAGTCGAGCAGGAATTTTTGCTTATTTTTGTAAGTGGGCAATTTATGCTAGCAGAAATTTATGGCGGTAGATAATTTGAGCATTTATGCATTTTTTTTTGGAAATCTATGGAAATTTATGGAGTAAGAAATTTATATATGCATAGTATGATATTTTGTGCATGTTACAGAAATCTATGGGGGTAAGTAATTATTCATATTGCTGTTATTTTAGGTATAGGGAAATCTATTGGAAATGCACGGTGTGGTATTTTGGGACCACAAAATGAACGTTTATGGATTTTAGGAAAATCCATAGGAGCTAAGTAATTGTAAATGAGGTTGTGAGGCTATCACAACATTACCTTGCATACCCATATATGAACTAGGGAAGTTATATAGATATGTCCTTGCTGCATGTGTGGATTTCCCTGAAGTAGTCTTTTCATATTCAGACATTTGTCTACTAGGCTGGGAATTTATGGCAAAATCTTCTAGTTGTGTAGTCACAGCATGGAGACCTGTCGCACCATACTTGTATTCAGCAGCTTCCTTGCATTGCGTTAGAAGCCGTTTAATACGGTTTACGAGAGATGCGAGCGATTCCATGCGGTACTGTTTACATGTAATCAGCTTAATTATTAACTCCTGGTATGTTTCCCGTGGTAAATAGGATTGATTAAGCAATAGCTCCATCCCTTCAAACTTTGAAAAAGTGCTGGACGAAACAAGCATGTATGCATTCCTCGAAATCTTGTTTGGAGAATGTGTAGAAATGCAGATTTTTCTTCATCTTCTAGGCATTGTTGAACTTGTCTACAACACCCAATGAAAGTCTGCGGCTCGGTTACAAATTGAGGACTAGCCTCACCTGAGAATAGGGACACCATTTGGGCAGTTAATTTAACTATATTTTCATAATTTAGTGGCATTCTTCCGTTGTATTCCAGAGAGTCTTTAATACAATTTGTAATGACAAAATTTTCTGAAACTGACTTAGTGCGGGCCTATGCGGATACCCAAGTGGGCAAACTACTAGTTTGTGTAAGGAATCTAACCATGCTAAGTCGTCGGAGACGTTTACCCGAACGGTGTTCGCGATACCAATTTGTGGATGGTCTGCTACAATGTGAAATTTGCTCTGTTCTCGGGCTGCCTGGAGGGCTTGTATTTTCAAAAGATAGAGAATTTATTTCCGTTTCAAAATCGGAACAAGAAGAACGTCGAGTAGGCAAAACCATAGAAATTTTTTCGCAATTTATAATGAAAACAGTTGACAGCTGAAGAGCAAAGAGAGAGGTAATAGTTAACGGCAGAAGACTGCGAAAAAACGTGTCATTAGTTCCGAAAAAGAGAAGAAAAAAATTCTTAATGGGAACAAAGAGTACGAAAAACAAAAATTATAAAAAAAATCCAGTTTTTGAAAAAAAAAATTTTTGGTTATCAACCACACGAACTTCAGATTTATATTTGTATGTACGGAGAGAGAAAAAAAAATTTTTCACTGAACACTAGACTTATTAAATCAATAAGTAAATTATTTCACTGACTGATATATAAAATAAAACAGATATAATATATATATAAAAAAAAATATTTTCTCTACTTAATTATAATTATTGTATATTCAATTGTTTACTTTTCCTACTTGTTTTCTTTCTCAATTTTTCTGGGATGTTTCCAGCTGCCAAAACCAGGAATCTCTAGTGTCGTCCGGGAAGGGGGATTATTGAAGTGTAGATTATTTCTTTTATCCGTCTTCCTTCTTCAATTTGGGCAGGGATGAGGCCCTCTAGAATCCCGCGTTGGTGCGGAGGTGGTTGCTTGCTTTTATCAGCAGAGGCAGTTACAGTTGACCGGCCTCGAGCGTTGGGGGTAACTTAAACGAACTTATAGTATACCTATTAACCCTTATTTTTTTATTCGTGTAGAATCGAGGGTTTTCAAGCTCTTTTTTGCATATATATATATATATGCAAAAACTGGCTTCCCCTATCCTACCGGCTGCGCCAATATACCGTTCTCACGATTTATATAACTGTACGTTACCAATGTGAATAAAACCATCATCCACACACAAACAGTAAGAATTTTCACAACAAACACTTTAATTATCTATTCTTCTTTAAAAATATATATATAATTCTTGATAAGTTGCTTTTTATTTGTTTTTCTTTAAATATATATATATAATTCACGATAACTTTTTTTTAAATCTTTTTCCCCTAAAATAATTATTTATCACTGACCGCCGTTACATCTTGTCTCGATCCACATTTTAGAAACTTTCTTACTAGATCAAACTCAGCCGACTCACTTACTAACCGCTAAGGGAAACTCAACTCAGCTTATTCTTACAAAAATAAACAAATTGCTACACATCGTCATCACCTCATTAATTCACCTTGCAATTAAACAAAAAATGATTTAATCATCATTTTCCATATTTCACTTTGAAACACTTCTGGTATCGATAAGTTGTGACATTTCATCCGACTTACATTTTGCAAAGTTATTAATGCAGGTCAGATTTTTTATGTCACAACAAGTGAAATGGTGTTACATGGTGGCTCTGACAATGGTTTCCTCTGGGAAAACCATTGTAGAATGTTTATGAGTTTATTATAAGCCTACAGAGGCGATGGTAATATTTACATATATATGTAGTTATTTATTTTTATTCTCTATACAAGCTTAAACACGAAAAAACTGTATGAAATACTTATTTGAAATATGTTGGTAATAACACTGTCTATTAATAAGTATGCCGGTGTATTTGCGGGTAAGATCACAAGATTTCTACTGGATTTGTTTTATTTTATTTATTTATTACTTTTTTTTTAATGATTGGTAGAACAGTTACCAGTTGATTTCCATATTATTAGGAAGTTTTAACTTTATTTTTCAATTTTTCTTATATCTGGTATGCCGCTATAAAAATGGCGAAAATAAAACGCGTCCTTACTGATTCAAAAATGGAAGTAGAATCGTATGATGTAGCTTCGAGAAAAAGTCAATGTACATTTCCAGTTACTGTGTCTACAGGGCACTCAGGCAATCAAAACTGTGGTACAATATTATACAAAATTATTATAAGGCTACATTCACATTCAAAACTACTTCATTTTCAGGATGAATAATTTTGAATCAATGAGGATAGTTGAAGACTAAACTATTATTTTTACGAGATTTATAGGAAAGTTCGAACTAGGGAAAATTTTAGATTAAATATTTATGCTACATTTAATGATTTTAATAAATAAAATTAATAAAAAAATATAAACTTTATCAGAAGAAACAAAAAAAAAAGTTTTTCTACTCAAACAAAATTTCTTCAATACCTTAATAAAAAAATCAAGGGATTGATAAAAAATGTATATAAGAGCATATATATATAATGATTTATATGGCAATATAAGTTTTTTCTAGCTCTAACTTATAATGAATGAGACAATTTCGAAGTTTAATTAAATTCTGCACTAATTGACCGTACCACAAGACCTATGGGTGCAGGGCGGATTTGATCACTTGGCCGCCCTAGGCCTACGGAAGATTGCCGCCCCCTACTCCCTGTAAAACACGAAAAATTGAATGATCTATATCCAGTGAAGGGACCCCAGGCTAGAATTAGCGGAGTAGATTTGAAAAAAATGGAGTAGAATTAAAAATAACACTTTCCAACGAATTATTTTATTTAAAAAAACGAAAAAGTATAAAAATGTAATGAAATACCCACAACTACAAGAAAAAATCAAAAATCATTCAAACAGCAAAAAATTCCATTCAAATTAATAAGTTAATAAAACTCAGGGAACATAGGAACAACATTTCTTCGGATTTTACACATTTTTGAATTTTTAAACCTTGACGTGTGGGTTCACAGCGGGCGCGTCTACTAAAAAAAAAAATATTCCCACCAAGTTTTGCCGCCCCCTAAATCTGCCGCCCTAGGCCCGGGCCTACTCGGCCTATAGGGAAATCCGCCCCTGTATGTATGTACCTAAATCCACATAGAAATTTGCTCTGACAGCGAGAGTGCATTTAACCTTGGAATAATGAATGTTGAGCAATGTTTCAGCCGTGTTTTGTGGCAATATTAGATTTAAAGGTTTCCAGTAACTAAATTTCGCGCACCCGCTTGTCACAAACAATTCAATTAATGCACATTCAACGAACTCGTTTTCGTACAGACAGATCGTAAATTCCAACGAGCTAGAAGAGGTGTTGCAAAAATTGACATTATTCGATTAACGATGGTAATTTTCATCAGAGGGAATTTATTAAAATTCATGGAAATATTTTACTAATGAACGACTAGGCAATACATAACTCCTAGTCTAGTCTAACTACATATGTATGTACAATGAAATTATTTGTATTTATTGGGATGAACAGGGGAGTATAAAGGATTTCATCAATTTTCCTTTGATAAAGTATGCATTGAATCACAACGCAATTTCTTTTGATAATTTTCTGATTATAAATTCTATTTGTTTAAGCTCTTCTTGCAATTAACGGATCGTAGGCATCTGATACAACTGTCTTTAAGATGCTACTTCTACTTCTTATTAAATTTCTATAGTGCATCAAAATTAGTATCATTTTATATCGCAATAGTTTTTATGGAAAAAGTGATGAAGAGATGAATTTATTGGAAATATAAATAAGATTTGTAGGATCTTCGTTTAAAAACACACGTTAATTGAGAATATTGAGAAATTTTTTATTTTATTCGATACATGCTCCATATGAATTTACAATCATACCCCATATTTATGGAAGTAAACATATTCTTCGAAGGAAGAGGTCTGGTTCCTTTAAAGCGATCCAGTAGTCCAGCTAATTGTTGAGAGGTACATTAGAACTAAACCGTTCTCCAGAAAGTGCTGACTGCTAAATAATTTTCCACAGGTCAAGCATCAAGTGGTCATGCGATGTCATATTGTAAGATTATTTTATTGTGTTTATTCTGTGTTCACTTTGACCATTTTTGCTTGAGAACTCATTTTAAACGTATTATGTGTGTTCTATAACGATTAGCAGTAATAGCTTCTGCGGCAGTTCATAAATCACATCTTTTTTAACCTACCTTCGAACCATTGATATTGCGAATTGATGGATCTGGTTCAATTTGCTTTAAGATGTTTGGGCTGATCACAAAAAATCTAACTTTCGTCACCAATAATTATTCGGTATAAAAACTATTTATTTTGGCATATCAAATAATATTTCGAAAATGATTTTTCGACCTTCAAAGTGTTTCTTTCAAGCAATTAATATGTAGGCCCAATTTTTTGTTTTTTTCTTTTTGTAGCATTTTCTGGCATGTAAGCACTTTTAAATTCATGGTTGGTTTGTTTTCACTCTAGCACGCATTCTCACCAAGGAAAGCTTCTACTTTTACATCTGCCAATTTATATTGAGTTATCCGCAACGTTCTTTAGCACAGACATCGAAATCTTTTTGTTTCTGAGTCATCTAAACCATTACTCACAAGTTTTTATATATAGCAAATGTTCACCATAATTTTCTGACATTAAGCGACCGTCTTCCGCAGGTAAATATTTGTTTAAAGAAAGATGGGAACGGGCCTTGCCAATATCATACCTACGTATTAGTGTAATATTGTCGTTCGGTTATGCCAGTATACCTGTAAATAATTACATCAAAGTATATGCAGACAATTTGATTTTATCGTGTGGGATCTCGATGCTAACATTGAATGAAAAATCATAATGATTTGGCCAATACGTTCGTATAAGTGCCGCAAGTCATGTTTGACCTCTGCTAATCTTTCGTTATGCAGCTGCAAAAATTTCAACAAAAAAATGAGAAATACTCTCGACAATAGACTACCGCTATGCTGAATATATTCGATTTTGATAGACAATGCAGCCGCTTTCGATTTTTATCAGTCTGTCGTCGATCACAAGTGCTTCTGCTATTGTGGCGCATAAATAAATAGTAAAACTGTGCTGATTAATTTATTGTGCCACACATAAGTTTAAAAACTTTGTTGACTTTTTTCATGTTATATTTGTAATCAATATTTGAGTTAACATTAGAACTAATCTTAGACTACATATAAATAACTTAATCCGAGTTAGACTACCTATAAATAACTTAATCCCAGTGAGTTTTGTTTCTGTTTTAAACAAAAGTTCAAAGTCTGTTCATCGACGAACGAATCTAAAAAGAATTAACAAAAATTTGAAACACTTACTGGACATTTCATCCCACGCAGACTAGGTACCTATCAACCTAAGTATATATCCATGAAATTATCTGAAATGAATAGAAAGTATGAGTTAATTTAATAAATTAACCAATAAATTACTTTTATACTAAGAAGCATCACTGAATTTAAACATAAAAACATACATGCAAAACAACAGTAACACTTTAAGAATTGGAAATTATGTCATAATTGGTTAAATTTCAATTTCTTTCACTTGAAAATTACACCAACTATGGAAAAAGAGTCATAGAACATATCTATTACAAAACTCTTTCCGCGAACTATTTCCAGGAAAATCGCACGTAAATTTTCACTTTGAGAGTTGTCGCAAGGGAAATTAATTCACTCAAGTATCGAGTTTTCACAATATTTAAGGTTTCACAATAGAATAACGCAACGATTATGAAGTATTGAAACCATTTCTAACAAAAAACCAACTTCCCGCGGTGATTTTCAGCGAAAATCAACCAAAGGAAAACTCAACTGAAGACAGGTTATGAGTACACACATAGCTATTTAAAGAACGAATTTTCTTATGAAATAAATACATACACATACTAAGCAATGAAAAACTCACGAACGCGAAACCCCGAAATGAACTTATAAACATCGCGGAACTGTTAAACTTCATGTACTGCCAACATATAGCACATGAATTCGGGGTATTTTTTAACGAAAAAAAACGATGGCAGCGTTAAAAAGTGCTAAAATATCTTCATTAAAAGATATTCACTAATTTATGATTTTCATATGATGAATGGGAAGAAAAGAGATAGCAAGTGGAAGCGACATAGTTAAAAATTAAATTGCGCCATGTTTTAGCAGAATTTGGATTTTTTAATTTTAATTCGATGAATTTAATTTATGATGAAAGTTTTTTGATGAAAAAATATAGATGTTAATATTCCTCATCGAATGAGATAAATTACACCTGATGAAAAATTACATATTCTGAGTAACTTACATTATCGTTGTGGGTTCCACATAAAAAATGGCGGTTCAGACCCTGAATCGCTCTCTTGAAATTTTCGAGTTCAACTGTTCAGCTGGGTGATTCTGATCTCTTTGTCGTAGCTTAGGCGTATATTTTTGTCACATATTTTGACATTTCACCTAAAATTTGTCATACCTTTATATTCACCATATTCATTTTGATTTATCCTTTTAATCAACCACAAAAAAACTAAAATGAATTTGAAATGTATTAATGTCAAAATACACGCCTAAACGCACGACAAATTAGTCAACTGATTCCGAGGCTGTGACAAAAATTGTATACTCTGTAAAATGTATATTCTACACCTAATAAGAGCAATACAAGTGCTTGAATTCAAAATATTATTTTGAATTTTTAATGCGAAGTACCATTTTCAGTTCATTCTACGTTATGCAAGGCTTGCTGAGCTAAAGAAAAACACGAAAAAATCAATAGAAAAGTTGATTTAATTTATGCGTAAATTTTGACATTAAAGTACGGCAAAAGATCAGAATCACCACCGGGTCGTAGTATATTTTCTTCAAGTTAAAATTTTTTCTTGCTTTTGTCTTTGAGTTTTTACTTTGTGAAAATCGTGAAAAAGGGTATACAATCTACCTACGGTAAGAGTAATCTAATAAGCGATTTTTTGTGAAGCTGAGTTATGTGCATATAGTAGATACAATTTAGTGACATTATTGTGATCAAGCTAATAAATTTGTTTTTGTTAAATAAGTGATGGAATTGAATTTTCACAATTACTAATATTTTGATTTTTTATAATAGTTTAATTGTAAATTAAAGTACTTTGTACAGGATAAATTCAAGACAGTTATTCCTATACTTCCCAAATCGAGTTAGCTGGAATATATCTGCGAATTACCCTTTGTTTGCTTAAATTTTGTAATTTAAATAGTACGTTAATATCACAAATATGAAATTTTTCTAGATTTACTGTAGATAAGTGCTTAGCTGTGAATTAGGGTGCTTAAGTTAACCTTCATATGAATTTTTTATTAAATCGAAATGTAGTTCTATTTATACTCGTTCTGATTTTAACATACCGCTACACTAACATAATCCACCAAAGATAAAATCATCACATGTGGCTTGGGAACGGTTCTACAACAAATGTTCCGTTACGCATTTGCTGAAAATACAGTATTGTTAGTAACAAGTGTACAAGCATATAGTGTAACCTTTCACTACATAGTATTTTTTCATACTGCCAGGGACTATTCTTTGAGCATTAAATTAATTGGTATCCCGTACAAGCTACCTTGTATAAACAAAGTCCTTTTTTTCTCCAAGCCACTAATCGATCCCACAAATTACATATTTAGCGCTTTGAAAGAAAAGTGGATTTTTTTTTTGTTTGGTCTGTAATATTTAATAGGTCGGTCTTCAATGCTTAGTATCTCAAATATGGTAGCAAAAAAACGTCAATTTCGATAAATTATTTCAAGCCCGTGCTCTTTGCCAATCTTAAAAACTAGAATACTACCGCATATTGAAGATATTCGATATGACAATGTGGGTTTTTCTACACATTCATGGAAAAGGATCGGTGTAGAAATTTGTAACAACAGGACATCGTTTTCTCTAAATCAATGTATAAAATGAAAAGTAGGTTTATGCATTATCGATAAGAAAGATCCTTAGTAAGTTTACTAAATTAAAAAATTAAATATACGCAATCTTCTTTACGTAGGTACTATTATTTGAAATTACTCATAATTTTATTAGGGATATAAACGATCTTAGCGTTCTGTTACCCAAAGAAAAGGAACGACCATTTTGATACAGGAAAGGAAAGAAGTGAAAGAATAAGACAGACGGGTCTCCTGTAGCATTTTTCATTTCCATTAGCGCTGATCTAGAGAGTAGAAGCAAGGCCATAGTTTAGGGTAATCGACAACATTTAGTAGACTTCGGAAATCAATTTAATCGATTAAAACACCTCTATAATAATATTTGGTAAACCTACATAATGATGAAAGTTAGGTATGTACCTCACGTTTGCCTGGTCTCCCCTAAATATTTATGTGTGTAGAATGAATAACTGAAATTTATAATTTGACACATCAACACTGATACAACTATGTATTGCATAGTTTAAGCCTTTCGATTTTAAATCATTACTTATTTACAAAAAAATGCTGAATTGGATTTTCAAATCTGTGTAGTTAATATAATAAATTTCAATTCCTTTTGAACGGATTCAATTTGATGCATTTACAAATGTATACATAAATAGTTTTAGTTTATTTGTATAACAAAAAGACACAAATCTCAGTTGAGGGCTCATCCTACATTAGTTTGTTTTAATTTTGCTGAGATACTCATATGATTTACACAAAAGAAAATCGCCCTTCTCTTGTATCTTCAATTGCGCTTTAGCTTTCCACCCACCGCGCCGGCCGCCTTGAAATAGTCATTTATATTCATTCGATTTGCTTTATGTGAATAAATTGAATTTCTAAAATGAATTACGTCTATAGTTGTGCTTTGAATATTTGTTGTTTGTTTTTGAAGAAAAGAAAATAAAAAAATCATTTCCTTTTTATGTTAATATGCTTTTTGTCTTATTCTAATTGAAGGAGTAGTAAAAGAAATAAAAGGGATGATCGCTATCAAATTTTATAATGCAATGTTTCATGTTTAAATTCTCGCTAGAATTTGTCGGATTTAGCAGTATGGATCCGTCAAGTAGAAAAAATTGTTAGTTAATACAATAACTGGGAAAAGCCAGATATTTCGCCGAGTAAAGTGCTAACAACATTTCCTCATTGTATATAATTTGTAAAAAAAAAAACAATTGAAGCATATTGTTTATCTGACCCTAAGAGCACTTAAAAGCAGGGTAAAATGAAGAGTTTGTTTTCTCAAATTATGCACATGGGGTTTTGAAAAAAAAGTTTTTTTTAAATACCCCCACTAACATACATTTTTGTTACAAAATTTCGAACGCCATCCTCTTTAATTTAACTTAATACACTTATGTTGTATCTGTTAAGGTTAAGAAGTTATTAGATCTTAACCTATTCATGTAAAAGATGATTTGATTCCTTTGTAACTGAAAACACATCATTTTAGAAAATATCGTCTAATTGGTGATGGTGGGGGGCATGCCCCCCACTCTGTATAGGCGCCTGGGTATATTATACATCTTATGGGCATTTATAATAAAGATAAATTAAAATATTTAAACAAATGCTTTTATAACGAAACGTTAAAGCTATAAACATCTTTATTGACATCAAAAAAGATTAATGACGTAATAATATCGCTGGTATCCATCTTTGCCTTGATTTTATAAAGAGAAAATTACTCTTCTGATGTTTGGTTAAGAGTAACACAGAACAAAAAACTTTCTTTCACACTTTAGGTTTCAAGGAGTATATTAAGTCGATTAAAATTAATCAACATTTCCCACGTCTATTGTAAACGTACATCGCCGAGATCTTTAATTATGTCGAATACTTGACTTTGTACTTATGGCATATGAAACAATTTGAAAGAAAAGATTGCAGGGAGGAGTGTTTACGACAGATACATTATAAATATAGGAAAAAAAGTCTTATGGAGAATTTCTATATCAGATCTATAATCTTACAACCAATAATCCAATAAAAGAGAACAAAGTTGCCAGTTGGGATGGGTATTGCCTGCTGGCAGTATATGTTGCAATGACATAAGATACCTATGACAGAGAGATTCTATACCATTTTGAAAATAGTAGTCTCTGTTACTCACTATTATGCTCTAAATAGCAATAGAAAATATACTATATGAATTGTGCCAGTTACCTGAATTAAGTAACTGTGGTAATTTAATTTCACAAGAAAATGAAGTATATTGATAAAAAATTCTATCACCGATAACAACGCCACGAACAATACACTTTCCATATTTATCAAAGGTACATAAAATACATGCCATTTTGAGAAGACTTGTATTTTCAATTTCTTACCATTTGCATCCTATTTATCTTGGACTCGGGTAAAAGGTTCTTTTATTGTGTTTAGAAAAATGAAGAAGTTACTGAGTTGACATTTTACATACATAGAAAGGATCAGCTGGTAAACAGTTTCGTTCATTTGACTTCATTTGAATGCATAGCAAAACAATTTCTTTTCATGAATTATGCATTTCTATAAAACATTTCTATGAAAACTGACAGCTAGTTCAGAAATTTGAAACATTCCTCATATGAGAAACGTGTTACACCTTAGGAAGTTGTATTTCCATTAAGAAGAATGATTTCGCAAAATATTTTGAATAAAAGTGTTTAAACTGAAAACTACAGAACTATGAATTTTAGCTGAAAAGTTTCAGAAACCATATACTATATCATTATGATAAGCGAAAGGAATAGCTCCATAGAAACTGATACGTGCTCCAAAGCACGTATTAAGCTAGCTCTGGAGATGAGGGTGAGATCCGCCATGTGATTATTTAACTAGTAGACTAAGGGTAAAGCACAAAACCTATCAATCAAATTGATACTTAATATTTATTTAAGTCACTCAAATTTTTAATTACATAGGTATACTAGCTGACCCGATAACGCTGCCCTGTCCATATTGTGAATTTGTGAAAAGCTATTAAAAACTTATAAAAAAGTAACAATGAGAAAAATGTTTTTCTGAGTGATCATTGTATCTATTAACGATTGTGGCCATGGATATCCAATATGAGGCGGATATTCATTGCAATGCTTAACCTTAGAACCGTCCATGCGTTCAAGAACTTAATACCGTCTTTTGGGGCACTCAGTGCCCTTAGTGTATTTTGTATGAAACATAGTGTATTTTGTATGAAATGTTTTTATTTGGCAATATAAATATGTTTTAAATTGAAAAATTATGAATGACAATTTATAAAATTTATTTTATAAATTAATTGGTGATCTTGTACGAGATTTTTTTTGATGGCGGTTCACCTCATGTTGATGGTCCGGCTTGATCATCACCACTGTCGTCATCGTCTTCTTCATCAGCTTCTGAATCCAGTCCCTGTAATTTATTCAGGTAGCCAGTTTTAGAAGCACGAATGTAGTGCTTGGTACACGTTGGCTTCAAACACAAGTCGCACACGGCAGTAGTTTTATTGTCTTTCGTTGCCCTATTTGTTTTGCACAGCTCACATCAGCGTTCCGCATTGTTTACCTGAAGAAAACATGAAAGAACAATATGTATTGTATGTGTATATGAAATTGAAATGAGAAATTTATTTATCACCTGAATTATTGACATCGATCGCCGTGCAGGAGAAGCAACACATTTGATTCCGATCAAGCCCATAGCAATCTTGACTGACGACTTCACTGGATTTTTGCAGCGATTTTGCAAATATTTCTGCGCCAATTCCAATGCCAGTTCTTTTAGAAACACTTTTCTTTTCTCCGATTTATTTTTGTTCCACGCTGGATGACACGTTTCGTATAAACGAAAAGCAGAAAATGCAGCAACATCAATCATGTTGGACCAAACAACCATTGGCCAGCGGTTGGTTGTTCTTTTACATGTGTAACCACGCAACATTTTATCCAATGTGTCGACGCCACCTTTGTGCTCGTTGTAATTATGTATAATCACCGGTTTACGGGTTGTCGGTTTTATTTCTTCAGTGGCATGAGCAGTCGACAATAGCAGCACTTTTTTTTTTAGTCACTTGTGAAGTCCAGTGATGTAAACACTTTTGGCAATTCGCGTTTGTTACTTCTGATTGTCCCCACTATAGTGGTATTGCGTTCACTCAAATCCTTCGCCAATGAATAGCTTGTAAAAAAGTTATCCATTGTGATGTTCGCACCGATATCCAAATACCGTTCAGCAAGTCGCATTACAAGAGAATGCGCGATCCCTTTTGAATGATCTTCATTTGGTTGTGTACCCAAATACACTTCAGTTGCAAGTGGATAACTTGTTTTCGAATCAACAAGCCACCAAAATTTGATACCGTACTTTCCTGGTTTTGATGTTATATATTGGCGAAAGCTGCATCTGTTTCGTGTTGACAGCAACTGCTCATCAATCGTCAGTTCTTTTGATGGAACGAAAGCCAATCTCAAATTCGCTTGAAATAATGACCATATATACCGAATCGGAGCCAACTTGTCTTTTTCTAATCGAACCATTCGCGTTCTCGAATCATCGAAAAGCAAGAAGCGACATAACTGCTCAAATCCTTTCAATGACATAACTGGTCTATAAAATGGCATATGGGACTTATGAAACAGATCTTTATTTTGCACCAAATCTGATTTCTCTTTTAAT
Source organism: Dioctria linearis (assembly GCA_963930735.1). NCBI lineage: Eukaryota > Metazoa > Arthropoda > Insecta > Diptera > Asilidae > Dioctria > Dioctria linearis. The sequence continues at coordinate 220,064,027 of OZ005742.1, forward strand.
TTATTCTCTTCGTACGTTCTCTTAGCTTTGTTTTCAACAATTGAAATAGAAAGAATACGCATGAATGCATTTATTTTAGTTTCGAAATTTTCAGTGGAATACTGAATAGACTGCAGTCTGTTTTGCTTCATCGTTCCAGCTCTCACTTTTTCTCCTTCACTTGGCATCGACCACCAAACAGTTTTGTCATTTTTACCTTGACCCGTGTATTTTTGACCACGATTTGCTTCAATTGCCACATAGTCTATCAGCTGTTCTTCGTGCACGACATCGGCTTCGCTTTTCTTGGAAATTATGAACAAGCGCGTCTAAAACGGGATCTCGAAGTGGTTCATTTTCCTCACAATCGAAATCAGAATCATCGCTACCTGGTACATAATCCGGATCACAATCCGGATCATAACCAGATTCATTTGCACGTTCGCTCAGTCCAAAACCTATTTCAGCTAGCTATCGAATGATCACGCCCACCAATCGCATCACTATCACTGCCTTCACTCACATCGTTGTCACTAACTCTAGTAAAATAATCAGCCAATTCTTGTTCTTCTTCTTCGGTCAAATCACGTCCAATATTTGCCAAATAACGAGCTCTGTCAGTCATTTTTCCCAATATTTTTCAAAATAAACCAAACTTAAAGGAAAAACTTTGAAAACACAAAAATTATGTTGCAAACGCACAAAAAGATAAGAAAAACACAACCAAGTCGCACCACGAATGAATCCAAAGTGAAACTAAAACGTTTCTTCTAAATTCATAGGGATAAATAAAAGGGAAACAACTGCGTCAGGTAAAAACAACACATTGTTGAGTTTATGAGGCAGTTGGGAGGTAGTCGTCCTCAAGAACTCTCATAGGTTCACCTTATGAAGATATTCCAGGTCGAATGTTGATGAATGAAGCCGCAGTAGGTTGAAGGGAGCCGCTTATTAGCTTTACTTCCCTTGGTTTGAAGATGGGAGCCGCTTATTAGCTTTACTTCCCTTGGTTCGAAGATGGGAGCCGCTTATAAGCTTTACTTCCCTTAGTAAGAACAACTTGAGTTGCTTTGAATGCTACTTGAACACTGCTCTTTATTACAATTCAACATCATATTTATACAAAAAATCTTACATATAAAATTAACCTTACCTATGCTTCCGTAATATTTCTGGTCTAACATTTGCTTACCAAAAGTGTAATTTGTATAGGCCAGGTGTATTTTCTTAATTTCCTATTTTGTAATATACAAGCTGCGGAAGCTACTCGCAGCTTGTTATTCTTACATCACGACACTCGTTGCTTTATGCGTATATACATATTTCCCAGTTCCATTGTTTCTATCATTCATACGTACCTACATACATATCAATTCACCAAATGCTTGTAGCTTATCATATTACATCATGTCAATTTGGTTACTTATGTTTTACCGCCGGCGCAAGGTTATCGTATTGCAATGTGCGAATTCTTGCGCGCAGGGGTATTGCGTCACTCGGTCAACCTTTACTGTACGTACGTATATGCAATGCATTATTTTTTCTTGATATGAATTATAATGCAATATAGGTATGTATGTACATACAATGCATTATTTTTTCTTGATAGGAATTATAATGCAATGTAGGTATGTACGTATATGCAATGCATTATTTTTTTATTGATATGAATTAATATTAATTAATGAATGCATTATAGATGATATGATCTCAATGAATGCATTATAGATGATATGATCTTAATGAATGCATTATAGATGATGTGACCTCAATGAATGCATTATAGATGATATGATCTCAATGAATGCATTATAGATGAATTTATGAAATGTAACAAATCTCCCCCTTCTAAAAAAAATGTGTTATTCTTGGAAGAGGAATAACGCATTAAAAAAATGGGTTTGGGAATTTACAAAAAAAAATGTTTACTGTTTTACTTGTTTTTATACTTGTATACGCATTATGCCGAGTGCTGAGATGAGTAGTAATATTAGGAAGAGAGATCAATGGTATATGGTGGTTTGGCTTAATACTAGGTTATTCTAACAATATTTTCTTTAGTTGTATGTTAAATAATAATAATACATTGTAGGTACAGCTAGGTATGTTTAATTTTTTAACTTTGGGTTTATTAACTTATTTTAACAGCGGTTCATACATTTATTCCTAGTTTTATTTATAATATACATATGTGTATGTACATATTTTTATTCGTATTAAACCTTGTTTTTTTTTTTTTTTTTTTTTTGAATTTTGACACATTTGTATGTTTATTTTTAATCGTACAACTCTGTATAATAATATATGTGTATACATATTTTTTCGATACATATATAATTTTTTTTTATTACAATGTTAATTTTTTATGAGCCTATAATAATATATGTGTATATACACGAGTAGTAAAATTAGAATATTAATATTAGAAGAAGAAAAAAATCTTATCTATGCCTATAATAATTTTTTATCAAGATTATGCATATAATATAAATATTCTTATTTTATTACTATTTTTAATGTTTTTTGGTATAATAGTCCATGTGTATGTATATATTTTTTTTTTTTTTTTAAACATATTGTTTTGTTCCTTCTACCATTTTTTCTCTTGCTGTCACTCGTTATTTAGGTACTTAATACTGGAGAATAATTAAACTACCTGTAATTGTCGTGGACTGGTGATTGAATCTGGCTTAGGTTGATTTAATGAAGGTGGAAGAGGTGGTGGTGTCGGGGGTTGTATTGACATATTTTGTCGGTTACTTGCCTGTGTAGGCTGGGCAGATCGGGGGTTGATTGATTCTTTTAATCCTGTCCGTTTGGTTTGATAAAGAGTTCTCTCATTGATCGCTGTCGCTATTTCTTGGGTAGGGGGTTGTGAGATCATTCGGGGTGTGTTTGCTTTCGCAATTTCTGATTGGAAATTTTGGGTGATTTGTTTGACTTTGTTTGTCATCACCGTTTCCTGTGGTAGGGTGAAATTACTAAATTTTACATCCGCTTTAGGCTCATGAGTTAAGGTCTCTGTAGTTTCTATGCGAAGTTGAGGGTTTGCCTCAGTGTCTAACTGAACCTTTTGGTTATTGACGGTAATTATTTTGGGTGTTTTGACTATGATATTCTTTTTCTTATTCCTGATAAACTTACATAGTTTCAATATTCCGATTATGCTGAGTAATAATATTACCAATGAACTCAGAGATAGGGAGCTTATTTGAACCATTTCTGTTTTATTTCGCTCTTTGTTTCTCGTTTCTTTGTTTGTCTAGCGTATCTATCTGCTCTTCCAGCTGATCCAAAGAGTATGCATTTTCGTTTAGAATATTATTGGCATCCTCTGCTTTTAGCATGATTATGTGTTTTTGGGTATTCTGAGTGATATTATTAAGGAATTTATGAATGGTTTCATTCAAATTAGATTTTAGTGGATGCGGATATTCTGGTTGTGAAATTTTAATATTCTGATGGTCTTCATCTTCGAAATATATAATTTGGTCAGCTATTTGGAAGTGACAAGGTTCGTTTAATATTAGTACTCCGCTGCCGAATATGTTGGAACTATGTAAATTTTTCCTGCATGAAATTGTAATTTTCTGCGTGGTGGGAAACGAGAAGAGCCAGGAATTTTACCTTGTTAACTTGATTAGCAATTGCGGAGCTTGAGTTTGTACTAAATAATCGCAAGTACCAGTTTCGTTATAAGGATTGAATAAGAAATTTATAGGACATTCTTTTACGTAATGCCCCTGAAGTATGGGGTTTAGCAAAGGACCTATGTAGGTGCTTTCATTAAGGCTACTAGACACTTTTTAGTATACTCGGAATTCAGATTGCTTGAATGTCACGAACTCTTGTGTGGATATGTGACTTGCAATGTAGGCATCCTTAATATCCAGGACCAAAGAGTGGTTGCCCGGGGTTTTGAAAGGGAATAAATGAATCTGCTGCAGTTTAAAAGGAGGCATGTTAAGGATAGGGAACGTGATTCTTATTACGAGTAGAGGAGGGAAAAAAATTGAAGATATATTATAAACTCAAGGTATATTATATATAACAAAAATATTATTAGTTTTTTTTTTTGCGTTTTAAATCAGTATTGTTACAAAATAATGGAATTAATTCACTGAAAGCGTTTTTTTCAGGTCAACTGACCGAATTTGCATTTTGCTAATTGTGCATTTTTTGCATATATGTCAAAATTATTTGTATTGATTTGTAAATCAGTTCTGACGGTACACCTCAAATGCATTGTTTACTTGTGATAATTAATAATTGTGTCGTGGAAAAAAAAAATTTATGGTTGACCGGGATTACATGGTGATTTTCAAGATAAGCAGTTTTTATGTATAAATAGCGTGTGATATAAATCAATTTCACCTGTTAAGTTTTGATATTCATTCAAGTTCTTTTAAAATATTTTTTTTTTTTTTGTGAGTGTATTATGGCTAACGAAATTAGTGAGGCAATTGACAGGCTCATTGCTAAAGTGGAAGCAAACAAGATCCCAGAGAGGAACATCAACGATCTGACGCTGTATCCAGCCAGCGAACCGATTGAGCCCTACGTGCCCAAGGCGTTACCTGGGACAGCACAGGGGGCACCGGATTATCTTCCTGGACCACGGAGGTTGACCCTCGAGGAGTACAGGAAAAGAACGGGGCTGAGCTGTCAGGATAAGCAGGAGAGTCCAGTAAAACCTCTACCAACTCGAGGTGGTAAACGTGCCAGGGTGGCCAGGGAGTTGCAGTATTTTAGACTGAGGGCTAGTCTAGCGGCGACAAAGGAGGAACGCTCGAGATATGAAGGACTGGCTAAGGAGAAATTAAAAGAGCTGAATATTATCAAAAGGGCGAAAAAGAATAAAAAAAATGAAGTTCGTAATTAAATTTTTTTTTTTAAATTTAAATATATTATTCAGTTGTATATGTATTTTGTTTTCTTCCTTTTTTTTTTTTTTTTTTTTTTTTTAATCAAGGTATACTTCTCTTTTTTTTTTTTGAATAGGCATATTGGGCTGCCTTTATTGTTGTTTGGAGAAATGTCGTCTCTTTTCTATCTTCTGGTTGTGATTTCTTGAGTACTTGCGTGTGAAGCGCTACTCGAGTGTTCACATACGAGCATCCCCTTCTTGATATTTTGGCGTTTCGCAAAGAGTTTAAATAAAACTAAATCGGCAAGTAGTAGGTAGGCGTGTCAAGTTAGACCGAGATTTGCGTTACTTTAGGTTGAGGGCTATTTTGGCCACTGTAAAAGAGGAGCATGTAAAGTTTGAATGGCTGGCGAAGGAGATAATGAAGAAAATTAATGCTTTAAAAAGGATGAAAAATAAAAATATTCTTAAGTAGTTAAGCGTGTAAAGTTTGAATGGCTGGCGAAGGAGATAATGAAGAAAATTAATGCTTTAAAAAGGATGAAAAATAAAAACATTCTTAAGTAGTTCTATTCTGAGTAAAAAAAAATTTTTTTTTTTTTTTTTTTTTTTTTTTTTTTTAATAAAAGTAAATTATCCAAAGTATGTTTCTCTTTCTCTCCCTTGTCTGGTTTTCAAAGATTAGCCATTATTCGTGAAATGGTTTTAATCTGTTGTTATGTACTGTTACTCTTCGTTTACCAATTTGAATAACAGTATTAACAGGGGTAAAAGCTTGTACCACGAGATATGGACCTAGCCATATCTGGGAAAGCTTGTGTTTTTTCGCCGGATTTTTCAGTAGAACTTTTTCACCTGGCTGGAATGTAACCGGACGTGAATGCTTATCATAGTATAGTTTTGACTTTTCCTTAGCCTTAAACAGATTTTTTCGGGCGATAGCATACGTTTTTTGTAATTTGTGTTTAAGGATGTGATAGTAACTTTCGTGGTTGTAAATGGGTTCTGGTTCTCTTCTTAGATTTGATGGTACATCCGCTGTAAACCCAAACAAACAATCCATTGGAGTGAGTTTAGTGCCATCGTGTGGACTATTATTGTATACGAAAGCCGCGGTTCTCAGGAATCGATCCCAAGCCTTTGGGTTTTCAGACACAATAGCTCTTAAATACTACACTAGAGGTCTGTGGGTACGTTCAAGTGCGCCGTTGGATTGTGGATGATAAGCGGAAGTCTGTAATTTTTTTATTTTCAGGAGTTTACAGACGCGTTTAAAAAGATCGCTTAAGAAGTTAGAACCCTTATCAGTTACTACCTTCTTAGGAATGCGGTAACGAGTAATTATCTCGTCGAAAAATATTCCTGCTACAGTTTCTGCTTCGCCATTCGGCATGGCATAACAATCTACGAATTTCGTCAGATTGTCCTGGAATGTCAAAATGTATTTGTTGCCTGAGTGTGTTTCTTCAAGAGGACCTACTATATCTAAATAGACTTTCTCGAAGGGCATTTGGGCCGTATCTGTTATGATCATTGGCATACGGTATTCCGGGCTAGCCTTCATTTTTTGGCATTTGGAACATTTCCGAATATATCTCTTAATAGAACTAAGCATATTCTTCCATTTATATTTTCTTTTTATTTTTTTAACAGTATGGCAATGTGCTGGTTTGGACTTCGGTGTAGGCGAAGAACTAGTATCTTCATCGTCTATGTCGGAATCGACACGGTGATGTACCAGGGCCTCTACCATGATCGAATTGGGGCTTGTCTGTTTCAGCTGGGTAGGTATTCGATTAAGCGCGTCTGCATTAGTGTTATATTTGCCAGGTTTATATTCAATCTTGTAGTCAAATTCCGAGAGTTTGTGGTGAAACCTTACTTATCTCGAAGTCGGATCTTTTACATTGAATACGCCTTTTAAGGGCTGATGATCTGTGTAAACCGTGAAGGTTCTACCCTGTAAATAGCACCTGAAGTTCCTGGCGGCCCATACAATAGCGAGCAACTCTTTTTCTATTATGGAGTATTTTTGTTCCGCCTTATTTAAACTTCTACTTGCATACGCTATTGGCTTGTCTTTGCCTATTATCCCTTGGGATAAAACAGCTCCCAATGCTTCGTTGCTAGCGTCTGTCGTTAGATTGAAAGGTTTGGTGAAATCTGGGTAGGTGAGTAGAGGAGGATTAACAAGAGAAGTTTTAATTTCATTGAAAGCGTCTTGGCATTTTTGTGTCCAATTAAATTTGACGTCTTTCCGTAAGAGATTTGTTAGTGGCCTGACTATTTTTGAAAAGTTTGGAATGAACTTGCGATAGTAGTTGGCCAGTCCAAGAAATGATTGAGTTTGTCTCACCGTTCGGGGTTGAGGAAAGTTTTGAACGCAACTTGTTTTACTGGGATCTGGAAGTGCTCCTTCGTTTGAGCATTTGTGTCCAAGATAGATCACTTCTCTGCGAAGGAACTGACACTTTTCGGGTTGTAATTTAAGATTATGGGCTCGAAGTCTGTCGAATACCTTAGCCAATTTCTCGTTGTGATCTTGTAAATTTTTTCCATATATTACAATATCATCGAGATAGACAAAGCACTCTAATCCTTGGATACCCGTTAGAATGTAATTCATTAAGCGCTGAAAGGTCGCAGGTGCGCCTTTCAGTCCAAATGGCATTCTCTTAAATTCATAATGCCCGTAAGCAGTACTAAACGCAGTTTTCGGTCTATCCCTTGGGTCAACCAGTACTTGATGTTATCCACTTGCAAGATCAAGTGTGGTAAAATACCGTGAATGCCCGAGTTGATCCAGTATATCCTCTATCCTGGGTAGTGGAAAGGCATCCCCTATAGATTTCTCGTTGACTTTACGGAAATCTACTACTACGCGCCAACGTTTATTGCCGTCAGGCCCAGCTTTCTTGGGGACTACAAGTAACGGAGAATTCCATGGGCTTTTGCTTATTTGGATTATGTCGTTGTCCAACATTTCCTTAATTTGCTCATTTATGACTGCCCGGTGTGTTTCTGGAAGTCTATACATCTTTTGATTTATGGGTGGCTGATTGTGTAGTATGGGGATGGTATGCTTTATGGTATTAGTGCATATGAGCTTATCTCCCTTTAAATAAAAAAGATCGTTATACTTATAGCATAACTCAAGAATTGATTTTTCCTCTTCGCGATTTAAATTTTCATCCAACAGTAATTTTTTACGTAAAGCCACAAGTCTGTCTGGGTTATAGCTTTTAATATGCTTTACGTTTCTTGAATATGGATTGGAATTAAATTTCAATTTGTCGTTTTTGACGTTGTGTGTGCTTTTGTTTTGTGCACGAAGAAAATATGGGTTGGAATTAATTTTTAATTTGTCTTTTTTGACATTGTGTGTGCTTTTGTTTTGTGCACGTAGGAAATGTGGGTTGGAATTAAATTTTAATTTGTCGTTTTTGACGTTGTGTGTGCTTTTGTTTTGTGCACGTAGTAAATGTGGGTTGGAATTAAATTTTAATTTGTCGTTTTTGACGTTGTGTGTGCTTTTGATTTGTGCACTTAGGAAAGGTGGATCACCCTTTTTATGAGTACTTTGGGTATTTACGTCGTCCAAAGGTACATGGAGATACTGTATGTTATAGCAATTACTTGGAACTAGAGTAAGCGTTAAGTTCCTTAGGAATACTGGTTCCGTGTTTACATTTAGAACGGATAACGGTATGAAGCTTTTATGAGGACTAACTAGGCAATTTGCGACAAATACTCCTTCTTCTATCTCCTGGGACATACAGATCATTTCTTGATCCAATTGTAATGGTATGCTCAGTATGATTTGAGATCGAGGAGGTATTTTATTAGGTCGCTGAAGCACTACTTCAAATTGCCTACTTTCGTCTTCATTCTTGTTTTTCAAGGTACTCGAAATTTCTTCTATTTGAGGTAAGGAATTTTTGCTATTGGGTGCCATTGAAGTGGTAGCAGAAGATTTAAATTGCTCCTCTATTTGATCCCTTGGTATTTCCTCCCCATCTTCTGTGGATGTTCCGAGAGGTACCGTGAACTCAATAGGATTGGTTTCCGTGCGAGGAAACCGGAGTAATTTGTTAGGGCCTTCTATATTGCAATTTTTTGCAAGAAAGTCATTACCTAACAGCCCATCGTGAGAGAGTTGGGCGTTATCTTCTACAACCTGTAGATGGCATGGGATACTGCGACTTAGTAAAAAGTTGCCTTGGCAGCTACCCAATGTTTCTCCATCTCCAAATGGAGTTTTCAGAGTGACCTTTTGACTCTATTCTATACGTTCTGGCGTATCAAGTGCTTCCTGTTTTATAAGACTTACTTCAACTCCAGTGTCCACTATCAGCCGAACGGCTGCGTTTTTGCTTATATCTAATGGCAGATCTACTATTGGAATGTTTTCCCTTTTTCGGGGGTTTTTCTTTTGAGAGGACCCTGAAGTAGTATGATAAGTTTTCTTTAATGTCGAGCCGGGGAATTTTCGGTCGACAGTGTGCCGTTTCCCGAATTTGCAGTTTCCCATCGTTGTTTCTGCCGACAGGTGGACACGGTATGGCTCCTTCTGCTATTAAAACTACACATCTCTTGTCCATAATTGATTCTAGGTTCGCGATCTGAAGTGCCCCATTGAAAACTGTTTTTTGTATTTGCTCGTTCAGGTGGTACCTTAACATTTTGTCGACCATATTGGACATCATGTCCTTTCGCTCTGCAGTTTATACAGAAAGGGGTGTTTTTGCGTTTTATGCACTCGTCATACGTGTGCCCCTTGTAGTTGCAATAGCTGCAGGTAATCTTGTTTAACAGTAATTTCTGTTTTTCGTCTCTTCTTTCTCCTGTATGACGAAAGGTAGAATTCTGATATGGAGGTGGACTTCCTAAAGATTTTCTTGTCGAGCTGACTTGGGTCGAGTGCCAATTATCCGGTGAGTTTCTGCCAGTATTAAAGGATACTGAAGCTAATTTTGTCGGCTCCTGTGTGGGTGGTATATGGAACTCAGTCTTCATGTTAGGTTTTCCTAGCTCACTTGTGTAAAAGTATGGAGCAACAATCTCGTGAGTAGGATGACTATAAGCATTAGCATAATTTGTGGAATTATGTCTTAAAAAGTTGTCCATTGGAAAATAGCTTGTGGGATTATGAATGGCGGGTTGTGGGTTATAAAAGAGGCTGTGTTGTAATCGTTCCATGTCTAGTGCCTTTTGGATGAGTTGGTCTACCGAATCTTCATTTAAAGTGAGTAAATAGGCACTTAGATGCGGATTATTAGCACCACTCTTCACTGAAGCCATAGCAAAATCTTCTATTTGTCGCTTCACCATATTGAAATTTTCAGCACCATATTTACTCTGTGCTGCCTCATTACATTGTAACAATAGTCCTTTTAGCCTAGTTGTGAAGGAGTTAAATGACTCGTGCGGGTATTGTCGGCAAGTGATTAATCTATTTATCAGCTCATGGTAAGTCTCACGAGGTAAGTAATTACGATAAAGTAATTGTTCAACCTCTTCAAATGTTGTGAGTGAGCTAGATGCGATTAGCTGGTATGCATTTCCTCTCAATCTAGTGGGAAAAATCTGCATAAAAGCTTGCTTTTCCTCCTCTTCTAGGCACTGTTGTACTTGTTTGCAACAGCCTATAAAGGTTTGCAATTCTGTGAGAATTTGGGGACTAAATTCTCCAGAAAACAAGGACACCATTTGTGCTGTCAGTTTAACTACTTTTTCATAATTCACTGGCATTTTGGCTGGTTGGTTTGGTTGCTTTCTCTGGGGAATATCTGGAGTATCGTTAGTAGAAGTAGGCGAGGTTAATGATTTTTCTGTGATTAGGGTGTTTAAGCTATTGCTTCTTACTAGAAAATTAATTAGGCTGTGCCTTCTGAAACGTTTACCTGAGCGATGCTCACGATACCAGTTTACGGAAGGTCGACTTTGGGGTGAATTACACTCTACACTTGGGCTATCTGGAGGGCTTGTATTGTCAAATGACAATGAATTTATTGCCGTCTCAAAGGTAGAGCATGAAGAACTACGGCCAGTTTTAGGCATAAAAGCAAAACCTGCGGATGCTTTTACTCAATATTAGTGAGAGAAATGGAACGAGAGAATAGGTAATTTAACGAGCTTCGATCAATAACCAGAGAAATCAGATTAATTATTTGAAATTTGTTCAATCTTTTTTTTTATATATATATATATATACCGCAGTGACTATTATATATTATTATTTTTTTTTTATGATTAACTATTTTTTATTAACTTACTTTACCTTACTCTAACTTGAAGAGAAGAATGGAAGAGAATAAAATTTGTTGCCTTTATCCGCTACGCAGATATGAAGTTGTATATCCAAGCTGGTGGTTTCTTTATTGCTATTGAAGAGAGAAAAGAATGGATATCCTCTGTTGTTGAAAATAAGGTGTTCCTATGCACTCGTAGGTTCGAAGATCAAGGTTTTTCAAGGGTTTGTATTTATGTACCTTCCTTGATCCTACCGGCTGCGCCAAATTATTGTTGAGTTTATGAAGCACTTGGGAGGTAGTCGTCCTCAAGTACTCTCATAGGTTCACCTTATGAAGATATTCCAGGTCGAATGTTGATGAATGAAGCCGCAGAAGGTTGAAGGGAGCCGATTATTAGCTTTACTTCCCTTGGTTTGAAGATGGGAGCCGCTTATTAGCTTTACTTCCCTTAGTTCGAAGATGGGAGCCGCTTATTAGCTTTACTTCCCTTAGTAAGAACAACTTGAGTTGCTTTGAATGCTACTTGAACACTGCTCTTTATTACAAATCAACATTATATTTATACAAAAAATCTTACATATAAAATTAACCTTACCTATGCTTCCGTAATATTTCTGGTCTAACATTTGCTTACCAAAAGTGTAATTTGTATAGGCCAGGTGTATTTTCTTAATTTCCTATTTTGTAATATACAAGCTGCGGAAGCTACTCGCAGCTTGTTATTCTTACATCACGACACTCGTTGCTTTATGCGTATATACATATTTCCCAGTTCCATTGTTTCTATCATTCATACGTACCTACATACATATCAATTCACCAAATGCTTGTAGCTTATCATATTACATCATGTCAATTTGGTTACATATGTTTTACCGCCGGCGCAAGGTTATCGTATTGCAATGTGCGAATTCTTGCGCGCAGGGGTATTGCGTCACTCGGTCAACCTTTACTGTACGTACGTATATGCAATGCATTATTTTTTCTTGATATGAATTATAATGCAATATAGGTATGTATGTACATACAATGCATTATTTTTTCTTGATAGGAATTATAATGCAATGTAGGTATGTACGTATATGCAATGCACTATTTTTTTATTGATATGAATTAATATTAATTAATGAATGCATTATAGATGATATGATCTCAATGAATGCATTATAGATGATATGATCTTAATGAATGCATTATAGATGATATGATCTCAATGAATGCATTATAGATGATATGATCTCAATGAATGCATTATAGATGATATGATCTCAATGAATGCATTATAGATGAATTTATGATATGTAACAACATTAAAACACGATCAAAAGTCCTTTCTAGTCGTTTCTCATACAAAATGTGAGGAAAAAATTTTCGGGCACTGAGTGCCCCTAAGGACGTATAGCGATCGTTTCGATTTCGACTGCTTAGCAATAAAACGAATACAAGGATAGTCTCAAATTCATGTTATACAGGTAGTCGAAGTTTCAATACAATGAAAAAATACCACATATGATGTTAACTTTACACTGTGTCTTCGTGATCTAAATTTTAAAATTCGCTCGGGCACTTAGTGCCCCAAGGACGGTTCTAAGGTGATATACGACATTTTTCGTTTTTTAATCTGGCGAGATATATTTTAGGCAGAAATATTCAAGAAAAAAAGCTAGATCGTTAAAGATCTAAAATAAAATATATATTTCGTTTATACGCTTCGGCGGAGACTAGCTAGAATTAGGAAAAATATTTTCTCACAAAATTCAAATTCATTATTCTGTTCATTCCAATTTTGCTGACATTATCATTTTTGTTCTCCATTCCAGACAACCGTCTGTGAAAATTCCGGACTTTTTAGTTTCTCAAATATGATAAGAAATAAAATGAGTTTGACTTAATGATTTTATTATTAGGGTCATGTGGAATTTTAATATTTGCTGAAATACCTGGCACAAAGAAGCAAAGCTGATGGTTTTTCGATACGGGAACAGGCGATATACAATACCAGCGAGAAGCATGGATTTTCAAGGTTAGTGTCGCAAGCACTCAATTACTGCCCTTGTGATTTGTTTATTGTAATTGCGAAGCCGCACCGAAAACTGCGAGCGTTTAACACATTTCGGTCAGAATCATTGGAATGCGTAGTATAAAAAGTCTTCTCCTTTGTAGTTTTATTTACGGATTGTTGTTTTGATGACGTCAGTTTCTTCAATGCAACCGGGTGCCATTCTGTAGACGTACTTGGTTGATATATCGCCACGTTATGATTACCGAAACTACTTTATGAGATAGCAATCCGGGAAATTCCAGTGAGTTTAAAAATTCGGTTGAATAGTTGACGACATCATCTTGGCTTGTACCTACGGCGTCTCTCCATGTCTTCTTTCCAAGCAAGAGTGGTGATATGTCTGGGTCTTTTCGTTGTGCTGTTCGCGAGCTCTCGTTGTCCCAGCCTGTCGATGGTTCCACCGTTAACAACTGTATAGTTCCGTTTGTTTCTTTTTCTTACACCCGAACGCCATGTTTGCATTCAACTTTGCATGGACGTCGTGAAAGTGCGTCTGCATTTCCATGGATACGTCCTCTTCGGTGTTGAATTTAATAGTCATAAGGTTGCAGGGTAGTAGTAAGGGTACCACCTCCCTATACTTTTTACATTACGTCCGATAGAGGCAACTGCCGCGATAATGCCACTTGCTGGTTTTCTGCAAGACGGTTCCCACCGCCGATAAGAAGTTCTTGAGGAGGGAGTAGGAAAGACACGTCCCTGTCGCAAGCATTGGGAGGTAAAAATAAAAAAGCTGAGTTGCCACCGAGTTGTGTTGTTGCATGATGTTGGTTGGAAGGAGAGAGCTGGTGCTGTCTGTGGTAAGACGGTAGACGGATCCCTGTCGCAAGCATTGGGAGCTAAAAATAAAAAAAGCTGACTTGATACCGAGTTGTCTTGATGCCGGCTGTTGGTTGAAAGGAGAGAGCTGGTGCTGTCTGTGGTAAGGACGGTAGATGGGTCCCTGTCGCAAGCATTGGGGGCAAAAATAAAAAAAGCTGACTTGATACCGAGTTGTCTTGATGCCGGCTGTTCGTTGAAAGGAGAGAGCTGGTGCTGCCTGTGACAAGGACCGGAGATGGGTACTGTTTTGGAAAGGTCCAGTTGCTAGGATGGCTGAGCCTAGTGGGTGCAAGCAGGTGTACTATAGGCGGCTTACGTACAAGCATAGTAAAGTTTTATAAAATTGCACTACCATGCAAGCAGATAACTGAAGCACAAAATCTTGCACCCATACGTAGCAAGGATGCATGGTTTAAACCTGTATCGCTGTCTTCATATCTTCTGCGTTCAGTTCTCGCGCCTCTTTTTTATATTCCGTTCATTTTTTTCTTCCACTCCAGACAAGCTTTGAACAGTTAGTCACACTTCTTCAACGTCATTTTTCCATACGAGTTTTAAAACTTGAACTTGACCGCGATGCAGTCACGAATTGTTGTTTCTTTATGTATAGAATTTTAAGTCTACCTGAATTGAAACTGCGAGACATGTGGGTGACTTTATTTCCGGAATTTTTTTTGATGTAAAGGAAAAAAGATTAAGGAAAGATCGCAAAGAGCAAGTTCTGATGTTGCTTATGCAAGGTTCTTGATTCTAGTGACGTTCAATACTGCCGGCGTATGATAATGAGCTGCAAAACAAGAATAGATCGGCGGCAGTCAGTGAACTTGATGTTGTGAACGACACGAATGTGGGTGAAGGTGAGCTAAAAGAAACGGGTTGCTTGAGTAAAATAAAAAACCAATTCGGCTGAGATGCCTTTATTGAAGGTCAGTAAAGATAGACTGCCGAATATTGGATATGATTAGTGCGGGTGGATAATATGCCTTTCGATAAGGCGGCAGTGAGAAACGATGGGACTAATGAAATAAAAAGTCGAATTCGATAAAGATATTTTTATTTTTTGCTTTTTGTTTTTACAGTTTTAAATCGCTCGATAAAGATTTTGCATCTGTGTGAGTGACGAAGAATGGAACTTAAAATTAAACTACATTGCATAATGCGGGCCTTAAATATGCATCGATCCAATCCGTAAGTGATCCACGGTCCCTTGCGTGCAACTTGATAGGCGTAACTCCATACATGTAAATATTTGACTTCAGGCAGGGTTTGGAATCTTACGTGTTTTTCATACTTGATGTGCATAACGTCAGCATGCTCACACACACATACATATACACACGCATACGCACATGTATTTTTATACCTCCCGTGTAAACTGTTCGTAAAAATAGTGAATTTCACAACTTAAGCCAGACAGAATTAACGCTCCAGCTAAAACTTTCAAAGTGTTTAAAGCCCACTTCGTGCATTCTGATGATGGTTGCGGGCTATTATACGGTCCACATACGTCCTTACCGTTGGCATAGATACAATTAGGTGAACGTCGAAAATGTTCGGCCTCAACATCTTCAGGACAATTTAATGCACTCGTTTCCATACAGCAAAAATAACATTTTGCTATGTCTTTTAGGTTCGTGTAAAAGAAGCCGCTCCTTGCTAGCTTGTGTGATTTCCTGTCATCCAAAGTTAAATTCTTAAATGTCTTTAACCTATCAGATTCACGCTTTAAGATCAGCATTGTGACTGCAATAAAGGCTGTTTATAAAACGTCTTTTATATTAATCCATGTGTTGTGCTTTTGAGGAAAACCAAGCCATTTCACATAAACTTTACCGCCTCGTCTTTTTAAAACTTTTCCTACAAGGAGCTGGAGAAGCCAGAGTTGTTACTTCCTTAGCTTCGAATCCTACAACAGGAGTCCAAGAAGAGGAGGAAGTACAATCATGTAGCTCGCTTAGATCGGCTCCATAGGATGGTCGAGGAGTTGATACAGGGGCATCGCTTGGTCGACTCTCCTCATCAGTAGACATCGTACCATCATCGTTTGAGCTTCTTATCTCTTTGAATGTGTAAGATAGGCTCTCTCAACACCGTGAGTTTAAGTGCTCATACAAGATTACACAGTACTATCGAGCATGTCAAAATGTTCGATATAGACATTACACTTCTGCAGGAGACGAATTTCACTCAAGACACATATACACAACTTGAGCGCTATGTTTATTTACACACTGGCTATGCAATGTTTGCCACACCTGCGCCTCGGCCGAGGCTCAGGGGTGGCAATCATTGTATCCAACAAATTTACACTACCGTCTCCTGTCTATACAGATATCTTCCCAGGCTTCGCTCCTTCCTTGCACTTTGTCATTCAAGACAAAATTATCAAGGTACTAAACGTGTACCTTCCTCATGACCAGGACATTACAAGACAAGTTCTTGATAGTGCTCAGTCCTGTCTGGTGAATTTTAGCGGTGAAACTGTCCTCGGAGGTGATTTCAACTGCACTCTAAATCCCTCAATGGAGCGGCACTCTGGAGTTGAGTTCAACTCTGTCAATGCTACTCGATTGAGGAATTTTGTCGGTGTTTTCAGACTCGTAGATATCTATCGTTGGATGCATCCTACGACTAGATCATAGTCGAGGGGTCTCGCGAAACATCCATGGAAGTCTCGCTGGCTCCAGAATTGATAGACTTTACGTCTCACCTGGAATACTAGAACATTTCGTTGGTGTCACTCATGAAGTGTGTTCGATTAGTGATCATCTTCTTGTGGTGGCGACCAGCACTCTAGTTGAAAGACGAACTGCATACTGGATATTCAACAACTATTTGTTGAATTCCGAGCAGTTCATCAATGAGTTCATTGATTTCTGGCACGATTGGCAAGAGAGGAAAGCTGACTTTCCTTTTCTTAGTCAATGGTTTGATGTTGGAAAGCTCTAGATTCGGTCTTTTATCGAGACGAGTTTCAATCGAAGTGGCTATCAAGCTTCTAGCTTGTCTAGCTCTTCAGCCGGGGTTGATTCTTTATTTCAATAGAATAAAGGAACGCTTGGCGACACAGAC
This sequence comes from Dioctria linearis, assembly GCA_963930735.1. Classification (NCBI taxonomy): domain Eukaryota; kingdom Metazoa; phylum Arthropoda; class Insecta; order Diptera; family Asilidae; genus Dioctria; species Dioctria linearis. Next base: position 220,081,083 of record OZ005742.1, read on the forward strand.
TTACAAGCACAGCTTGGAGTTTGTGCTGCGCGGCCAATCGCGTTGGCTGAGAGAAGGCGATTCTCCAACCGAGTACTTCTTTCAGGCGACTAGACGTGGTACTGCTTCTTGTGAGGTCGAATCGATAATTGATGAATCTGGACAAGTCCTCAACGGACAACAGCTATCAGAATATATTCGAGACTGCTACAGTAGTCTCTACTCTGAATCGACGTCGACAACATCCTCGACCACTCAAGAATTTCTTGAGAATATTCCCACGGCTTGACTCCAGAATTCTTCATACGTTTCAGGAATTTATTAATTCCTGACCTTTTGGAAGTCTTCAATTCGGCGGTTGACACAAATTCAGACTTTCCTTCTAGCTGGAGGAGATCTGTTATGCGCTTGATTCCAAAGAAGGGAGATTTGCAGAGGATGGGAACTGGAGGCCAGTAACCCTATGCAATGTAGTCTACAAAATCGTCTGCAAAGCATTAGGGGCGATACTCCGCTCAGTGATTGCTACGGTAATACACCCGGATAGTCCTTCTGTGTACTTGGTAGTAGTCTCTACGACAACATCGCGGTAGCCAAGCATTTGACCAACAAAAGGCTTTGATAGCGTCTCGCATGAGTATCTCTTGACTGCTTTCGAGGCGTTTGGGTTTCCGCCCAGGTGGCTCGATATCGTCAATTTTGATTAAGCATCAAGGACAAGTTCTGGCTCCTATCTCGTTTCATCGAGGTATCAGACAGGGCTGTCCATTGTCAGGTATACTTTATGATCTTTCGTTGGAGCCGCTACTGGTGAATCTTCGTCGAATGCTCGGACAGTATGCGGTTCGTCTACCATATACCAATGTGAGGCCTCTTATGTTGGTGTATGCGCATGATCTGTCTACTTTCGCGACACGAGATGAAGCTTTTCCGGTCGCTCGTGCTGTTTTCGAGCAGTTCGAATGTATAGCGGGCGCTAAAATCAACCTTAGTAAGAGTCAAGGCTTGTGGTGTGGAAGGTGGAGAGATCGTACAGATACTCCACTGAACATCCAATGGACTAATACTTACCTGAAGTATTTAGGTGTGTATATCGGACGCGAGAGTAAATCAAATAATAGCCGGATCGCTCTTGAGAAATGCTCTAGAGCTGTAAACTCATGGCGTAGTCGGCTGTTTCCATTATCCTTAATGGGTGGGGTCGTGACAACTATTTGATTACCTCGTCCATCGTTCATCTGCTAAAGTCTGAGACGTTTGATGAAGGCTTCGTAGGCCTTCTTCAAGCAAAAGCGATAGACGCCTTTTCGTGCGGAAGACGATGGGTTGCTGAAAGCACGCTCTGTCTGCCAGTCAAGATAGTTGGATTAGGTCTCTGCATTCCAAATAGTGTTTTTCCAGAGAGACAGCTTGATTTCTCAACTGTGGTGAATGTACTGGGAGGGATCGGCATAGGGGAGTATTACTACCTACTCTCTGTTCGACCACCTTATCCTAGTGACTGGCCACAGGATCTAATCTTAACGATTCAGACCTGGGGCAGAATCAGGCCAGCATTTCACCTTAAGTGGAATGCTCTACGGTACACGCAATTCGAGTCGATTCCAATCAGGCTTAATCCTGAATTAATAGATTCAGTGTTCAGTAATGCTCGGGATTTTGAAGCTGACACGCATATACTGACGGTTCTCGGAGATATTATTGATATCTCAGGAAACTGTCGAATAAACACTAACACTGCACAACTACACGACCTGGCCGCTTCTGCGCGGGAGAGATTTCGCCAACTTGGACCAGTGACCCTGGCACTAAGTTGGAAGATACTTTCGTTCTGAACAGACCACCACACACACCTTTCAGCACACCTAGAACACGTGAGCTCCCTGACGTGCTTATGTCAGTAAGACCTCCGGAGTATACAGGATACAACAGATGGCGAACACACCTCGGGGTGAATATGGGCGTGATGGGAGGGATAACTTGCAGAGTAGTCTACAGTTATCCTTCTAGTTACAAAGATGCTGATGTAGCATTCACATTGCTGCATCACAATCTTATGCATCCTAATCAGTTGTCACATATTGACCGCCGAGTTCAGAGGATTTGCACAGTTTGTGGTGGTGAAGGCACCCTGTTTCACAGGTTCTTTACTTGCCCAGTTTTGTAAGATCTAATGGAAATCGTGCGCGGTATGTGTCAGTTGATCCACCCGAATTTCAGCATTACTAGAACATCGTTTCAATGGGGCCAAAGATTTGTAGTCGAGTGAATTGTCTGATTAGCTTTGTGTTGACACTGGCCAAATCTAGAATTCACTTGTACTGCATGAGAGTCGAAGATGGGAATCAGAACACTCACCCACAACACCACGCACACGCACTTAAGCGCCACTTCGTTGACAGATTGAAGAGACGTTTACGTCTTGAATATCTGGCAACGAACGTTGACACATTCAGCTGCACATGGGCAGCCACTATCGTCGGTGCAGGACGGAGCTCTTGTCTTTCGCTGGTGATAGCAGGCCACAGCATTTGCAACACTAGTCCACGGGGCTTCTCCCCGCTTAGGAATCGTTGCAAGTGCTGTGGGAAGGACAAGCACTCTGATAGAGATGCTAAGCTGGAGGGATGATGAGAGGACAGTTTGTAGAGGTCTACGATACTACAGGCTGCGCTCGCGGGACTCTACAACGGTACCGGCTAAATTTTTTCGTTCGTTCGATTTTTATTTTTTCTAATTCAGTTTCGGTCTCGGTTCTAAATTACAAAATTTTATGTTGAAATTCGCTCGTTTAGGGAAATTTTTATTAGTTTAATTTGGAAACTTGGAACTCCTTGGAACTGCAACTTACCTAATTGTCAAAATTGGGACTGGTTTCAAATTTTTCGTAATAATTTAGATCTTTTTCAAAATTCTTGTGACCGTTCTGAGACTCTTTTGAGAATTTTGTTTGAACTTGTTTTACTTTTTGTGTCATTTTGTTTTAGTTTGTGGCATTTGTTTAGTTAAATTGTTTTACATTGCCCCCTATTGACTTTTATAACTTTAGTTTAGCTAGTGCCTTTTTTACCCCTTTGTAGATCCTTTAGCCGCCTATTGCTAAGAAATTTTAAAAAGATCCAAAGAGCCACCAAATAAGATCACATACAAATAAAAAAAAAAAATATAAGTACGCATAATTTTTTCACATGACAGCATTATTTTTTCAAATGACCCCCTACTCTCATTTGAAATATAAATAAGAATTTTAGCTCTCAATATATCAACGCGTTCTCTGGTACTGCCCTTAGATTATATAGCAAAAAGGATAGGCTATGAGGAAGAAAAACCTAACCATTTTTTTCATGTAGTAGAATCGATCGTCGTCGTAAACTACAATATTTTCTGAGCGGGTACATAATTTAGTGGTTGAAACTTTAGCAAGCATTGAACAAGTCTTATAATTTCCTGTCACCGTGATTTGAATTATTTTTCAGTTTATAATTTTATAATTTTTTTCTAACTTTTTAAATTTTTAAGAGTTTTCCTATTTTGCGATAATATTTTTTGGTGTTGCCTTTGTATGGCTGATATCATATACACACAGGATGACAATTCGTAAATTCAAATAAATTGAAAAATGTCAGAAATATCGAACCGACAAAAACTAAACACCCAGCCCTCTCGTCATTTCCCCCGGGTAAAAAAAAAAAATGCTGATCACACGTACACGAATTTTACCGTGCATAGCCTATAATTTTTTGCTAGATAATCTAAGGCGCTGCCCAAATATATACGAAGGAGTTCCTCGATTCGGTTTGTCCCATTTTCGAACTTAAAATTTCCTTTTTTTTTAAGAAGCCCATGTATAAAATTTCAGTACTCTAAGTTAACACGTTCTTGAGTTATCGTACGGTAACTTTTAATGTTTTGCTTCGGTGTCCAATCCATTTTGCTCTACTATCATTATTTTTATGCATTACATTTCATCTGCTGCAAATTAATAATTTTTGTTTTAGTTTCAAAATATTCCCAAGCTATTTTATTGATTTTGTACTTCCATATGACCCCAAGCTCTTTCTTTCCCGTTTCTGTTATAAAACGTCATAATATTAACACGAATTACTAAGTAATACTAAATTTTAAAGTTCTCTGTTTTAACGTTGTCTGTTTTAAAGTATTTCCCCACACAATTTCCCATGAAATGGCTCGCTACTTCAGTAAATTTGTCAACATCTTGAGGGTGATTTTAAATTCCCGATAAATGTATAATCTGATTTTGGTTCAATAATTCCTTTGAGTGGATAAATACATATGCTTAACAGCATGTTCCTGTTTTTCAAGGACTTATTTAAATATATGCAAATATGTATTGATTAAAACAATTTTGGAAACAATTTTGCAGTAACAGAGATTTGAAGATTTTCATTCTACTTCCGAATTCTTTGATACACTTCAGAACTCAAAATTCACCAAAAATTTAAATGCAAACGCGTTTATATGTAGAATGTTTTCCTCCCCCAAGTGTAGACAGAATTTATGGAGCATATGAACGAGAATTGTATTTATTTATAACCTTGCGAGTTATGTAGGATAATCCAGGCATGAAATTACAATTCAAGTTATACAAACAATCATACACAGGACAGGGTACCTACCTTCATATATATATAAAAAAAGGGAGGAAAATGTTTATTCTTTCTCAGTTCTTGTGTTGAGGTTTTGGTTGTAGCAATTTTTATCGAATTACTCAACAAAATATTTTTCTTTTGTCTTTTCTTTTGTCTGGATACTTAAGTCGAAGATTTTTAAAAGAAAAGTGGAGAGATTAAAGATAGATTGGAAACCTAAGATGTGGTTAATTCATAAATTTCAGACGGACGTAGTTTTGAATAGCTTCCCAGCCTTAGGCTGTAGTTGCATTGTGAAAAATTTCAGGAGAACTTTCATCGCGCGAAAATATACGAAACCATCGCTGGTCTTCTCAGGATAATCTGATTATATTTAGAAGCGACAAAAAGTTAGTTTAGTTCGTTGCATTGTGTACAACAAACAATAATGGATGTAAATAGTAAATACGCTTTTGTGGAATACTTTAAAGTATTTACTTTTTTTTTTTTAACAAAACGATCGTATTGGATACAGTTCATGTTTGCTTTAAAGGACCAAGAGAACTGTGATGTACTAACATTCACCCCAAGACTTAGTCATTGTGAATAATTTTAGTTCTTATTTAGTTCTTAGTTTTATTTATAAAAATGATGTTGTAGCTCTGTCATTGAAGAACTGTCGCAATGTGAATATATCTGCGTTTTAACTGTCCCTAAGATATCACAGATTGGCGACGAGAAAAGTGGTTTCAAGTAGCACAAAGGAGGCCAGTTATATATTTATAATATAACGTCAAATGGGAAAACACCGATGAAAAAGATCAAAGCGGATTAACATCGAACATCGAAAAAAAGCAACAAATGGAAGGTTCATCCATCAACCTACACATGGAACAATTTGATTCAGAAATTAATCAATGGGAGCTTTACAAGGAAAGGTTGACATATTACTACGACGCCCTAAATATTGTGGCCGGAAAGAAGCAACGATCCTCCTTGTTAAGGTGCATAGGCGGCAGCAGCAACAAATTTCTGAGATATTTGTGTTTTCCCAAATCTCCAGGTGAGAAATTATTTCAATAATTATATAAAACGTTATCTACGCATTGCATACCAACGACATTAGTTTTTCGAGAGCGAAAATTATTTGACTGCACCAAGAAATCATCGCTTGAATCAGTAGTGGAATGGCATGCGCATATTAAAAAGCTTGCAGCAAATTGTCAATTTGATACTCATTTAGAAATTGTTCTTTTAGATGAATTTGTTTCTGAGTTTCAAGGAAAAGTGTTCGAGAGGTTATGGGAAAAAGACGAGTCATTGACGCTAACCAAAGCAGTGGAAATTGACCTAAAATATGAAAAGACAGAACAACCAAAGCCTGGGGAGCAAATCAATTCAGTCGGACAAAAATCTTCAAAAACAAAAGTGATCAGGAATTCACCGAACTGGAGAGAAAGGTCTTCATCACGAAATGCGGTAAAACAAATCACCAGTCAGATAAATGTTTTTTCAGAAAGGCAGAATGTCGTCGTTGTTGCACATTGCTGCAGCATGTAGATCCTACACATCACACTATATACATAAGGAGGAAGTAAATGTAAGTGGTTTAGAAGACTTTGATTTATATTCTATTCATGTTAAAAATAGTAATGTGCAAGCAGAATTACAACATACATCAGTGTAGTGTGAAGAGTAGTTTATATAAGAAATTGACTTATGAAGTTGAATTGGTTCCTTGGATGCACTATTGGAATTTAATAAAAAAGAAATGAGTATGAAGCTAATAGTGGCTAACACTATAGGTCCTCCAATTTTAGGTCGTAATTTCTTAGATCAAATTAACACAATACAGACTGAATTAAATTTGAAAAATTTACTAGATAAATATGGGCATTTATTTGTTGGGGAACTATGACGGTACAAATATCCAAAGATATCAATTAAAATTAATAGGAATGTAAGGCCAATATATCATAAATCTCGACCAGTCGCTTTTACATTTAAAAATAAAAATGAAAATTTAGATATTATTTCACCCATGGATACCAGTGAATGGGGAACTCCATTGGTACCTATTCTCCAACCGGATGGAACTATCCGTATCTGTGGAGATTACAGTGTCACACTCAATAGTTGTATCAAGGACTGTAAATATCCTTTACCGAGAATAGAGGATACATTTGCAAAGCTTCAAAACGGCTAACATTTTTCTAAATTAGACTTAAGCAAAGTTTCAATTGGAGTTAGATCAAGATTCAAAACTCCTTTGCGCTTTGCGCACACATAGAGGTATATTCAAATTGAATAGATTGCCATTTGGGATAAAACCAGCGTCTGGTATTTTTCAGAAAGAACTAGAAAAAGTTTTATCAGGTATCTGAGGGGTAATAAATAGTTACAGGGAAAACCAGAGAAGATCATTTATATAATTTGAAAGCAGTATTTGAAAAACTTAGAAATGCCGGATTTCAACTAGAATAATCCAAATGTCAATTCTTTAAAGAAGAAGGGTGTTATTTAGGCACAAGATAACGAAGCATGGGTTAACGAAAACAAAGGAACATATTAGGGCTATATTATGTAGAGTCTCTATCGATGTTGGGAAGTTTGCTGTTTTACAATCTTTAGTTGAATTCTTGATTTTCCTTTTCTTTACATCGATTTATTTTTAATCTTTGATTTCTATTCTTTCTTGATTTTCTCTCGTATATATGGGAGCAGGAAAAGATTTGTTTTAATTATTTTGTTACGCTTTGAAAAATGATAATAATTATATATATATATATATATTTATGTATATAAGAGCGTAGAAAATAATAAGTGTTTTATTGATTTTTTATTTTAATTAATATTTTTATTTATTTTGGTACTATTTTTTTAAAAACTTTTTAGTATGAAAGTACATCAAATTATTCAGATGGGTATTTGTGATGAAGTTCTGAATACTACTAATTATTTCTATTGACATTTTTGTATCTATACACTTCTATGTATACTAAGTTTTTTTGATGCCTTTGTGTTTTTTATACAAATTTATTTTTTACAAAGTATATGTACACTTGATAAATTTTTGTTTGTATTTGTCTGCAGTTATTCTTTATGTCGTTTCTAAATTTTATATGCAAAGCTTTTCCAAAATTTTCTATTATTTTAACTTGATTTTTTTTATTGTTATTTTCACTTACAAACATATGTATACACACATACATGTAAGTATGTGGTACGCTACAGTCTCCTGCTCCAACGAATGTGTCGGACGTATTATTATAGCAGATTCATAGAAAATTTCGCTGAAATAATGGCACCATTATATGATCTATTAAATAAAGGAACACAATTTCATTGGAGTATTGATTGTGATAAATCTTTTACCAAAATCAAAAAGGAAAACCAATTGCATATGCTTCACGAATTTTGAGTAATAGTGTTAAAAATTATAGTATGGTAGAGAAGGAAGCACTAGCAATTGTCTTTGGGTGTAAAAAATTCTTTCAATATGTCATCGGCAAACAATTTACATTAAGAACTGATTATAAATCCTTATTAGCCATTTTTGGAAACAATAAAAGTATTCCGCGAATGGCAGAAAATAGGTTTCAAAGATGGTCATTCTTTTTTTCCGGTTTTAATTATGATATGGAGTATTTAAAAGGAGAACACAAGACTGCCGATATGCTATCAAGGTTGCCTTGTCGAGAGAAACAAAATATGGAAGATAATATATCCTATTTGCATGATATAATAGAGGTAAACTAATTGGAGTTAAATGTTGATACAGTTAGAAGAGAAACACGTAGAAATAAAATTCTATAGAAAGTTATAGGGCACAATAAATTAGGGACGGTAGGTAAACGAAACGGAAGGGAATATGACAATTTCAAATCGAAAGAGAATGAAATAAGTGTGGAGAAAGAGGTACTCTTACGGAGATATAGGGTCATACATAATTCGTCAAAAACTACGAAAAGAAGTTTTGCAGGATTTACATAGTTCACAAAGATCTATGTGGTCCTATACAAAAGCATTTCTTATTCATGATTATAGACTCACACTCCAAATTTTTATAACTAAAAATATATCTTCTTGCTTCTGTATAGAAAAAATGAGAGAAACTTTTACCAGATTTGGCATTCCTAAAGTAATAGTGAGCGACAATGGCAGACAATTAACCTCACACGAATTTCAAGAATTTATAAAATGTAACGCTATAAACCACCATCGGACTGCTCCAGGATATCCAGCCGCTAATGTGTAGCGTCAAAACTAATAAAACAAAAATAAAGGTTATGTTGCAAGAAGTTAGGGATAAACATTTAAATTAAGTCGCTTTTTATTCCATTGTCGCAGTAGTAAACCTAAATATAAGCAATTAAAACAAATTCAGAATTATATATGTAAATATAGAAAAGCATTCTCGGTGAGTGACAAGGTCTATGGGATTATAAGAGCTGATATTACAAAAATTTTAAGATCTAGGTCGTATTTGTGTGAAATAAGTGATGGTACAATAGTTAAGAGATTTCCAAATGAATGACAGTTACGTTCCCAGCATGATAGCATATAACAATTAAATAGCAATGAAGACAAAGATAAACATAAAGTGAATTCGATAGAAATACGGAAAGTGAGCTTATAGAAAGGGAAGAATCCAATGAATTAAGAAAAGATTTTGATTATACTGAGATAGCTGAACCGTGAACCTTGAGGAAATCGTTAAGAAAAACGAAACAGCCAGAAATCTTTAGAGCAAGTAAATATATATAATGTAATAAAATAAGAGATATCAACTGTCTAAAATTCATATGTGCATTAACTGTTAAAACTAGTATGAGTGTCTATACAATATCGATGAAATTATGTAATATTATCTGCGAAGGGTAGGGATAATGTGATGTACTACCATTCACCCCAAGCCTTACTGTTAATAGTAGGGGCAACTAGGCCTCCAGGACCGTGCGGACACCGCGACCACAGTTGGTCTCTTGTGTATTTCCCTAAAGTGATTAGGCAAAATCTAGTTTTTTAACGAGCTCGAGTATTGCTTTTGGAGTTAGACTGCAGACATTATCTGGAGAGATAATTGTTCTTCCAGTGATTTGCAACTTCAGACCTGCAAGTGCTGGGCACTCACGACGTGCATCGAGGTTTCGTCATCCTCTTCGCACAGTCGATGTTCACTTTCGGATTTCCTTATCTTCTTCAGGAAGTGACCGAAGGGGCCATGACCAGTGACTCGATAGCAAATAGTCTGAGCGACTGCCTGCTAAGTCCAATAAGCTGGCGCGTCTGGAAGTGAGTGGGGTGGAATTTCCTCGCCTGCCTCATACCGGGTGCCCTACGCCAAAAGATCCAGTTGCCTGCTTTCCCACCTAAGCAGTTTCAACCTACAGTGGCCTTTTGGTAGGCGAAATGTCGGGTAGAGACCAGTATACGGACATTCAGCGCCGGTCTTAGCCAGTTCGTCTGGTTTTTCAATACCGTCCAATCCTTCATGTCCAGGGACCCAGACCGAAGTTAGTCGGATGTCCCTCGAGTAGGAGCTCCAGATTAATTTCGAGTCAAAAACATGAGGGGAAGGAGCTAGGAGCGCAGCTTGGCTGTCTGAGCAAATGTAGATATCGGAGTTCTTTCAGCCCTTATTTACGCTTTCCTGAGCCTCAACTTCTATAGCATAGACTTCAGCCTGAAAAATGGAAAGTAGGGCACCAAGCGGAATGGATAGTTCCACATCTGAACCAACAACCCCTGCCGCTGTCTTCCCGTCATTCCGGGATCCGTTAGTATACCAGACTTGGGCCCGTTGCCGATGCTGGAGTCGTCTGTCAAGAATCTGGCTTCTAGGTCGTTCATGATGACCTACTCGAAGATACTAAGAGGACCCACCCTGGAAGAGGTGGGCTCATCTGGCCTTTCCTTTTGAAGCATACTAGCCGCTGCTTTCCTCTGAAGAAAGAGGTAGAGAGGCTGTAAGCCAATAATAGCTTCAAGTCGACGTGGAGGATACGATGTAAAGGCGCCAGCGGCGCCTAAACATGCCATCCTTTGCACTTTATCAAGGGTTCTTCTGGTGGTTGCCTGCGATCTTTTAGGCCACCACACATTTGCTCCATAAGAAAGTATGGGTCTGACTATGCCCTGGAAGATCCATAGGGTCATTTTAGGGTTCAGACCCCGAAAAGCCTGTGGCAAGAACTGAATACCCACATGGCTCTGTTAATTTTCATTTTCAGGTTGCGATTTCAGGTAAGTTTTTGGTAAGATTATTCTCAGATATTTTGCTTCTTTGGAATATTCTATTGCAATTCAATTTAACTTACGAGATGGGATCTGAAGATTCCTTTTCCTAGTAAAAGGAACTAGCACTGTTTTAACTGGATTTATTGATAGTCCCATAGTCTGGGACCATCTGCTAACATCTGTTAAAAGCAGTTTGCATAAGCTCGGGTAGAGCTGATTCAAACTTTCCTTTAACACAGATGCCAATGTTATCAGCGTATCCTTGGGCCTTAAAGCCGGCCTCATTGAGTAAATATAATAGATCATCAACTTATCAACTAGGAGCCATAAGAGTGGTGATAAAACCCCGCCTTGTGGGCAGCTGGCCATGATTGTTGTGGATTCAACATTCATGGTAGCTGTTGTGCAGCGTTTCTCGAGATAGTTGCCAATCCATCTGACGATGCAGGTCTCTATGCCTCTATCTTCGGATACTCTCTTAATCGAGTAAAAGCTTTAGTCATTGTGAATTATTTAAGTTCTTATTTAGTTCTTAGTTTTAATCTCACTTTTATAAAAATGATGTAGCAGCTCTGTCATTAAATAACTATCACAATGTGAATATCTCTGCGTTTTGACTTAAGTAAGAAGTAGTTTATACGATTGAAAATAATATTGCAACAAATGGTATCCTTTAAAATATGTATGTCCTTAAAATGTCACGATTCGCATGACTTTTAATTTTTGATTCCACAATGACGATTTTACAGGTACACATGAAATTACAATCACAATGTAACCACAGTTTATGTAGTTCTCTCTAAAAAGATAGAAAATGGCAACTGTTGTGATAAAGACTGCATTCCCTGCATTCTGAGCAGTTGGTCAATCCCATCCTGTGTAGATATGTCCAGAAAGATGAGTATCGAGCATTAATATTTATTATTTATTTAGTCAAGACATTGACAGCCGCTTGACGGATGGATATCTTTCTGTTTCCAGTATCAATCAAAATTGAGGAGATTCTTTCCAACTTCCAGAAAGCCTTGATTTGAAACTGGAAGACCATGACATGATATTTAAAATGTATGCTCATTTCTTCACTATGGTCTTAGGGTAAGAAGAAGAAGAAGAAGCTACGTATTGTAGTATTTCTTCTCAAGATGTATATGTGTAAATTGTTTGGAATGTTATTTGAAGGGCATGAAGTACAGGGTATGACTGTCCTAGCTAATATTACTTCTTCTAAATTGGGGCTTAGGTTAGTTAGTTAGGTTAGTTAGGTTAATGTTAGGCACAACTGACTCCATGAATTCAAAATATAAATTTTGTGGAGCCTATATCTCAGGGCCGCGAAAGCGATTGATACTCGTTTTCAATGTGGATTTGTATTACCTCAAGAATATTATTAGTAGAGAACTCAAACGCACTATTCTCTGGACATTTTCCAATATCGTTGAATTTGTAAATTCCATTGTTTCCCACCTACGTGGTAGCTCCACGCGCCAAGAATGGTCAGGTAATATTTCCATAATATATCCCGAAAGATCATTTGAAGTTTTAGACCACACTTCTTTCTCTGTTCCTCTTCCACAAATAACGACGTCTCTACAAGTTTTATTTTCATGCTGTTTTGTGGAGAATCCAGTTCGTTTTTTGTCTAGATATTTCACTTTGACTGACCTTAAGTTACAGATGTGTGGAGCCTAAAGATAGTCAAACGATTTTTGTTGAACTTTCTCATGATCGACAATTTTTAGTGTAAATAAAAATTATATATAAATTCAGTGTAAATAGGCTGGAAAATAACAATAGTTTGCTGGAGCAGAGAAAGGTGTTTATCTTTAATTCAAATTGCCGAAATATCATTCATAAATTTTCGGCGAACAAATTCTTTACAGCAGACTTATTTCTGGAATAAAAGCGGTCCCATCGTACATTCTCTGACTTAGGCAACAGAAATACTGCTGGAAGTGTACAAAACTGCTAAAGGACGGATTCTGTATGTCCTATATATATTTACATATATTTTTAACACCTTATAGACATGCAGTAAGCAGAGTAGCCTATTACCCGAGAATGATATGATTTGTTTTTTTTACGAATAAAATAATTTCATATCAATTCAATACTTTATTAAATAAATTTTCTTAGAAAGGACATTTCATTCAGTGTATCTAAAATTTATAAGTATAAAAGTAGTGACGAAAAATACAATTAGAATAGCTCATAATGTGAATTAAAACACTCTACTGAACCACTTTCCATGCCACATAGCAATTTAAACTAGCGTTTCAAAGGTAGATATCTAAGTTGGAACCCGGCATTTGAGACCCCGGTCATCAGCGTCCAATAAGTTTCTATTAGACCCTGTAATATTCGAAGAAGTAGCAGCATTCTGAAAGAACCTTCGTGCAGCATTACCGTCATTTCTGTTTCCGCCACCTAGCTTTGGAACGTCTACTAGGAGACTAGTGTCTCCCCTAAATCTGTCGATTATTTGTTTTTTCCTGGCAGCAACATTTTCTTTATCGTCTTTGCTGCGACCGTGTCATTTTCTTATGTCGAGTTTATTTGACACATATTAAAAGCATTCAAAGAAACGTATGTGAGCATATAGTGTTGATAACTCCCATGCAAAGGTTTGAGTATCACACTTTCTTCTTTTTACTTCTTTAAGATTATTCATATCTACTGCTTTGACCTTGCAAATGTAGCACAGTTGTGTGGACTTGTTACATGACAAAGCATTGCAGATTTTGCTGCCTAAAATTAAGCTAGGTTATACATTTCTAAGTAAACGTTTTTTTTATTTATGAATGTCGAATATATTCGACATTGACACACAAAGTATTGCTTTGTTGAGATCTTTTGGTATCTTTGTGGGAAACAAAATGATAGTGTTTTAACCTGAATAATAGCTTGTTATAATTAATTTTCGCAGAAAATATGAATGTCGATTGATGATCATATTATGGCGATGCTCGAGGCTAATTCCGATGTTGATGAGGAAATAGTAGATGAAGGATAAATCGTATTTGATGTGCCACAAGTGTAATCAACAGATGTTGAACCGGTGGAATACGATGCTACACCAACAGAAAATGTTGATGAAATTGAATATCCGCATTTCGAATTGCCGGGCAATACCACCGGTGAACTCGAAGATGTGAGACCTACAGTTTTGGACATGAACATCAAGTACAATCCGCACACAATTGACGCACACAATTCTGGGTAGAGTGCAGAGCAAAAATCATATCCAAACGGAGAGAGAGCACCAGAGCCCAATGAGCCATTGATATGCACATCAAAGAAAGATATCCGCTGGAGGAAAGTCAGATTGGAACAAATTCCTGAAGGCCCTACCTTTGAGCAAGCTCAAACAGCTGAAGCATTCGAAGTTGGTACTCCGTATTCATATTTTTGCAATATATATGTAGTGATTTCTTTACGAAAACGACGCACTTTACTAATCTTTATGCGTAGACCAAAGGCTTGTTGTTGTTAAAGCAGGTACTGTGGACGAAGTACGTGTGGTTTTTGCCCACCGCATTATGATGGGCATCCTGAAATTTCCCCGAGATGAAATGTTTTACACCCCAGTCATAGGCTTACCGTTTTTCACCGAGAATATGACTCGCAAGTGATTCTTTGCTATTCGCAATAATTTACATCTGATTGATATAAGCGCTCCGAAAACAGGATGCACAGATCCACTTTTCAAAGTAAGACCCATTATACAGCTAGCTCACAGCCGCCTTCTACAACTGCCATTTGAAGAAAACCTTTGCATCGACGAGCAAATCATCCCATATAAAGGAAAATTCATTGCATAGCAATAAATGAAGGGGAAACCGTGTCCGTGGGGGATACAAGTTTTCTTCTTGTGCGGTAAAAGCGGAATGCCGTACGATGTTATTGTCTATCAAGTATCGCCAACACCTATACAGGAAATATGGGTCAAAACTGTAGGCTTTGGTTCGACTGTCGTACTTCATCTAACGCAACATATTCCTCGCATTGAAACTGCCCGCAAATTATTTTTCGATAACTACTTTCCGTCATACCCACTATTCGAAATACTAAAGCCAAAGAAAATCGATGCTGCTGGAACAATACGGACAAACAGATTCGCCAATCCTAGGTTACCAAACGAAAAAGACATGAAGGCAGGAGGACGAGGAGCATCAGCCGAATGTATCAGCCCCGATGAAATTGTAATTGTTACTGCCTGGTACGACAATAAAGTAATCAATCTTGGTTCAAATTTTGTAGGAATCGGAGAACAGGATAAGGCTAAACGTTGGGACAAGGAAACAAAAAATTATATTGTCATAGATATGCCTCAAGTAGTTCGAATGTACAACGAAAGCAAGGGCGGTGTCGATTTTCTGGATCAAATGTTGCAATATTACAGAACCAATATTCGCACCGCCAAATGGAAACTGCGTGTCATAATGCATTTCGTTGATTTGGCTCTAACTGCGGCATGGATGGAATACCGCTGAGATTATAATTCCAAAGGAATAGCGAAAAACAAAATTGCAGATTCAAATTGCTCGAATATTGCTCGCTGTCCAACAAGACGATGTGTCACAGCCGGAGACGTCACGCCAACGAGGTAGACCGTCTAAAGCAACAGCTAGAGTTCTCAGGAAAAGAATATTTCAAATTGTACCACCAGCAGGGGTTCGCCACGACCCGAAAATGCACCTATTATGCTTCTTGGAAATTAAGAGTCCCGATCGATGCAAGTACAGGGCTGTGATAGAAGCACCTTCATAATATGTAAGAAATGCAATGTATACGTTTGTGTAAAACGAGGATATATTTGCTTTGAAAACTTTCACACGCAGGATAAAAAATAATGAAAAAATTTTAAATAATAAAGCAAAAATTTCCGATAAAAAGAGCTTTTACTTTCTTCAAGAGTGGGTACATTAGTGGTTCCTTTGAGTAATGTCGAATATATTCGACACCGCCGGACAGGTAAGAAATCTCAGCTCAAAAAAGTTATTTTTCCAAGATTTCAAATTTCTAGCTCGACTAAATTATTTTTGACACCGAGAGGGTTAATTGAATTATAAGACGGATACATTGATATTCCCCGATCTAGCAGTCTTTGACGTAGCATAAAGTACTGTTTTTTGGTTAGTCGGGCTGAAATTATTATAGTTAGTGCCTGGTCAGGTGAATAGGAAGAAGATATTTTCTTATTTATCCGCTCATACGCTACTTTCATTCTGGCAGCTCTCTTGGGAGAGAATGTCAAGCCTTTTGAAATTTTTGCAGCATCTCTTAATTTGACCTCAGCACAATAACATGTTTCCCTTACGCTATGTTCAAAAATTAATTTCTGCACCCTTGGTCATTTTTCTTTACGACCACTTAATAAAAACGCTTTTGCAGGCCATCTAGGTTTCTTCTTTTCCCCGGCTATCTTGCTAGTACTTGGGAAGTCTGCATTGCCTATTTTAATGTCGTTGTAGAACCACAAATCCTTCTTGGTTCGAAACGGTTTGTAGCTACGGTGACATTTTTCCAACACTGACTCAGTGCAATTAAGAATGAAGATACCGTACGAGCCAAAATATTTTCAATTAATGTCGATGGATTTTTCATTTCCACTTCACTTCTTCTTTAAATATTCAGGTATTATTTTCTGGGAATGCGATGTACTCGGTTCTAACTTCTCTTAACTTTATATTTTATAAATATCTCTCCAATAACTAAAATGTTTGTTGTATCTGTAGATTTCCGCAAACAAAAAGTGGTGACATTTTATTAATAATAAATAGACTACAAAAAATTATTTGAATTTTTAAATAGAAAACGATAAGAAAAAAGCTGCAGTGTATTAGTATATCTTGGACCGTTTATAAAAACAACTGATGTGATCGACTCAACTTTATTAGGCAGACTGGACTCTAGCTTACTTTTACTAGATTAGAGAGCTGGAGTCTGCTCTACATCTCCCCCTATAAACTTTAATTAACATTTTTTTTTTTAAAACTATTCAACTAGGTTTCTTTTCTGATCAATCTGCTTAACTAACTGATACCCTACTCCAATTCAATGTATGTACACAATTCCTTAATTATTCAAATAGACTGCAGCATGTACCTACTTAATCTACAACATTTTTTTTTTTTTTTTTTTTACTACTCTAGGCCATACATATATATATATATATATGTGCAGGGCTAGTATGGATTGTTCTTATTACACATATAATTTTTTTTTTAAACTCGTGGACGTAGAAAGAATGCATTGCGCCGTAATGTGTTACCATTTGGTACCGTAAGTAAATACGATCTAGGGCTGCTATGTTCATCGTTTATGTGACCAGGGACCCACCGCTTGTCCTTGTTATGTTGTACCCATACTTTTCCCCCTTTTTATAACTTTCTCTATACTTCGCATGCTTATGATAATAAACTTTATTTTTATTATTATTATTTTGTAGCGTTGTCATTATTTCAGCGCTCAATCCTTCATTATTGTAGAGGCTACTTCTGCCTGGCAGCAGTGTTTTGTTTGCCTACCCATAATTAACTCAGATGGTGCAACTTTCGAATTCTTTATCGGTGTGTTTCTATATTCTAATAATGCTACCCATAGACTACTATTATCTTCTTTACATTTAAGTATGAGTCTTTTAGCTACTTGTACTAAACGTTCTGCGAATCCATTAGATTTTGGGTAGACTGGACTACTTGTTATTATTTCTACATCTATGCTATCGGTAAATTTTTTGAATTCATATGAACCAAAGGGTACATTATCCGCGATAATTTGTTTAGGAATACCGAAAGTTGAAAACAAATTTTCCAATTTGTTGATCACTGCTTTCGCTGTTTTTTAACTTAGGGGTATTATACCTAAATACTTCGAATAATAATCCCCTACCACAAGATATGTGGTTCCTATGACTTCCATTAAATCCATACCAATTTTTTGGAATGGTGCTGCTGGTATTTCATGATTAATTAGTGGCTCTTTTATATTTGAGGCTCGAAATTTTTGACATATCCTGCATTTAGTAATCATATTCTCAATCTCTTGATTTAAATTAGGCCAATATATTAATGTTCTCGCTCGCTGTTTGGTCTTTTCAATGCCTAAGTGTGCTCCGTGTAAGTTGTTTAATACTGTTTCTCGTAATTTTGTTGGTATATGGTATACGATTTTCAAAAAATACTAAGTTGTCTTCAACCGTCAGATTATTTCGATCTTTCCAAAAACGTTGTAGTTTATCTGGAAGTTAATTTTTATGTTGAGGCCATCCGTTTTTGATTATTTCTACTAATATTTTAATATCCCTATCATTATTTGTTTCTTCTTGAAATAATTGCTTTCTTGCTGGACTAACATTAATGGAGTGGATAAGCTCATTCATTCCTTTAATTTCGCCTTCTTCATTATTATTTTGGCTAATATTCCTTGACAATAGATCAGCCACATATAAGAATTTACCCCGAAGATAGGTTAATTTAAGGCGATATTTCTCTAGCCGCAGTTTCATTCTTTGTAGTTTCGGTGAGGGAATTTTGTGATACTCCTTCGATATTATTCCGAGTAACGGTTTATGGTCTGTAACAATTTCCATGTCCCTTCTATAAATTAATGTATGCCATTTTGTACATGCGAAAACTATTGCTAACAATTCTTTTTCAATCTGCGAATAATTTTGTTCCGCATTATTTAAACTCCTGGATGCGAAGCTAACCGGTCTTTTATTTTGCGTTAAACAACACCCTAATCCTGTTTTTGAAGCATCTGTCTGAATAACTATTTTATGTTTTTCATCAAAAGCATTTAGTATGGGAGCGTTTATTATCAACTTTTTGATCTTTTGTAATGATTTTTCATGGCATCCTAACCATTGAAATACTGTATTATTTTTAAGTAAGTCTCTAAAAGCAGCCGATTCTTCAGCTAAATTCGGTATATATTCTCTTACGTAGTTAATAAATCCCAAAAGCTTTCGCAACTCCTTTTTAGTCTTGGGCGCTTTTAGGTTTTTTATAGCTTCAATTCTATCATCTTCTATAGCAATGCCTTTCTCAGAAATCCTACGTCCTAAAAATCTCACTTCTGCTATTTTATATTGTATTTTTTCTGCGTTAAACTTAATATTTCTTTCTTTAGCCCTCTCCATAACCATTTCCAATATTTTGTAGTGCTCTGTTTCATTTAACGTTGCTATTATTAGATCATCTATGTAAATTGTGACATCTGGAATATCCCCGAAGTTACTTTCATTCGTCTTTTGAAACACCTCTGGCGCAATTTTTATTCCAAATGGTAATCGAATCGCTTAAACCTAAAACAACCAAATGGTGTGGCAAATGTACATAGTTTTTTCGAGTATGCGTCTAATCCTACCTGCCAGTACCCATCTTTCAAGTCTAATACTGTGAATATACTTTTGTTTGAGAGCTCTGTCTTTATCTGATCAAAACTTGGAATTTCGTAATAATTTTCCTTAATGCATAGGTTTAAGTCCCTTGGATCCAGACAGATTCTAATATTTTTATTTGGCTTTTCCACTATGACAATATTTGACACCCAGTCACAAGCCTCATGCACGGGTTCTATTATTTCCCTTTCACATAAGCTTTCTAGTTCCATCTTTAAAGGTTCACGTAAAGAGAGAGGTATCCGTCGGGGAAGTTTCGCTACTGCTTTGCTATTTTCTTTCAATTCAATGTGGAAATTGTTACAGAAACATCCTAGAACCTGAAATACTTCCCGGTATTTTGATACAAAATTCTTTTTAAGTCCTGCAGTAATATTATCAATACGTTTAATTAATTCTAAATCTACACACCCTTGTAGACCCAATATTGGTGTGGTATTTTCCTCAATAGTAAAGAATTGTTGCACTGAAATAAATAATGTTTCTGGCCACACATTGCAGTTCAATAGTTCCTACTGTTTGAATTTGTGACGAATTATATGCTTCTAAGTAACTTTCATTTTGTACAATCGCATTATATTTATTTTTGTTCAAATATTTAATTGGTAGCACATTAACCTGGGCCCCCGTATCTAATTTAAATTTAATAAATCGATAATCTATCTTTAATACTTCAAACCACGCGCTTTGGTCCGCAGAATTATTTCTTTCAATTACATCAATATAAAACAACTTATCTGAATTTGATTCTTGATTGGTAACACATTTAACTTCATGCATTGCTTTCTTTGTTCTACATACCAGTGCGAAGTGGTTATTTCAATTACATTTGCTGCACTTTTTCCCAAAAGCCGGGCAGTTACCTCTGACATGAATTTTACCGCAATATCCGCAATCAATGCTAGCCGCTCCTATTGTTGTATTTTGGTCTGTTTTTTCTATTAGTGCTGTCTTGCCTGAAATTAGACTGATTTTTATTTATACTCTGTTTTTGTGAAACCTGATAAAAATTTTTAAAACTCGATAAATTTTGTTGACTACTGCCCTGCTTGTTGTTATTTATTGTATCTATTGCTGACGATGATGGTCCCTGCATAACTGTTACCTGTTCACGTGTTATTTCCGCTGTCCTCGCCAGGTCAATAGCCTTCTGGAGAGTTAGATTTTCCGTCTCCAACAGTTTTTTCTGCAATACTTTGTCTTGAACTCCTAGTACAATTCTATCCCGTACCATGCGGTCTTCGTCTTGAAAGTTGCATCGCTTTACGATTTTTTTTATATCCATTAGATAGTTGTTGAATGGCTCTCTATGACTTTGATCTCTAGTATGAAAGACGAAACTTTCATACACTTCATTTTGCTTTGGCATGCAAAAGTCTTCAAAAGCTTGCACTACTTTATAAACTTGCTTATCTTCTGCTGGTAGGTTAAATCCGTTAAATGCGTCCACTGCATCTGGCCCGACTGCATTTAGAAAAATCGCAATTTGCACCGGCTGAGATTTTTTATTCATTTCAATAGCAGTTTGGAAAATTTCAAAATTTTGCTTAAATTTTTTCCAATTGTCTGCTACATTACCGTTCAGCCGTAGTTCTTCTACCTTCTTAATGTACTCCATATTTTGGTTTATATAGATATAGCGTGTTTTTGGTGGTCTGCCTCGTGGTTTCTTTACTGATCTGTCCAGTCTTTTACTAACGCCCATAACATATGTAAACTTGTTTTCAATCCGTAAACCTTTATTCTTCTATTTTCCACTTTTATCTTTTTATTTGCACACTGTCACTTTTTACGAGACAGTTATTTTCGACTGTTCGACTGCGCCATGTATTAGTATATCTTGGGGCGTTTATAAAAACAACTGATGTGATCGACTCAACTTTATTAGGCAGACTGGACTCTAGCTTACTTTTACTAGATTAGAGAGCTGGAGTCTGCTCCCCTACATCAGACTTACCAGCTCTAATGATTTAAGCAAATCTAAATCTCTACATGCAGTATTCTAAAGCTAACTTATATCTTATATCTAAAATAAAATACGCTGGTGTTTGTAATGTTTGTCTCTTCTGTATATACATTAAACAATTAATAAATTCAAAAAATATACATAGCTGTACCACTTACATACATCCATAATCATTAAAATATTTTCACAAAACTAAAACCGTTGAATGAGAGCACAAAATTAAGACTCTCCGGTCCGATTTATCTAGAGCAGGTGAAAACGTAGCTTTGTTGAGGAGTTTTCCCCACATTTTTTTCTAGAATTGGAATGCAATTTCAGGCTTAGCTTTGATGAATTTAATATATGCCATTTCTGCATTTTCCTGAAATATTCACAAAAACGTACCATTACATCTACCTCCTGTTTGAATTCTGCATGTGACCTAATATGAACCGGTTTCTAAAAATCTTAATTTAAATCTTGGAATGGAAAGTAGTCCATCGTCCTGGTGATCTATTACATAAAAAACAATACTTTTATTTTCTGTGAACTCTACAAGTCTAAGCTCTTGCTACACATGGTTTTAAAAATCCCGGTCTCTATAGTTGTGTACACTTGTAGAAAATCGTAGTAATAAAAGTAGTGTAGTTTCATGCAATAGGCCACGCTAGATGAAATAGAGACCGACTGTATATTTGGTCCATGATAATCCGCATGGTTTTGATGTGAGATCAACGCAGAATCGTCTATTTCAGAAAACAGCTTGCTGCCTCGGTCTAATTCTGTTTTGATTTTCTCCAAGATAACGTAAGTTAGAAAGATCCCCACATATTTGAACTATTCCTTTACTTAAGGTATGTTGTGTACGCCCAATGTCACAACTTAGTAATCGATAGGTCAAATAAAACTTGGAACTCTCAAACCTTAAATTTATTTTACTCAACAATTCGATATCGGCCTCCTACCTCTGTAGATACCATCCAACAGACCGATCGACAGTCTGATCAGTTTACAGAACTGGTCTACCTTTTAAACGGTGGAAAACTGGGATATTGACTTTCCACATGTGGGGCATACGCAATAGGAATTAAGGTGAAAACACTATGATTATGATGTGTGGCGTGCGTTGTATTCATGTGACATGCTCTGCTGTTGTTGCGAAAAGTTAAAAAGTAGACAACTTTTGCGTTCGTTGGCTGCGTGCGATGGGTTCAGCGGATTTATCATTTGGTCAAGTTCCATATAAAAGTAACATTTTAACGGACCTATCAGCGCGTTGCGCACACATCGCCATCATTGGGTCTTCACTTTTATACTGCATATGTAGAGATTTCCAGGAACCTCTTGCAGTACTACTCAGTGTTAGCAAAATGACATAAATGTTAACAGTTTATTTGATTGATTGACAGCCGTCAATCCGAATACTTTTTATATTTCTTTTTCAGTAAGTTTTAAAGTTGGGATTCAAATACATTTCATACGTACTAACACGCAATTAATTGCAATTTTCACTATGAGAATTATTTATTTACTTTAAATGCTAGTCATCAAAGTAAACAGATTGGTTACCGAATAAAACTGTACCACTCATAATTAATGCAAGAGCAAATTCTATATGCTGCCGCAAAACCAAAAAGTCCGACAAATTTTACGGTTTCTATTTGGTTGTATAGTTTTTTCGTGTCTTGCTTCATATGTTTTGAGGCCTTATTTTCCATTATTTATTATTACGAAATCAAAAGAAGCCGACAATTTTCACACTATACCTAAATCCTGTTGGGCATTTGATCCCGATCCCGGAGTCTAATATATCACATTTAATCCTATAAAAAGAACAGTGCATGTGTGAAGTCACAATGAGAACGGTGGACTTATACATATGTGGTAGAATTAAGTGTGGAAATAAGAATTTTTAATTATCACAGGATCTCTGTAGTACATAAGTCATTCTTTGGCTCATGGCTCATAAGCGGTTGGAAAGAGAGACCGTTTACTTTTACTTTTTATTGTAGGTATGTCCATTATGAAACAGTCCGGTCTATCTTAGATCATTTGACATTCAGTTGATTCAATTTGCAAAAATTCTAGAAACTGTAGTTTGGCTAGAAAATTATATATACATATATATTATATTAATGGCCTTTACCGAATGATATATTCCTGGAAGACTGGTTCAATAGCCCCTCCTTTTCAGTAAATATACAATTCATTGCATATTTATTATATATGAATAGCAGCATCAGTCATAGTCTGTGCAACTTTTTAGTGAGTTGTAATAGTAAAAATTTAATTTTATAAAAGGAAAACACAAAACAAATATTATTGTTTCGCTTAACTCACACTATTACTATCCTGTTACTTACAATAAATTCTTTTAAGTTCATATTTGCAAGATATTAAGAAATTTAACCTCAAAACAGACCTGTACCTAGAAACCGATCAATTTAGGACCGCTATAATAAAGTATATCATATATCATAAGTGATACTATAGCTGCTTTAACTGATTATATTCCTGAGACGGTTTTCCGGTGATAACAATAATACAATTTGTACCTAACTGGCTGATACTACATGCATACGACCATATTTACATGTTACAAAGCTCTGTTGTCTGCTGTTTAATTTATAAATCAGAAAAAGCAGATATTCTAAAGAATTATCTAGAAAATAATAGCAATTTACGTGGTCAAAACGCCGCATGATCATAAACGTCCTTTATCAGGTTTTATGATTACTTTCCATTTGGCTAGCATAATAATTTCTCACGATGGATACCTTAGCTGAAAAAAAACCAATTTTATGTTCGAGAAACTTTTACTAAAACCATAAGCGATTAACTTTTAAAGTAAAATTTATTTTTTTCAATTAATGGTAAACAGTAAAATAAAATATTAATAATAGAGCGCTACCAAAGCAGTTTTATTGAACTCCTTAATGTAATCAATTTTAACAGTGTCTGTATAAATCTGAGATCCATTTACTTCATTTTGAGTCAATTTCAGTGCATAGTTATCAATAGTCTGCTTCTGATATCCAAAGCCATAAAAGTAATTACCCAGATCACAAACACTGAAAACGGGATCAAAATTCGTATACGTGCCTTTTTCGATAATTTGGTTTGACCGAATATCAAACTTGTGCTTGATGCCTTTATTAAAGCAGTAGATATAAAAACTATTTCCAAAACATTGTGTATAAGAATGCTGTTGTATTTGTGGATGACAAATATAATGATATTGATTTACTTGATAGGTAGTAGCCGCCCAAGTATGAATTCGTGGATCAAATATTTCTACGTTATTCGAAGCCTTAAAAGCATACAAAACTCCATTCACTACAGTTAATCCGAAATCAACACCTTTCGAGGCCATTTGTGGACCATCACACCATTCTCCTTTGCCTAAATCAAATATTTCGATCGATTTACTTTCAGCTCTACCGCACGCATAGATTTTGTTGTCAAAATACGCGCACGCATGTGAACTTCTCTCGTTTTTCATAGATGGAAATTCATTCCATTCTTGTGTGCTTGGATCGAGATATTCACATTTTGAGCTTTGCATCCCTCCACATATTAAAAAAAAATTTGTGCCGAATTTGGTGTAACTAAAACTTCTCGAAGTATTTTGTCAATTTGTACAGTCGTGCTACCTTTTTCAACCTCTTTAAACATTTTATTTGACGCTAGACCAATTAATTTCCTTTTAGCAAATATAAAGCATGTAGGAGTTTGATTCTTGACTTTTACCTGCGACACGAGATTGTGTTGTTTAACGTAAGTCAATCTTGCGACTTTTTTTAACAACTCGGTATTGTCTAACAAATTATCGTTTCCGAAAATTCTCGAATAAACGTATTCGTTTTTTAACTCAGAAAATTTAAATAAATTGACAACTTCTGAGAACACTTCGGAGAAATTTTTTGTGGAAGTAACTTGATTTACAGCCCAAGTCCAGACATTTTCAAAGATTGTTTGTTCAGGGAATTTTGAATGCAGGCTGTCTTTAGCAAGCAATGTTTTCATTTCCTCAATAGTTACATTTTTTAGAAATGAGTTCTTAAACAGATAGTCAGCTTTACCGATGATATAAGTCAAACACTTATCCTCCAAGCCATAAATCAAATTTACTCTTGCGAGTTGCCAATAAATCACGCAGGTGTGATCATTGATAGATTTGATTAGAGTTAATGAACAGATCTCAACTAATTCCTCCAGCTGATAAATCACTGCATATTTAATAATTCTTTCAACATCTTCGATTTTTTCTTCGAATTCATTGGTGTAGATGAACGTAATTATCTTTTCTAAGACATCTGCAGTTATACCTGGCATTAAAATGGACTTTTCGTATTTTTCTTTCATTGGAGTTGTTAGTAAATCTTTGAAGTAGTTACTTGCAGAGGATAACGCGAATTTGTGCACTTTGATTTCCAGCCCATCTTCACTTTTCACAATCAAATCATAAAATTCATTTTCCTTTCGAAGTTCACTCTGCCGCTTTAAACGATTTTTTGAGAACGCATAATTCCTTTTGGTTCCATAATTTTTCTTTTTTACCTATATAAAAGAAAATTAATACAAAAAATTGTATGTTTCATGTCTGCCGTTACCAGTATTTTTGAGTTGCTTTCCTTTAATGCAAACAATGCTGTTGCATTTTCAGCATCTGATGATAAAATAGTTGAAAATATACAAAACTTATTGAGAATTATTTTGTATTCGCCTGAAATGTATACACAATACTTTCGTAGAAGTTCACTTCAGTAAGTAATAAAAGTGACTAAAAAAGCGCTACAGACTACAGTGCACACCACAAGTAAAATAAAATTCTGCTCAGGCTCATAATTATATTATCGTCGATCAGAAATATCCAACTTGATGGTAACTATATATGGAAAGAAAAGAAAAGGCATGTTATGTACACACACACTATGCATTTTTTTTATATAAAATGAATGCCTTGTACTCTATAGGAGTAACAAGCCATAGCAATGGCACGGCAGGCCCAGCGCCGATTCGATGGCTTGTTTGTTGACTTAATTTTTCCCGATTCAGTTCTGATGTTGGCTGCAGAACTGATAAGAGCCTTAAAGACTCACCCATTGGCATAGCGCAGAACTTGTAATATTCGGCCAGCATAATTAATTTGCTTTTCTATGCCCATCAAGTATCCATATACATTTATAATTATAACCGTGGTGTGGGTTCAAATTTCCAAGCGACCTTCTTCTCCACGTTATACAAACTGCGAGATATACGCAAGCCTAATAAGTGTTGGACACTATATGTGACGTACTTTGTTTTACATGGTATAACTTATGGTGAAAAAAATAAGAAATCATAATGTCGCGCATGTATACTGAAATATTGCAGTTCAATAGAAGGAATAAGAGTTTCAAATTGCGACCACACCCAGAGGAAAATACCCGTAAAAGGATGGTTTTTTCTATAAATTTAATTAATTTTCGCAATCAAAAACGACCCTATTTCCATAGTTTTCAATTTTAAAGCAAAGTGGTTGTCAAATTGTAAGATATGATTGTTATACCCTAGATGAAATCTATAGGGTATACTAAGTTTGTCATTCCGTTTGTAACGCACAGAAATAATGATTGTAGAGCAAAATAGATTATTATTTTGATTTTTGCATGTCCGACGCGACGGTGCGTACGATAAGTCGAGAGGCTGCGTACTAAGAGAGCTGAAATTTCGTACGCAGACTTAAAGATTTAAAAAAAAGTAAAATTAGTTCGAAAATAAGGCAAATCGGGCAACTCCTTCGTGGGGTTGCCATACAAAAATTTCCTTTTCCATTATATATTTGCACACTGCGCGTGAACGCATCAACGTAGGAGAACTGAAAATTGGTACATGGTGCTTTCATAGTAATAGCAAACAAAATTTCAAAAATGGAATAAATCGGGCAAACTCTTCTTGGTGTTGCCAATTAAAAATTTAGGATTTTTACGGATACTGTGAAAACGATCAGTCCCAGACATTTTTAATGTACTAAAAACTTCTTCAGGATATAGTTATGATTCATAGCGAGTAGACGTGCTTGTGTGTCGCTCCTACAGTTACCGCGCTCAAATTTTTTAAGCACATTTGATTCCAGTGAAGTGTTTTCTTATAATATTTTGTTCTATTCTCGATTTTTGTTTTGCTCGATGGCTGGAAAAACTCGACATTATTCAACTAAATCTAACTCTGCACGTGCTGATCCTAAGAATGATTCTCCAATGAATGTGGTTAAGGCTTCTTCCTCTGCTTGCGATCCCCCTTCTGAGGATGCTGCAGTACCTAATTTTACTGCTTTTGAGAATCGTATTATTGACCGCATTGATTCCATCCTGGTGGAAAGCTTGCTGTACTGCGTGCAAGTTTTAACGCAACTTTGGGATTGCGCTTATCAGAATTGGCGGATAATGTGATGAGGACCACTACAGATCTAACCAGGGAAGTCAATGACCTGAAATTAGTCTGCAATAAACTTCAAAGCGAAAACGATGACCTGAAACGATGTAAGCGCTCATCTGATATTATAGTCAGAGGCATTCCAGTAACATCTGGGGAAAATATACAGTCAGTGAGTGCAAAAATTGCTACCGTCATTAAACATCAGCTGTCACCATTTGCTGAGGCCTTTCGACTCCAACCTAATCGTGATAATGCTGCCACTACGTCATCTAATGGTAACAGGCCTGCTTGCCCACCCATTGTTTTATGTCTATCTTGCCCACTGGAACGTAAAAAATTTTTAAAATTGCTGAAAACACATGGTAATATACAGCTAGCAGATCTGCAAGCGGGTTTTTCTTCTAATTACCCAATTCGAATTCACGAGAGTTTAACACCGAAAAATAACAAAATTTTTCAAAAGGCGTTGCAGTTGAGAAGAATGAATAAAATTTATTATGTATTTACAAGAGATGGTCTGGTGTATATGATTCGTGCTGAATCGGATAAAGCGATGCTTATTACTGAACTTACCCAGCTAGAGTGATGTGGAGCACATATGTATATTGTGTAATTTTTATTCTATTTTTTTTCTCTCTTTTTTCTTTGTACATATTAAGTATACATTTGATCTTGAAATTCTTAGTATTTAGTAATTTTCTTTTTCTTTCATACATTTCTATTAGTATCACATTCTTGAATTCTTGAATTTATTAAATATTTAATATTCTTTTTCTATTCCTTTTTTTTTAGTTTTGCATACAATCGGGATGTCCATTGATATTTGTATTGATCTAATTTTTAGTTTTGCTGAGATACTCTGCTGTAGCCTACATATGCTCTGCGGTGGGTGATACTCTGTCTCCTTTGAACAAAATGAGCGCTGTTCTCAATATCTTTTCCAAACAATCTGAGGGATTCAAAATTTGTGCATTTAATGCGCGTAGTTTAAATAATAAAATTGATCTTCTTAATAACATTTTTGATACATGCGCTTCTGATTAGTGAAACTTGGCTCAAGCCTCATATACTCAACAATGCTGTATCTATTCCTGGTTTCTCAATCTATAGGAATGATCGCTTGGATAGGATTGGTGGTGGTGTAGGCATTTATGTACAATCCTCTCTCAAAACTTCTGTCTTAGCCATCTCCTCACCAGGTGCTACATTTGAATTTGTATGTGTAGAAGTTAATACTGGCGTAGATAAGTGTATTCTGGTTGCCGTTTATTGCCCCCCTAATGGTTTTAAAGAGGATACATTCAGGCAGGTAAGAATGAGAACATATTGTTACGAGCGTGGCCTTAGTTCGTTATTTAAAACACAATATTTCAGATATGATTCAAAAGTTCTTTCTTTATTTAACTTTACTGTTTACTCTCACAAATTCACAAATAATTATCAAATCAACTCTTTATTTAGTACTGTACTTCTAATTATCGCAATCCAAATAGTTTACTTCGTTCACTTTTCACTTCGCTGTCTGAAATAATACTCCGCCTCCTAGCTGTCAGAGCGCCGTATTTATACTCTACGAATTATTCTAGAACCTTACTGAATATTCCGTTTTCCGAACCCAAAGTTTACTAAGATGACACTAACCTAAAGTTGATTCCATTCCTAACAGATGTCGCTTGATTCACTTTGTGGCACGTAACACTGTCCCCTTCTTAAAAGTTTTGTTCGTCCCGAACAACAGATGGTCCACGGTCTTGGTGCTCTCCGTATTGACCCAAGCGATCTAGATGAACGATTTTTCTTTTGCATCTTGTACCGCGCTGATTCTTGTATGGCATACGGTCTCTTCCAGTGTTGTGGTAACTTTGGAGAACGTCTCGTGGCCTCGTGCACATCAGCTAATCGTTGTCTGAGCTTTGTTACGTAGTCTTCTGGTAACTTTTGTTCGCCTTTGGGTATACCAAACTTGAGGTCGCTAGGTAAGCGCATTTCCTTTCCGAAAATGACCTTAAATGGGCTTTGTCTGGTCATATTGTAAACAGCTAATATATAAGCCATTAGAAATATAGGAATATGTCGAAACCAATCGTGTTGATTATAGTTGAAGACCTTCCTGAGATGTTTGATTAATGTTCTGTTGAAACACTCTTCCATGCTTTGATTTTTCTTTCGTCTTTTATCTTTGATTCCTTTCTCCTCAAATTTTTTGCCCTTTCGATTGCCGTTGTCATACTTTTCATTGCCGCCTTTGCGCTTCGTATTATCATCATCGTCAGAAACTTTATCTTAACCTTTTCCGACCTTCATTATACCCTCATCATCGTCATTATCAGCATCTTTAGACCCTTTACTTTTCGTCTTTTTCTTTTTTTCATTGTCCTCGCTCTTGGATTTCTTTCCTTTCTTCTTTTTACTTTTATCACCGTAATCATCATCATCTTCTGATTACTTTCCTGTCTTCTTTCGACTTTCGTTATCATCATTGTAGTCATCGTCATCTTTTTCTTCCATCCGTCCGGAATGATTCCATTCAGGATTGCATGGACGTTGTGAAAAAGCTTCTGCATATCCGTGGATACGTCCTTTGCGGTATGGGATTTCAAAGTCATGAGGTTGCAGTCTAGTCTCTCCACGGAAAGCTTGCTCTCTAGCTCGCCATCTTCTCCCTTCTTCTTCTGTTGTTTGCATTCGTCCTCGTTTCCTACAGTCGTTTTGCAGGTGTCCCAGTCTACTACATTTCCAGCATCGAATGACACCACGCGAAGGAGTGGTCTCTGATGACGGTATTCTGCTGTGATTCTGCTGCCCAGCTCGATATCTTTGCCCAGCTCGATATTTCTGCCCTTCTTCTAGCGCTTTCATTCGTCGGCGTTTTCTGCAGTCCCTTTGGAGGTGTCCTGGTCTATTACAATTCCAGCATCGCAGAATACCACGTGAAGAATTGCTCTGTGATGGCTGCATTCTATTACAAGTACATTCCTCCACCGAAATTTCTCTCACTCGTACTGTACTTCGAGAAGCTTGCCTGGCAGATTCATACGCTAATGCATACGCTAGTGCTTCTGCTGTTGATTTCTTTCCTGCTAGCCTTAACGCTTGTTGTAAATTTTGATCTGCAATGGCGTTCACAAATGCTTCTGTTGCCACTTCATTAAGGAAATCCGCATTTACGCTAGAGTACGAA
Source organism: Dioctria linearis (assembly GCA_963930735.1). NCBI lineage: Eukaryota > Metazoa > Arthropoda > Insecta > Diptera > Asilidae > Dioctria > Dioctria linearis. The sequence goes on from OZ005742.1 coordinate 220,111,841, forward strand.
AGATAAGCTAATCTTTCCACATCAGCCTGCAGTTGTTGTTGTAGTGACTCGCCATGCTTTTAAGTCCTGCTGCGTAACTGCAGGCGATATACTTGCTGCATGTGTTCATCTCCATAACGTAATTCTATCGCCTGTACTAGTGAAATGTAATCACGTTGCTTTTCAATCTGAATAGTTTGTAATAACTCTGACGCAGGACGTCGAAGGGCTAATACCAGAGCTGTAGCTTTGTCTGCGTCATTCCATCCATTTACTTCGGAAGCTGCCTCAAACTGTCTCTTGAAAATATGCCACGAATTTTGTCCATCAAATATTGGAGGTTTCATTCTGCCTGCACCGGATATTTCAGTTCCTTCGTGCGAGATTGTCGGTACTTCATTCTGTCCAAATCTGCTTTAAAGTTGTCAAGCTTCTCCGTAACATTTTGTTGCACTTCCGACACTTGCTGTTGAACTTCCAGCACTTCCTGCTGGATTCCTTCAATTTTTACATTTTGCTCGTCTAATGAATTTTTAAGAAAAGTTTTCTGTTCCTCCAAACAGGTTTCTAGACAATTCTGCAAGGAACACTTTTGTTCATCCCAACGGGCTTCTAGAGAATTCTTTTGTTCCTCAAAAGCATTCTTTTGTTCCTCAAGGGCATTCTTTTGATCGTCCAAACGGGCTTCTAGAGAATTCTTTTGTTCATCCAAACGCGCTTCTAGAGAATTCTTTTGTTCCTCAAAAGCATTCTTTTGTTCATCCAAACGCGCTTCTAGAGAATTCTTTTGTTCCTCAAAAGCATTCTTTTGTTCCTCAAGGGCATTTTTCACTTGCAGGGTTGAAAACTCCATCTTGGTCATTAAAGTACCCAAAAGCTGTTCTATGTTCATCGCAGGCTCTTCTTCAGTTGCTGGTTCTTCCTCGAAAACGTATGTATCAGGATTCTTTTCTTCCTCTATCAACGCTTGTCTAAGTCGCTCGACTAGAACATTCTTTAGACCTGTCTTTTGCAATGACCGCTTCATCAACTCCACTTTCAATTCCTGTATGTGAAGCTCCTCTAGTTTGCGTCCCATTCTTGCGCGATTTCACAAAATTAATCACTCTTTGAATTTCAAATTCAAATGCCACCACTTTATTTCGCGATTTTATTTTACTTCTGACACCAGTTGTTACGAGCGTGGCCTTAGTTCGTTATTTAAAACACAATATTTCAGATATAATTCAATAGTTTTTTCTTTATTTAACTTTACTGTTTACTCTCACAAATTCACAAATAATTATCAAATCAACTCTTTATTTAGTACTGTACTTCTAATTATCGCAATCCAAAAAGTTTACTTCGTTCACTTTTCACTTCGCTGTCTGAAATAATACTCCGCCTCCTAGCTGTCAGAGCGCCGTATTTATACTCTACGAATTATCCTAGAACCTTCCTGAATATTCCGTTCTCCGAACCCAAAGTTTACTAAGATGACACTAACCTAAAGTTGCTTCCATTCCTAACAGATGTCGCTTGATTCACTTTGTGGCACGTAACAATATGCTCGATCGACGCTGATTGCTTGAATGAACATTTCACCTCCATGTCTCCGATTAATCAGTCTGCTGGTCAGGGCCGGAATCAAGAACTGACTATAAGGCACAATGAAGGGTTTGCATTCCGCTGCACTGATCATTTTGAAGTATTTTCATCCTTAATGGCAGTGAAATCCACTGCAACCGGCCATGATTTAATCCCTCCAAAATTCATCAAGTTAATTGCTCCCTTCATTGTTGGTACCTTAGTCACACATCTTTAATGTTTGCCTTACCACATCGCAGTTCCCTACTATTTGGAAAAGAGCTCTTATTATCCCAATCCCTAAAAAATCTATAGCCTCTTCTGAGAAAGACTACCGACGAATCAGTATACTCTGCTATTTCAGTAAGGTGTTCGAGAAAATAATATATAACCAAACTGTTAAGTTTGTTGACCGGAACAAGTTCTTATCGCCTTGGCAATCTGGGTTCCGTAAAATGCACAGTTGTGAAACAGCTCTATTAAAAGTAACATCTGATATTACTGAAGCCCTTGATCAGGATTTCCTAACGATACTTGTTCTGCTCGACTTTAGTAAAGCATTTGACTCTGTCGACCATACTCGCCTTCTTTATAAACTTGCAAGCAATTTTAATTTTTCTTCATCTGCTGTTAATCTCATTGGGAGGTTCCTTTCACATAGACAACAAGCCGTTAAAGTGCGTAATATAATATCGCAGTTTCGCTCTACTGAATGTGGTGCTCCCCAAGGCTCGATTCTCGGTCCTTTCCTTTTTAGTTTATTTTTAAATGATCTTCCCAATGTTGTCCAGGACGTATCTATTCATCTCTATGCTGACGATGTGTAGATTTACTTCAGCAGACCAATTGGGTTACAAGAGGACTGCATTGCTCGTATAAATGAGGATTTGCATCGCATATCTGAGTGGTCACTTGAAAATGGGTTGATTTTAAATGCCAATAAGTCGTGTTGTATGCCTATCTATAGAAATGCTCTTGAAACATCTGATATGCCGCCTATTTTACTTAATAATGTTATCTTACCGTATCAAAACTCAGTCAGAAATCTAGGTGTTGAACTGAATTCTAGGCTTTCCTGCTGTAGTCATATCACCAATATTATTTGCAGAGCTTATGGGTCCTTGCGCCAATTATGGGTCCATGGATATCTTCTCTCTACTGAGATGCGCATGAAATTAGTAAGAACTCTTATTGTACCTCATTTCATGTACGGTACCATATTATTTCCAAAGTTAGACTCAGAAGACTTATAGTTGCGTTTAATGATACTCACCTTGAACATCGTGATCTGTTGTTTTTGTATAAATTACTATTTAATAAGTGTCCCGAATATCTCTACAAGAAATTAAGATTTATGCATTCATCCAGAAGTATTGGTTTTCTTCTTCCTCGATGTAACTCACATTATGGGGAACGCTCTTATGTTGTTCAAACCCTACGTAAGTGGAATCTACTGCCGTTTGACCTTAGGGCGGTGGGCTCTAGCAGAGAATTCCTTCAGCGATTAAAGTCATTTTCATCTAATTAGTGTACATCCTGGTTCGTCGTTTCTGCTATTTTATTATACTTAGTTAATTTTTATTCGATCTTAATTTTTCATCTTTCTTATTTGATTGTTTTAATTTTTACTATTATTATATACTTTTCTTTCTTTTATACATATATGTACTAAAATCTCTTTGCAGTAATTAGGTTTGTTCTGCTTCCTATTTGATCATTATATTCTCATTTCAATTTTATATATATATCGTTAGTCTTTATTGGTTTTTCTGTATATTCAAATTCCACCTCTTATCTGTATGTTAACAAGATTATGTAATCTTTATACAGTAGCGAGCAATAAAAGTATTATTATTATTATTATTATATAAAATCATATAAAATTGGGAACAATCATTTTTTCTATTCCACTAACCGTTTTAGAAATATATGCGAAAAACCACTCAAATAGGTGACCATACAAAATTTTATACGGGCATTCATCCAGAGGTCTTAGACCAATTTAATTTAAGCTTTTTTACTTGTTTATATCTAGATATTAGCTGTGAAATCAACTTTTCACCTTTAATTTAATAACTTCTACTGTAAAATTTAATGGTTTATATTCTAGTGTTTCTTCAAGAGAAGCTGTCATAATTACAACACTATATGATTATTTCCACTGGAAAAATTATAATTTCTAACATGAAGTAATAAATTCTACGCTTCTTTTTCCATTTTCCTCTAATAATATAACGTTGAGTATGTTACCTTCTACGAATTGCAAGTGAAATTATTTCCACGATGATAAATGTGCGATTTAAGAGTATGCTATGAAATTTCTGGAAAGATTGGAATCATCTGAATATATAAAAAAAATTGCCGCATTAACGTTACATCATCACTTGAGAACAGCTCGACCGGTTTGGCTAATTTTTTCTCCTTGTGTTCGTAATTGTCAGGTCAAGGTTTTTATTAGTGTTGCCATACATTGTTTTAACTATAAGTTTTCAAACTGCCTGAGAACGCGTCGTGGTGGAGAGCTCCAATTTTATACACTGCATTTTCATATAAATTGCCAATATCGGGCGATCTCTTTGTGGTGCTGCCATACAAATCTTCTGTTTTTCACTATATATTTGGGTACTGCCTCACATGACGATGTAGAGAGCTCAAATTTGGTACACCTGCTTTTAAAAAATGTGTAAATTTATGTCTAAAAATGGGATCAATCGGGCAACTCCTTCATGGGGTTGCCATACAAAAACTGCGTTTTTAACTATGTATTTCGGAACTTCCTGAGAACACGTCCACGTAGAGAGCTAAAATTGTGTACATAGTGTTTTCATAACAATGGTTAATAAAATTTCATAAATGGCCTAAATAGAGATACCCCTTCTTGTTGCTGTCATCCAAAACCTTGGTTTTTCACTATATACTTGGATCTAGCTGAGAGTCGTCGAGGTGGAAAGCTCATATTTTGTACACGGCGGGCGTTTTAAAAATAAGGGAAAATACGGGTCCAAATGTGGGGCAAACCAGTCAACCCTTTTTTTGGTATTGCCATTGAAAAATTTGGTTTTTCACTATATATTTGGCCACTGCCTCATGCGTCGACGTAGAGAGCTGAAATTTTGTACACGGGCCTTTTTAAAAAAAAAAAGAAAATTTAAGTTGGAAAATGGAGCTCCGTAGGGTTTTCATACAAAAATTACATTTTTTACTGTGTATTAAGCACAATCTACTACACATATGAACGTATGCATGCACCCAAATACACGTGCTTACACACACACGCGCAATTTCCAGACCCAGAGCGAAACCCTACAGGACGGAATCGAGCGATTGAATCAGATGGTAACTTAGGTATGATGCATCTGCAACAAGGCTATCCCTTTTCTCACCGGCACCCATTTAGGTATCTATATCACCACCGGGCAAGGCCGACGGGCTGCCGTAGCTACGAATATATTTGTAAATTTTTAGCTTTATTTATGAGAATATTTAATTTTTTAAAAAACATGTACGTACATATTGGTGTATAAAGGATTCTATATTTAAAGTACATACAACGTTTGACAGAGTTGTCAACTTTGTGAGTGTTGTTAAAATGCGAAAATTTTAAAGTTTTGTGGACAGTTATCTTGTTGAAACTGTATAGGACTCTTTCAGTACACGGTTTTTTGCATAAACAACATTTTGAATAGCTTCAATTGCTTTTTGAAGTTCTACCAAACACAGGAATCTAGTTTAACTTATTTGAGTTATTAATAAAGTGATTTAGCATCTTTCTTGATAACGTCACAGTCTATTCCGTAAACAAAATTTATATAAAAAGTCTAGTATTTTCACATGTTTTTGGATATTTCAAGTTAAATATAAAAAAGATTTTGAAGCATGTGTAAATAAGTTGCTTCCTTTCCTAGATTCTGCTTGCCTTCTTGTATGCGATCTGTTTGATTATATGATTTTATATATTAGAGCTAAAGAGCTCAATCTTTAAAAAAGGCACCAAGTTGGAGCCAAAGGCTCAATATCTGGTGTTTATATATAGATATCTTTAATAAGAGCTGAAAGGCTCATTACCTTCGATATCAGCCATGTTGGAGCTAAAGCTCAATATCTGGCAATTGAATAAAACACACCGAGAGTTGCTGGTTAAACTCTGAATCTTTATTCCACATTGCACTTAATATATATTTTTTAAAATTGCTTACATCGCTAAAACCTTAATACAAAATATCGTTTCTCATGAGAACTATTCTATATTACAAATAGTATTACAAAATTGATTACCTTGCTCATATTAGCAATATCGATCAAAAATATATGTTATCGATAAATGCATATACATTAACCCCTACATGAACAAGCGTAGCATTGCTTAGATGCTTACTTTGCAAGCTTTTTCTTATTCAACAAATGGTAAGTGGATATGACACAGTTATCGATTGCGTCATTGAGCAAATTACTTTTTCTTAAGTTTACTGAGTAATGCATTGTATGCATCATCACGGTGGAACGGTGACCAGTGGTGATCATATTGCATTTTTACAACTTTCTTTCACTTAGCGTAAATTTATGAATGGATCGTAGAATGGTGCATGGCTATTCCGATCATATTTCTTTTTCTTTGTTGTTATTTACCTTTGCTTGTTATGTTTCCTTACAGTAAAAAGAGAAAAAAAAGGTTTTTATTATAGAGAAACATTTTTTTTTGTTTGCTTATATAAGTGCAATAGGCAATTTGCATATAAATGACTTAATATGTATATACATGATTTTGATACAGATGACAACACTATCTTTAATTAATCAATTACTTCACATTTTTAAAGAGTTATAATGTTTCTTTATAATTATTAAAGTTGTTTGAATGATATGTACATTCATATACTACAACACGTACTATAATAAATGTCGGATGTCGATAACATAGTTCATAGTATTCTAATGAAATGGTATGCTATTTAAAAATTTTTATTGGTTATACATAAGTTATCTATGTTCTAATGTAATGGTATTTAAATTTTAATCTTTTTATTGGTTATGAGTTATCTTTTTTAGCCTATTCTTATGTATTTTCTTTCTTTTATTGTCAATATCTAAGTAGACATTCACTCCTGCTATTTCTTTTACTTCATATGGGCCTTTATAAGGGCTTTCACACTTTCTTTTATCTTCTCTCTTTAGAAGTTCAAAATCTTTTACTTTTATTTCAATTGGGTTTATTACTTTATCTAATTTCTCTTTACGTTTTGTTTTTGCTAAGTCTAATAATATTCTAGCTCTATTGTGTGCTTGTGTTAACCTAAATTTTAGTTCTTTTGCGTAATATTCATAATTGTATATAGGCGAATTATCATTGAAATCTACATCGTCCGCTAGGCTAGCGAGTTTCCCAAAGACTAGTTCGTATGGAGTGTAACCCGTATCGGAATGTGGTGTCGTATTATAACAAAAGGTATAGTACGGTATCCATTCATCCCAATTGTATTCCTGTGTGAATGATAGAAGATATTCACTTAGGACTCTGTGGTTTCTCTCAATTGAACCTAATGTTTGGTGGTGATATGGTTTAGATGTTCTGTGCTCTATTTTCAAGTATTTGCATATGTTGGTGAATATTTCATATATGAATTCCGTTCCCAAGTCTGTTTTTATCGTATTGAAGGTACCGTATCTTAAAATGAATTTTTCAACTAATATGCTCTGGCAATTGTAATTGCCTCCTTGTTCTCCAATGGTATAGCTTCAATATACTGGGTCAGTTCACACTGTATGGTTAGTATGTATCGAAATTCTTTTGAAATTTTTAGTGGACCAACAGTATCTACAGAGATTACTTCGAAACTTCTTTTTGGGGTATCCGTTATTACTAATTTTTCTCTAGTGTGTTTTATGATTTTATTCTTTGCACACAATTTACATCTGTTTATATAGTCTTTAACCATCTTCTTATTTAGATTTTTCCATATGTATCTTTGTTTTATCTTATTTATCGTTCTTTTGACACCTTAGTGTCCGCCATGTGGTGAGTTGTGGAATTCATTGATTATATTATTCTTCATTTTAATGTCTTTTATTTGTATGGGAGTTTTATATATTATAATTTTTAATTTTGTTTGCCTATTATTCTCATTTATATTTTGTTTCTTATTTTGCTGCAGCTTGTTAAATAACTTTTTAAATTCGTCGACGTTGATATAAAGAAATAAGATGTCATCTTTCGCTAACGATAGTGACTCTGTTTTCATTTTCTTCATTTTCGAAATCAGTGTCTCCAAGATCAGACCTAAGTCGTGATATGGATTATTGCTGAATTCGACTATCACTCCCTTATTATTTATTATTATATTTGGCAAACTATTATTTCCTTTTTGTAGCGCTTTATTCTTGTTAACCTCAAATTTTAACTTTGGTATCCTCCTTACTTCATTATTGGAAGTGCATTCCCATGCATAAAGGTGATCAGTCTCTATGTTAGTTGGGCTGCTATCCTGGGGTTTCTTCTTGTTAATTTTGTCTATTTTGTTGGACATTGCTCTTGTAGTTACTTTTATACTTGCTGTGGGAATCATTGCTCTTAATATATCAGAATCGATTTTTATTCTTGATAAGGCATCGGCATTCGCATTCATTTTGCCTTGTTTATAATTAATTTCGAAGTCGTAGTCGGCTAGATCTAATCTTATTCTTGTTAATTTGGAAGATGGATTTCTATGCGTAAAGAGACTTACTAAAGGTCTATGGTCTGTTACCACGATAAATTTTCTACGATATAAATAAGGTCTAAAGAAATTTATTGCCCAATGAATGGCTAATAATTCTTTTTCAATAATTGGTTTATTAAGTTCATGCTTTGTTAGCGTTCTGCTAGCATATGAAATTGGTAAATCTGATCCTATGTCAGCATGTGATAATACCGCTCCAAGAGCAAATTGTGAAGCATCTGTTGTTAATATAAATTTTTCGTCAAAATTGGGGTATTGTAATATTGGTGAATTTGTTAATTTTGACTTTAAAAATGAAAATGCTTTTTGACATTCATCTGTCCAATCGAAAATTGTGTTCTTTTTCGATAGAGAATTTATTTGTCTTGCTATTTCAGCGAAGTTTGGAATGAATCAGCGTCTATTCACTCACGTTTACATGCGCGATGCAGAAGAGGCACATGATGTAGACGACAAAAATAACACACTGACTTCTTGCCTCTCTATCGTTTGACTTTTCTCGGCGTTTACTTCATAAAAACTTTCGCAATCCTCGCCACAGTTATTCTCCATTATATGCTCTATCTCAACAGGCTTTTACTTCGCCTATTTCATGAGTAATTCGAGGATTGCCGCGATAGCCTTACTTTGATGCCTCTGACTAATGCTGAAGGCAGAAACACATCTATGCCTCCAGGCTTCCTTAACGTGTTGTAAAAATTTCCAGCACGGTTTTCTAATGGCAGAAACACATCCAGGACTCGAGGCTTCCTCGAGGCGTTGTCAAAATTTCCAACAGGGGTTTTTAAATGATGCAACACAAAACCAAGCCAGCAGCTAGCTTCAAGGCCTAGCTCAATGTTGGAAATTTTTCTGTCTCAGGCCTGCTTCAGCCAACAGGATATACATATTATCAAAATTACAATGACAGCACCGAGCCCAGTGTATAATCTTGCGACGAACTGCGAGGAAGGCTGAGGCTTGCTTGGATGTGTTGCTGCCTTAAACGAGGCAACAAAAAAACAAGCCGAGCAGCTAGCTTAAAACCTCTCGCAAGGTTCGCTTAGTTCAACGTTAGAAATATTGCGCTCTTAGGCCTCCTTTTCTCAACACATATTTTTTAAATGTGAGAATAATAATGATAGCACCGAGTATGTGTGGTAATTTTTTTTTTTTTCAATTCTCTGAGGTAAAAATTAAAGCAAGGAAGCATGGGAAGGCGCAAACCTGAGGCTTGCTTGAATGTGTTTCTCCCTTAAATATATCTCTTCATTGATCGATTACGCGAAATTTTTTCATAGATTATCTTAGCGAAGCTTGTCGATAGGGTTTGATATAAGCATCGAATGAAGCGCTGCATGAAGCACAAAAGAGAACATATGGGTAAGTATTGAAAGAAGCGTCAATGATAAACCAAGTGACGCAGGCGATGTGATGTGTTACTTGATGTTTATACCGGCGACATATACCCTGCTACGATTGACACGACGCTAACTGTTATTCTTACGTCCTGCTTAACTTAACGCTTCCTTTGATTATGAGTTCCACGCTTCCTTGACTTGCCCTCTGGTCTCGATGATACCGAACTCACAATGCAGAGTGAAGCAGAGTGAGTTTTAAATCCAGAACGAAGGTACTCCCATGCAGCACAGGGTAAAATTAAAACTTTGAAATTAATATAACAAAATGCCATAACAACGCAGACACTACGAAGGAGAAAATAGGTGTCGTTGTCACAATAAGAAATTCAAAAACGGAGACACCTTGGGGTGATTCTTATCTTTTGTCGTACTTTAACGTCAGAATATACGACAAAATGAAATGAATTTTCCACTGCTTTTTTGTGTTATTATTCACGTCAGCGAGTCTTGCACTTCATAGAATGAACTGAAAATCACATTTCAAATTCAAAAATATTATTTCTAATTTAAGCACTTGTATTGCTCTAAGTTGGGGGGGGGGGAAGTAGTCTGTGGAGCGCAATGCTGGACAAGAGGAAACCATGCATACTTGATAGATGGAATTTGTTGGTTTGTTGATTTGGTGTTTATGGTGGTATGAGCGTTTTGATGTTTTGTAGATCGCTTTGGCATCTCCCACGAGAGTACGTACAGTAGTGTGGTATAGTTAGCTGAGTTCTATGGGCACGAATTGCTACTTCTCACGGCGAGGTAACTTTACCTTAGTGAAATTGAAATTGAGATTTCTGGCTGTGTGGGTACTGTATTAGATGCTAGGCAGATGGCCCACGATGCAATTGAAGTTATGTACTCAGGTAAGTCAGAATAATAAAATCTTAGACATAGTGGTGCGAGGAGTGAGATGATGAATAAGTTAATGAATAACGGAAATCAGGTATGTATGTTAGTATTGCTTATATGGTTAGTATGCATGGTCAGCTATATGATCCAAATGGTGAATCACGAAGCCTATCCAGACTGAATTGGGCACATCTTAACCTTCACGTGGTCCCCTATGACAGCTACATAAGGGTTGTATTACCTGTATAGGCCATGTACGATTCTTTTGACGCTGCTAATAAAATCTAGGCCAGAACGGAGTTACCAGTACCGTTTAAAAAAGATATCTAGCATGAAAAATTGAAACTGGGAGTATTCATGGTCTGTTGATCATGCTTTACGAAAGCCATACCAAATGGGCGGCCCGACATTGGCTAACTTGGTACTACGGAGTTAGAGGAGCCCTGGATAACAAGGTTTTATCCACCTCAACTTGGGATGGCCCCTTTATGGGAGCATCGTAGTGGCTGTGGTATAGGATGCCGTGACCTGAGATCGGCAGAGATGGGATAGGTCTCGCTTCTACCAGTAAGTTGATGTCATGTCATGCTTATTTGGCATACTGGTACTCGTTGTTTCTACACGAGGAATCTGATTGATATTTACAATCCGTGCATGAAGAATGCCGTGAGATTAAGCCATACTTGGCAGATGCTCACGTAAAATCCTGACAACTTTCTGCTCTAAGTTGGTGTAGGATATCCATTTAAGATTATTTTATAATTATGGCACAGCCTCGTTGGCAGTTGACTACTTTGTCGTACTTTCAGGCGTATATTCTGACATTTATTCATTGTAAATTAATTTTAGTTCAGTTTGTGGTTGATGAAAAGCATAAATCAAAATGAATACGATGAATATAGCAGTACGACAAATTCGTGGTGAAATGTCAAAATATGTGGCTAAAATATACGCCTAAGCTACGACAAAAGATCAGAACCAGCCCAAGGTTGCACCATCAGATTTCTTCGAAACTAGATAAAAATTAACGTATTTTTTTGTTATTTAAATAATGAAGTTAGGAAAAAATTCCTTTTATTTTATTAATAGTATCCATAAAAAATATTAAATCAAGAAAGAACATGACATCTTGTTAATTATAATAAAAATTTGTATCAAACTTTTGTCACGCCATCTACTTATTTTTAAGCATTCGGAAATGGCATCATGAAAATAGGAATAGAACCTATTTTTATGCAGCTCCACTCTCGTTTACTTAGAGTTTCCGCTCTATGCAAGTCTTCCCTGCTTTTCATTGTCAAATTGGCGCTAACTTCATTTCTTGTTTTGATGCTATTCCCGCTGATTTCTTTGACACTGCGACGCTTTAGTCGATACTTAAATCGACCACAAATGCCTTGCCCGATTATGTGTTTGAGTTTGTTTTTCATACAAAAAGTTCTCACTCCCACATGAATTCAAAATCTTTCAAACCTGACTAAATATAGCAGTTGATTTCAGTATCGTTTTTTTAACTCCAAATATATTTTCTGTACCTAATACCAAGTATATTTGGAGTTAAAAAAAACAATGCTCAAAAAAATTCTCTCTATGTAATCATATCGATTCAACTTCAGAACTTCAGGTTCAATGAGAGTTTCCGCGTTTTTCTTTTAATATCAGACTGGTTCAGTTCGTTAATTATTTGCTACTTAATCTGCAGAACTGTACATTCTCTCCCTTAAAACAATATTTCCGTACTATTATAATATTATCAGGGTATTCATGTAAATCAATGATTCTTGCTTTCCCAGTTCCATTTTGATATTCCATAAGCAGAACCAATAAAGTGTATGAGAGCTAGTTGTATCTCATTATGAATGTATAAAACATGCTTTATATGCAAGGTCTGAAGAGGACTTAAGCATGTCTGGCGCCAAGAGAAATATGCATATATAGAAAATCGGCGACAGAACTATGCAACGCAGCCAAGAAGCATGTGAAGGCCATAGTAGAAGTTATATGAATAGAAAAGTTTATGAGATTGGCGTCTAGGCTGGGTATGATTCTTGAAAATTGTTAACAAAAAGCAATAATGTTGATGATGACGTCAATGAAGGATGATACAGAGAATCGACATAATCCTCTTAACTTATTCGATAGATAGATTTGAGGTTTGAAGGAATGAAATGAAAGACTCTAGAAAATGTCGTTCAAATGTTTTATGTTTATACCGGAGAATCCTTGACAAAATTCTACAAATAGTGATAAATCACGACCTCTAACACTCTCTATCTCCCTTTCTGCCTCTCTGTTTGTCTACCCGGAAAAGTCAATTTGCCTACATTAATGTTGGATATATCATTCATCAAATATACTTACACTTATCACTTAGAGGTTGTAAAGAACAGATGCAATTCGAAATTTGAATATTCCAAAAGGAGATTGTATTCACGACTGAACCAAATGTGATTTTGATTGGAGAATTTTACAATCTTTGCAATAAAACGTGTTGAAGAAATAGGATGAAACTGACTTGTGAGTAGAATATTTAAGCAAGTAACATCAAAGAAGATACATATCTACATACTCTGAAGAGCAATTGGGCCGGCTGCTGAATATATTCGGATTCAGGATAAAAATGGAGCCCTGTTGACGTGCGACCAGAATGATAATAGCTAAAATAGTCTGCAACAGTTGGCTAGCGATTCCTGAACGTTCTCAAGGATTCCTTTCTTATTTAAGTTGAAAATATACAAAATTCGTGCTCAGAATTTTAGCAATATTAAAACTTAAAAGATAACAACAAATTGACAGAAACCTAGTTCAGATATAGAAAAAAAATCTTACTGTGGTGATGGGTTAGTGAATGTATGTAAGTAGGTTTATATAATTCAAAATATTTAGTTTCAATGATAATTAAATGACAACTTTAATTGTTCTCAAGTAATTCATTAATTAAAATAAAGTAAGAAAAAAACGAGTTTTCAAACAAAACTGAGGCCAAGCCGCATGAAAAAGTAGAAAATAAACTTTTCTTCAAACACAGAGGGGGACTCAGATTTTTTGATTGGGACATTTCTCTTGAATATTATTTCTCCTCATGAATCAAATCACTTATTACCTCTGATTGATCATACTGAAATATATCGGCAATTCTAGCGAATAAAATCTGAGTTATGGAATGTATCGTTTTCTCCCTTTTTATACCCTAGATGAAATCTATAGGGTATACTAAGTTTGTCATTCCGTTTGTAACGCACACAAATAATGATGGTAGTGCAAAATGGATTGGACACCCCCGGATAAAATTAAAAGTTATTTTGATTTTTGCATGTCCGTCGGTCCGTCCGTCCTTCCGTGCGCACGATAACTCGAGAACGCGTTCACCTGAAAAGCTGAAATTTTGTACACGGACATTAAAAAAAAAAAGTAAAATTAAGTACGAAAATGAGACAATTCGGGCAACTCCTTCCTGGGGTTGCCATACAAAAATTTCGTTTTCCACGATATATTTGGACACTACCTGAGAACACGTCGACATACAAAGCTGAAGTTTGGTACATTGTGTTTTCATAGTAGTTAATAGCAAAGCAAATTTCAAAAATGGACTAAATCGGCAACCTCTTCTTGGTGTTGCCATATTGTGATGGCCCAATATACGGAAGATTCTTCCAGCAGCCAAGGGCGCATTCTAGCGAAATAATCAGCAATTGCTAAACAATACCTCGCATGGTATTGTTCTGCAACTGTCGGTTGTTTTGCTGATTAGCCCAACAGCTGGCTGCGATGAGCGCTTAGTGGAGCAATCAACGATTACGATAACAATTAACCTACCATAGTAATTGTTATGTAAAGCGATTGTTTACTACTAAGCGACTCAGGTGCTGCAACCGGTAGAACAAACGACAAGGTTGTTGTCGTTTGTTTACATCCGCGTTGTGAGCAAAGAAAGTACTTCCGAATATCTGGGCATAAAAGACCAATGACTGGTCTGGCGAGTGCCGTTTAATTATCAGTCATCGCAGTATCATGTTTCGGGTCGGGTTAGTTGTAAAGTAAAATAAGATAGGTCAGTGTTGTACAAAGTAAAGCTTTCTGTCTAAAACAGTTCGTGTGTTTTGATTTATTAAAGAAGATTTTCGTTGTGTGATTGCTTTGGCACACGACATTTGGCGCAGCCGGTTTAAAAAGGTGTTGTGTTTTTAAAATTTATATATATATTGGGAGTTATGCTTTTTTAGCTGCTCCATTTTTTTTTTGGGAGTTATGCTTTTTTAGCTGCTCCATTTTTGTTAGTTGTGGGAGTTCTGCTTCTTTTAGCTGCTCCATTTCATTTTAGCTGCTCCATTTCAGGTTAATTAAGAAGTGTTAGATTTAGTGTGTTATAGGATCTTTCAGTCTAAAGTGATATTCGGTGGGTCTTTGCTCTTTTGGCGACTAATAAAAAAAAAAATTAATTAAAATTTGTTAAATAAGATGAATGTGTTTGTATAGAGTAAGGTGTTAATAATTTTAAGCCGTGATCTTCGTTTCAGGCAAGCAACATTGCAGGGAAATAGTTAAAATAGAAATTCAAATTGAATAAATTGGTTTAGGATAAATGTGTAAAGTGCCTAGTAAGAAGAGAATTGTGTGATAAATAATTAAGTTGCATAGAGTATGGAGTTTGTAATTTTAATTCGTGATTCTCGTTTCTTGTCTATAAAGTTTTCAATGTCACGTTTCATTTTAGACGTTGATCATACGCGCGTATCTTCAATTTTTCGGACTTTTAATAGTCGTAATAACTACTGGAGCCCCCATGTAATATGATAGAGTTTGGGGAGTTTTGTTTTTGAGAGTTGAAAGAGATACCAAGATAGTTAGGGTGATATTGTTATAGTTTTGGTTTGATTTTATAAAAATATAGATCTTGTTTGGGTGTTTCTTTTTAATATTTTTAGTATACGAAAACGCTAGATTTTAATGAGTTGGTTTGTTTGTCTTGGTCTCATCTACATAAAAGTGAAATTTTTGATTTGAATGCAATTACAATAACCCGTAAACAACCAAAGGAATTAAAATATATATGATGGCAGATTCATTCGAAAAGATTATGAACATGGTGTCTAAATATGTGCCAATGTTTTCGGGAGAAAAGTCACCAAAGTTGGCATAGGAGGTACTTCGTTTCCTCAATTGCAGTAAGGACTTGCACGACCGTCTGGAACCAGCAGAGCAAAGCATTTTTATTAAATGCATAAAGTACCGATGACGCTTATTACTTAATAAGTTCACATGAGCCAAAGGACTTTGCTTCTTTGCAACAGGCTATTAAGGCAGCCTAATTGCCACGGAAATCTTTCAGTGAGTTACGCACTGAAATGTGAGCATGTAGGCAGAGGCCGGGTGAAGATATTAGAGAGCTTGCGGATAGGATGGCGGAGCTACTGGATCAGATTAAGTCGTCGGTATCTGCTAAAAATCCAAAGATGGTTGGAGGCTTGATAGCCGAGTTGGAGACTGACGCAGTAACAACTTTCAAAGCTGGTGTAAGCAGTCAAGCCACTCGGGTTTACCTAACCGGAAAAAGGTTTGGTACATTGGAAGAAGTTCGAGAAGAAGCTCTTTACTTCGAAAGAGATTCAAAAAGGCTTGAAGTTATGGCGCCAGGAGTATGGGAAAATGTATCAAAATACTCCAGCGAAACACCACAGGAAAGCTGGAAGGCTGGAAATGTTATCACTGTAAGGCAGAAACAATTCCAAAAGGGATTTGAAGTTGTGCAACCATCAACAATGAACTGGGAAACTCCAAGCAGGACCAGGCAGCAATCTAGAGTTGCTAAATGCTTCAAATGCTGTCAGCCTGGGCACTTTGCTAAAGAATGCCAGTGGAGAAAGCAGCCTCCTTACTGCACTAAATGTCACGAATATGGGCACACGATATCCAATTGCCAAATTCATCGCGTAAGAGTAGCCAACTGTGCAGCTAGCATTCAAAATAAATTCCATCCAGGACGGGAGGAGCTTTATTACAAATTCTGCAGAAAACGCGACCACCACACGGATATCTGCGTAAGAAAGTATTTAGCAGTTACAGAAACAGAACAATTGAATTCCAGTAATAAATTTATCATCACAGTCGCATCAGATATAGCTGTAGAAGGTACGTTTAGGCTTTTATTAGATACGGGATCCACATGTAGCTTAGTGAAGCTCAATAGGATAAAAAGAGATACCTCCGTACACACACAACATAGCATAAGAATTGGAGGACTATTTGGAAACGCGAAAAGCTCCATAGGTACTTGTGAGGCAAAGTTACTGATAGATAACGGTCAGCAGGTTTGCCAATTTAATGTCATTGGTGACACTGACTCCATTCCCGCCGATGGCATCCTTGGAATGGATTTCCTTAGTGACAAAGCTGTGATCGATTGTGTAAATAGGAAATTGTGGATTCAAGATGCCAACGAAGTGCAGAAAGAAAGTTCCGTTTTTAGAAATGTAACAGCTAGTGGTCCAGTGGTATCCAATAATTACAGTCCTAGAAATCAGTTCCATGCCAGAATAGAGGAGGCTCACAGGAACGTGTCAGAAAACATCAGACCAGATATCAGTAACCCAGATAGCAACCGGAAGAATATAAAATGTAATGCAAAGGAAGCTTCAGGACTGGGGGAGAAAAGTATACGAATATTGGATGAGCCAGTCCAGCCACAACAAGGGGAGAAGACTTGGACCATAGCTTACGACAGTGCGGAACTTGACAAAGTAAGAAACGAAGAAGCCAATGGTTCAAGAAGGAGGCATCACAGGTATTATGGGTACAGTGAAAAGAGGCTGGGGGATGAACGTGCATTCGTAAGAATCGCCAATGCAACAGCCTATTTCGTAACAAGTCCTAATTCTTTCTATGGACAAACGAAACCTCGCAAATTTGACAGACGATCTGCATGGCGCTATAATTGTAGCAACAATATCTATCCTCAACTGGGGAAAGGACAGGGGATTAAGCAAAAGGGTAAGTTAAAGATGCCAAAACATAGTTATCAAACAGGTATAGTAGCGTCGCCCGCCGGTCCGAAATAAGCTTAATAGGATAAATCTTACGCCAAATTTGATCGGGCTGTACGAGGTAGGTAACGGTTATGACCCGGGCATCGGGGGACTTAACCAAAGAGATTTCCAACAAATTCCCGTCAATTTCAGAAGAAATTCGATTAGCGGAGCTTGATATGGATAGGAAGGGGTAAAAGGATGTATAAAGGCAACCCAGTGGATCCAATCGGTAAGGTAAATTTATAAATTAAAAGGTAAGAAAATGTTATTAAAAGAATATTTTGTGAGATTCAAAAGAAAAAAAGAGAATTTTTTTTTAATTACGTAAATAATGAGAATTAAAAAACAAAACAGATAATAGTGAGATTCAAAAGAAAAAACAAGGAGGCTTAGAAATTTAAAGTAAAAGTAATAGTTCTCTAGTAAAAAGAAATAGAAAGAGTTGAAGAAATAAAGTGTAAGAAAAATAAAGATTTAAAAACAAAAGCCAAAAGGAAAAAAGAATTGAAATATATGACAAAGATAAAGATTTCTAAATAAAAGAAAAAAATATAGAAAATTTAAGTATTGCCCTTGGCTGCTTTAAAAAAAAATAATAAGGAATATTACTTGAGAAGAAATAAAAAGACAAAAGTCGTAAAGATGTATAAGAAAAAAAAAAGTTAAATGGGAAAAATATTACCTATGTATAAAAAAAAAATTATTATAAACTCATTGAAAAAAGATATAAGACAGGTTAGAACAATATTCCTTACTTTGAAAGAGTAAATGAATAAAATATGTAACAAATGATTAAAGTTTAAACTCATAAAAAATTAATGGATATAAGGAAACATAAATCACCTAAGTTAACATTTGGATGTTAAAAAAAAACAAAAAGATAAATACATAAATAAGTACAAAATTGAAATCCTACGTTTAAGCATAGAATGTAAAAATCGTCGCTAACCAAAGGTAGAAGTTGAAGCAACCTTAAAGAGACTGCAGCAGAATTGGTTACATCAGTTCCAGAAACATCTTTGTATAATTTACGTGGAGCAAGTTGATCATCAGAATAATACTGTTGGTGGGAAAATGACAAACAATATCCGCCGACGACTGTCCTAACGCACACAGTGTCCGAACTGTGAAGATTGAAGAAAAGAAGGAAAGCGCCGATGAACTTAAAAAATAAAAAAGCCACTGGAAGAATCAGAAATTAGACCTCACGAGAAAAGCATTGTCTACTAATCAGGAACCCACATATACAATCACTGGGATATATGAGAGTTTCCAAAAGTTCAAATACCGAAGATCATCGCAATGTGTCACTGTATGTTAAAGATGTGATTGAAGACTAAAGTGAATGTTATATAAAGGCAAATCTAAAACAGATAGCCCAATCAGTTAAAAGAACTAGGAATCATGCAGAATTCTATGCAGTTTTAGAAAGCACGTTACAAAACTTTCAATAGAGGAAATGTATCTTTTTTATGTATGGGCGGACTCTCAATAATATATGTAATTCGGAGAACTCCATCATGCATATGAAAGTAATACAAAAAAAAAATAACGAGATTCAAAGATCAATTCGAGTGAAAAAAGGCATGTAGAGACGATCAGCAGCCAATGATCCTTATAAGTAAAAGCTCAACAGTAAACTGAAAGTCCGCTTTACTCGAAATCTCGCTATTAGAAATACCCTTTAAAACTCCCGAAGAGTGCAGCCCCACAAGCTGATAGTTGCATAAGCGCGGTTTACCTGAGATGAGTCAAACAGCAGGGAGCTTCCACTGTACATCGGCGTTGCAGATTTTTCTGAGCACAACTAGGAACAGCGAACTAAGCAATTGAAACAGCACATGGAACAAAGGACCCAACTAGCATCAGGGTAATAGTCCACACAACACAACGAGCCCACGGTAGTTGACAAGTTAATCGTACAGCTGAAGTAACCGTAACAGCATGCAGCAGTGCTAGCGAACTGGAGCATTAGATATTATTGTAAATAGGTACGTTCTATAGACCTGCAGGTAGGACAAAGGTAAAAAAAATAGAGGTATCAGATAGAAAGAATAGTTGTAAAAATTCATGATTAGAGATGGTAAGAGTTACAAGATAAGATAAAAAGAAATGATACATTTACATATATATATAAAAGAAAATGGAAAAAAGCTTTGATCAATGTTTTGCTATAGAAGGGAAGTAATAAATTGGTAAATTACGTGGAAAGTAAGGAAAGAAAATAGTTATGGGAAAAAATGTTCAATGTTAAGTGAATAAGGAAGTACCTATATTGTAAAGAGGAAATTTTGTATTTAAAACACGCGAATATATAGTTATAAATTTTTTTTGTTAAATAGTTAAAGTTAAGTAAATCAGAATAGATAAAGCTTTGTTTTGTTTGACAAAGAATTATAATAGAGCAATGAAAAAAAAATACGTATGCAGTTATTGTTGTTTATAAGTTAAGGATAAAGAACAATTAAATTAAATAGAAACCAATACAGATATGTTGTAAGAACAGAATAAAAAAGAAATTAGAACAAAATAAGAAAGAAATTAAATGTGAAAAGAAAATAATAAGAGAAAGTAAATAAGAGTTGGCGAAAAATGAAACAATGAAAGAAAAGATGTAAAATGAAAGGAATAAGAAAAATTTGAGTAAGTAAAGAAAAATGTAAAATAAAATCTGAACCGAGCAGAGATTAAAATATTTTCAATTTTTAAGACTATTGCACTCTCCAGATCTAGTTCCCTGCGGAAACTAGTTTTTCCAAGGGGGGAGGGATGTGATGGCCCAATATACGGAAGATTCTTCCAGCAGCCATTTTCGCATTCTAGCGAAATAATCAGCAATTGCTAAACAATACCTCGCATGGTATTGTTCTGCAACTGTTGGTTGTTTTGCTGATTAG
This sequence comes from Dioctria linearis, assembly GCA_963930735.1. Lineage (NCBI taxonomy): Eukaryota > Metazoa > Arthropoda > Insecta > Diptera > Asilidae > Dioctria > Dioctria linearis. The sequence goes on from OZ005742.1 coordinate 220,132,261, forward strand.
CCCAACAGCTGGCTGCGATGAGCGCTTAGTGGAGCAATCGACGATTACGATAACAATTAGCCTAGTATGGTAATTGTTATGTAAAGCGATTGCTTACTACTAAACGACTCAGGTGCTGCAACCGGTAGAACAAACGACAAGGTTGTTGTCGTTTGTTTACATCCGCGTTGTGAGCAAAAGAAAGTACTTCCGAATATCTGGGCATAAAAGACCAATGACTGTATGGCGAGTGCCGTTTAATTATCAGTCATAGCAGTATCATGTTTCGGTTCGGGTTAGTTGTAAAGTAAAGTAAGATAGGTCAGTGTTGTACAAAATAAAGCTTTCTGTCTAAAACCATTCGTGTGTTCTGATTTATTAAAGAAGATTTTCGTTGTGTGATTGCTTTGGGACACGACAATATGAAACATTTGATTTTTTTACAGATGCTCTGAAAACGATCAGTACTACACATTTTTATTGTACTAAAGACTTCTTCAGAATAAGGAATCCTATAAAATTGGTTATAATCATTTCTTCTGTCCGACGAGCCGTTCTAGAAATATATGCGAGAAACCAATGCAAAAAATCTCAAATGGGTGACCACACGAAATTTCATACGGGCATTCATCTAGGGTATGATAAGAATTGGTCTTAGACCAATTCTAGCTTTTTCCCTTGTTCATATATCGGTAATTATATATAATGAACAGAACCTGTGACTAAAATATTCAGGCTGAGGTCATCGTCGACTCCGTTTAATTTAAAAAACTTTTAAGGTGTTTATATAAGTAGGTGTATACTGTAGAATTTTTGGCGTCGCAAGGCAACTCTGTAACCCCAAGTTGTTGAACGAAAATTATATATAAATCTACTGGTAGTTGTAATTGTTAAAGTTTCAGCTAGTTTTATTTTACTTTTAAGAAACCGGTTTATATACGGCTTACATACATAAGCTCTTGAAAATATGAATTCCAATATCAATTTGGTATTTTCTGTGTAACGTATAAGTCATTGTTTCAGGAAGTGTTATATTAGACATCCAGTTTGCTGTTGGAAACAATACATAATACTTTGCGAAGCAGGTTTCTATTCTTCGAACAGGCTCTATAATGCCTAGCATATATTTCTTCAAGCCGCCTTATCCTCTGGAAGAGCTGGATTTTAAATACAGATTGCAGAACGAGTTCAACTTTAAAAATATCAACGGTTTGTAGTGGAACTGCGGAATTATTGACTATAACCATCTATACCTGGCCTATTATCAACGCTTGCATCTTTTACAATACATGTAGAAGGTTTTGAGAAAATACTGTTTCTTCAAAAATATCTTCCGAAAAGTGAAATAATTAATCTGAAAATACCAACAATAAGCGAGCTTGAAAATTTTCAGACTTATTGTAAAATTCACAATGTGGATTCCCACCTACGATGTACTGTTCAAAACTGTGTTAATGTTTATTTATACATGTTAATAAATAAGATTATTGAATAAAATATAACAATTCTAAACTTTAATCTCATTTATTTGTATTCAAGGTTCCTTGCATCAAAAATAAGATTTACTATACAATACAAAGGTATTTCAGAAAAATGTCTGGAATTTAATTTACATAAGAAGTACGACTTGGAATGGAATAAAAAAATATTCACATGGTAATTTGAATACATTTTTATACCCTAGATGAAATCTATAGGGGTATACTAAGTTTGTCATTCCGTTTGTAACACCTCGAAATAATGATGGTAGAGCAAAATGGATTGGACAACCATTCATAATGTTAAAAGTTATTTTGATTTTTGCATGTCCGTCCGTCCGTCCGTCCGTGCGCACGATAACTCGAAAACGCGTTCACTTAGAAAGCTGAAATTTTGTACACTGACATTAAAAAAAAAGTAAAATTAAGTTCGAAAATGAGACAAATCGGGCAACTCCTTCGTGGGGTTGCCATATAAAAATTTCGTTTTCCGCTATATATTTGGACACTGCCTGAGAACGCGTCGACGCAGAGAGCTAAAATTTCGTACATGATGTTTTTCTACATTAGCAAACAAAATGTTAAAAATGGACTAAATCGGGCAACTCCTTCTTGGTGTTGCCATATAAAAATTTAAGTTTTTTACGTATACTTTGAAAACGATCAGTCCAAGACATTTTTATAGTACCAAAAACTTCTGCAGAATACGAATGCTATAAAATTGGTTATAATCATTTTTTCTGTGCGACAAACCGTTCTAGAAATATATGCGAAAAACAACTTCAAAATCAAACTTGAATAGATCGGTGACCAGACTAAATTTAATACGGGCATTCATCTAGGGTATCATAAGAATTGGTCTTAGACCAATTCTAGCTTTTTTTCTTGGTTCTTTACATTTTCAGCATACCTTTTGTAATATTCCTTTAGAGCTTCAGAAGCGTTGTTATTGTGAAAGATGGCAATATTGAAGAATTTCATCATTTCAAATAATTTGCAAAGTTCCGCTTGTGTTAGTATAGTGCTACCGGTGTTGACGGAGATCTTGTATTCATTTTTTAGGTCGGCCTGCAAGCGTCCCTTCCACTTTGGTTTATAAATCACGTAAACTGCCACCCAGCCGGAATAATTTGTTGATATCCGAAATAGACCGTGGCGATGAAACACTACTTTCGCTTCGAGTGATAACGGGCCAAATCTACTTTCCATGTCGTCCAAATAGCACGTGTAGTTTAACAGATGATTTTCACCGGCCACTTGTGCTATATCTTTTAGGCAGCTTCTTTTAATTCTTTCGTCTGCTTCATCTCTGGGTAACTTCCTTTTACCTTTTGCGGAGGTTCCTTGCTTTTTACGCGATGGTGCCATCTTAATCAAATCACACTGTTATGCTGCAAACAGCTAGGGTTCAGGTTTTTATAGTTTTGATCTCAGCCTTGCAAGACTGGCTACAAAAATCCCCTCCAGATTGTAGATGATTGTTTTGTTTAGATATGTACTGCGGTATAAATTAACAATTTTGATATCATTTAAATTTAGATCGTTCGAATCAAACGGTTTTAAAAAGTCTTAAAGCTTCGTCCTCTGCATCGAGAATGTAGAAATATACCACAGGTTGCTGAAAACTGGCTTTAAAGCCGTTTTTTGTTTCTACAAAAAGAGCTTGAATTAGCTAATAAAATTTTTCGAATAAACATGTTGGTGGGATACTTTCCAAAAGAGTCAAAGTAGGCAGTAGGTAGTAGGGCCTTGTTTTGGTAAATAGAAGGCGACCCAATGAGTTCCGTCTTTTTGTGCAGGATCCGTGTTAGATATAATTACATGCAGAATTTTTTATTTTTGTGGTAGATGACTGCATGGAAAAACACCTATGAGAAACCTCTTTGTCGTCCTGTTATTTGTTAACGCATTTGTAAGCTCAATCGTGTACATTCCTGTACAGTACAGATGACGTCTTCCACGTTAATGACTTTGGTGTGAGATTTAACGTAGTTATTTATAAATTCTTTGGTTGTATCTCCACGAACAAATACGATGTTAAATTTTGATAGAGTTTTTATAAGATCTTCATCCAAACGCTTGAGCTCGAGATTGCCAAAATTACTTATTTGTTCAGTACATTCTGTACTAGATGTAGGATATTTGAAAATTATTTCTTTTGCAAAAGACTTATTATGCGCAGCGAATCCAGCAAAAGAAACTCTTTTTAAGAAGGTTAAGTGACCTTCGGAGAAGTATTCCACATTTACCAAACAGGAGTTCATTATAGATCATGCATTTAAGTAAAATTAAACACAATGATTAGTTAACCTGCCTTATATAGATTGTTAGAAATTGGTGTACACATTTTTATCTTTACCTATATCAAGGCTGCTGTCATATTCTGCATATACAATACATGTCACTGTATTTTTTAGTACTTCCTTAAATCGTCCATCAATTCTAACCGTTCCCTGATTCAATAGATTTCCACATGTTGAATTATACGAGAGGTCTGTTGTTAAATTGAAAGTAAGTAGAAAAACCCGTTGTCAAAGAATTGTTTTGAAATTTGGTGTCCTTTATCGAAATAATGTATACCGGTTCCTTTAAACAATGTAATATACCCACGAGTGCTAGCAGGATTTTCTATTGAATAATCAAATTCTAGAGGTTGATTTGGCACCAGTACCCCGTTAACCGATAAGTTAAACCTGGTGATGTTGTTGTGCTTGAAGTTGTAAGAATTTTTTGTTCGTTTTCCGGTATATGCATCGTTGTCAACCATGCCAAAGCCTAGTAGATTTGGCAATTTTCCTATAACGACATTGTCCAATGATAATATAAATGTATTTGCGGGTATTGTATACGTCTTAACTTCAACTCGTTTATAACGTGTAAACAACGTTGAAGCGTTGGAGAACAGCTTCATAAGCCAGCAAGATGTTAGGATTGATAGTTACATGATTAATATACATAGTTGCTTCTACTATCTTAACTCGTGGGGAATTGTCATCATTTTTGACCAAAAGTAAAATTCGGGTTTTTCGAGTGATAAAACCACCCGTAAATCAACACCGTTCATTAATAATTTATCTTGATTAAACATATCGCCGTGATTCTTTCCCATTAGCTCAACAACATTACTTTTATCAAACAGCTTTTGTCTTGCCAAATAACCTTCATTTAGCTCAGGATCTTCAGCTACCTCCATATTATTTTGATCAAGATACCAGCCAACCGATTCCAAATGTGTTGAAGCGGCATCTTTTCCATAATTTAATAAATTCTCAATAAATGCTCTATAGTTGTAATTGTTATATGTTTGGACAACCGGTTTTCCATTTAGGTAAAATCTACATTGCCGGAAAAGTGAATGGAGCATGTTATTTACAAGGCCGGGGCCTTCATCATGAATAGTGTCTTTGGTTTTATCCGGTTTAGTTATTTCGAAATCTTCGCCTGTGTAAAGGTTTTCTTTTCCATCCTTGATTTTAATCAGTTGTAAATTCAAACGAAGGTATATGCTTGATAAGTCTCGATATGTGTCACCATGTCCTAGCGATACAAATTCCAACACCGACGAGTTATCTAGTGAAGCTAAAGGTTTATAAAATACTTCTTCAGTTTTTAACATGCTGCTTTGTACAGGTGGTGTAGGGAAATTTCCTACTCAGATTTCATGCATTCGTTGTATGAATGCATGTTGTCTATTTATCAAAAATATCTAACACACGTTTACGTATCTTATGTTTGACTTTAATAGATGCTATTTGTCTTTTTTGTTTTTTAGCCACTTTTAGCGAACTTTTGTGATATTGGACGCCTTTTACGTTTAGAAGCTGGAGCGAAATGTAAACCCGCAAGCATACGACTGCTACTTCCTGCACCATGCTTCCAAACAGTTTATTTATACCTTTCTGTGATAGTTCTACGGCAGCCGCTTTTCCCTGTTCTTTTAAAATATCTGTTAAAGGTTTATTGCCTGCTTCATCTAAAATAGCTTGTCTTGTTCTAATTGGTTGTTGCTTCAAAGCTTTTGCCCCAGATGTAACCAAAGGCTGTAAATATCGTAATAATGCGCTGAAAAAACTACCAATTCCACTTCCACGCTGGTAAATAAGAGGAGATCGACATAATTGTCCATTATCCACTAAACCACCGCCACTTTGAATTGAGTAATATTTGTTATAATATGAATTCATTTTCGAAGTTATACAAAATGCTATTACCTCCACATTATGTTAAATTGTTTGTTGTATGAGTATTTATAGTTTATTTTCTTTTAAAATGGAGCGTTATATATATGTCGGAATATAGCCTGGCTTGAAATCAATTAACTCCTCTTGCTGATTAGTTATTTTTATAGAAATACTTTCGATAAAGGTTTTTGCAATAGGACAGTAATCTACATGTTGAAATATTATTGTACTTTCACATTCTTCTAAAGGTATTATACGTAAGTATCGTGCTAACTGATCACCTATCACTCTGGGTTGAATAATATCAGTGCAGACATAAATTATATATTTTTCATAACAATCCTTTGCTGTTTGCTGAGACTCTTGCGGTAACCTTAGTGCCAAGTCCGTAACTGATCTTTCCAGTCTATTAAGTGCGTCTATTATTGGCATATGCTCCCGACGTAATCCTGGCGTATTAAAAGATTCTTTTATTTCTGACAATATGGCGTCAGGCTCACCCTTATTTTCAGGTGTTTGGAGAAATATATCCTTAAAGAAGATGGACAGGTTGTCAATATTAGTATCAATAAGCACTGGTGTAATTAAATATTCACCGGATCTTTGCTTTCTTATGGAACATCCAAAATATTGCTACCTTTAATAATTTTTCGCTGTTCGGACGGTTTAGCATTAATCGAATCTTTATTCAATCTATTCAAGATGTTAGAAATCGTATCCTTAATTTGAATAATTATCTTTTGTTTTTCTTGCTCGCTAAGAGTTTGATTATCAAAGTGTACATTTGATATAAAAAGCGTAATAAGATTGTGACTCCCAAATCTTCCAACCGCAGCTCAAATACATCATCTAGTCTTTTGCCCGCCAGTATTTTTTTCTATCTCACGAGCTCTTTTGATGCTAAGCGCTGGATGTGTGTAATTGTCTATCGGATCTTGTATGATAGCGTACTTCCTCTTCTGTCTAGGAATTTATCCAAATACGTCATCAACAAAGGCTTCAACTGACTCATAGTTTTTATATTTTAAAACAACATCTTGTGAAGCCCTTTCACCCTGATAAATGTGTCCTGGATCCTGATTATAGCTTACTTCAGGTATAACACCAATAAAAAAAGTCAGCTTCTAACCGATCCCACATCTTTTTCTTAACTTCATTCAAGTACAAGGTATACCATGTTGGTGAAATAGCGTTATAAAATGTTAGTAGGAATGCAGAAAATTTACTTGTCCTGCTCTGTGACTAGCTTGCTCAAGATTCTCTTTAGTCCACTCAAGTTTAACGGTTTCATTTATTTTGATGCTGAGTGATTTGATTTCTTTCCAATTCTGCTCTCTTATTTCATTCAACGGATCAGATGCATCACGCCTTAACCTTTTAACATTACTCTGATTTACTTCATCATCTGACGGAGTGTAAACAAAACCGCGGTCACGTGCGAAAAAAAATTTCGATTCGCGATCCACCGCGAAAAATAATCCGTCCTCTTGAGCAGGTACACTGCATGAATTCACATTTGTCCGAACATGGCAACTCAACTTTCATTTTTCAGATCAACAGTGGCACACGGTATAAGCAGGCCTCCGTTTTCTGAAAGTTGCTTTGAATACCGCCATTTACTTTACGCACAAGTGGTACAAAAATCAACTTTCACTTTGCTCATGCATACGCTCAAATCCCATATGATTCACTCTATAGTGGGACATAGGTGTAAAGTTTGCGATTGCCCATAATGGCGTCTGGTCACCTGGTAATCTGTTTTTGCCTTTGGCTTGTCAATTGTCATTAGTAATTGCTACATTTAGAAACTACATTTTTCTATTTTCACATACGTAAGATGCAAGTGTGCGTATGTGTGTGTGGTGTGTATAATGCACCGCGAGTGGGGGGTACTCTAATGAGGACATACTCCTCAGCATGTGTGGGAGTGGGATAGAGACGTATGATGCGTGCGATCGGGATAGCTACAAAAGTGAATTAGGACCTCCATAAGAAATAACATGGGATTTTGCGTCCGAACTCTCATAGCTATACTACTCATAAACACAGGCATAAAAATGCCTCAACTCACTAACACTAGCCAAACCCCATCAAAAACATAAGCACCAACGAAAAAAGTAATAAAATTCCCCCATTATATGTTACAACGTAAACGCAAAAGAATGTACAGTCACCCTAAAATCTCTGCTAGGACATGATAAATTCACTTGTAAAAAAATAAATACCAACATGACCCACATCTTAGCTAACAAAGTAGATGATTTTAATAAAATAAAAAATTACTTAAAGCAGACCGATACCAAAACTTACCACTACACTCCAAAAGAAGAAAAGCCGCAATCTATAATAATTAAAAACATTCCAATATGTTTTGATATGCACGATATATTTAAAGCCCTTCAAAAACAATAACTTAATATTAATATAATTAAAATTTTTAAACTAAAAAATACTTCAAACTGGATATTCCAACTGCACCCCAACGATGACTCTAAGGAAATTATCGGATTAAGATACTTACTCAACCAAGCCATATACGTTGAGAAGTTTAAAGCCAATAAAATGACGCAGTGCAAGAACTGTCAAAGATATGGCCTTGTGGCAATTAATTGCAACATTGAATACAGATGTGTAAAGTACACTAAGCAGCACCAACCAGGTCAATGCCTTAAGTCAAACAGAACTGCAAGTGAAGAAGATACCTAACTCAGATGCATAAACTTCGGCCAACTTGGTCACCCAGCAAGTTACAGAGGCTGCCGGAAACAGCTTGAAATACTAAAAGGAAAAAAGATGCTGAACTTCAGAGAAAAACGAAGAAAAGGTCTTATAACAACTACGTAACTCCCAAACCCTAAAAACCAGTAATAAAACACCGGAAATTAAAAATCCCACAATAAATATTTGTAGCAACAGAAACATGTTTAATCTGGAATATGAAGAACTCTTTGGCCTCAACCTCTTTACATGCATTAAGAAAATTGATAATTTTGTTCCTAAATATAAAGAACTCCATGACAAAATTGCCAAACGTCAAGCACTGATACAATTAATACTAGACCTCACAATAAACGCAAAGTTACTCATTACTAAAAATACATCTTCTAAATATAAGGTTTGTTCGATGAAAACACCGGGTAAGCCCCGGGCTACACCGGGCTGTACTATCTTGTTTTTTGAAAATCCTGGGCTTACGCGGGGTTACGGAAACTTGTTCGATGAACGTCCGGTGTTTCTGATTTCGTGCCCCGAACTTGCACTAAAAATTTCTAGGGGTAAACGTTTGACATTTGTCATTTGTGAACTGTCACATGGGTTGAGTGCTGTATATAAAAGTGAGAAAATCGTCGAGCTCATACCAAATTCAGATTATATAAGGAAGTTGGATATGAAATTAGATGACAAAATACCCATCGATAATATGCACATAGGAAATTTGAATGAAAGTTATAAGGAAATATTTGAGAAGGTGATTATGGTAGAAGAACATGGATGAAATCTTAAGATCTGCCTTTCTAGTAAGAAATTTGATCGTAAAATTTTTTCTTTGCCATTATTAACAAGTAATTTTTATATACTTCACGTTATCCCTGCAGCTACTAAGCAAGTAGGTTTGAAGCAAACAACATATAAGAAATTCTCTAAATTCTTAAATGAGATGTCAGGAAAGGCCACTGGGATAGAGAAAATCATTTCTGTTGATTTTGATCATCCAAACAGAAATTTTATATCTAGTGACAAAACATCTGATGATAAAAGTGAAAATAGTGCAGCACAACTGTTTCTTGCAGAAATGATGGAGCTATATCTGCTCACAGATGAACCAATTGTCATTTTTTCAAAGTAAAGTTACAGAAAAGGCGATAATATCGATATAAAAAAGCTAATAAAAGAATATGTAATTAAGAAAAAACTGGGAAATATTTTTTGTGCATTTTAATATTTATTTATTCTTAAATTTTTAATTATTTCACCTATTTTATAAATAAATTTTCACAAATCACTGGAAATTAGAAGTTAAATTATGCTCAGGAGAACTGTCAGAGAAATGTCATTACATTAGATTTACCCGATGTTTTAAAAACTTGTTCGATGAGTGCACAAAACCCCGGGTAAATTTGGGGAAAATTGAAGGGGAAGATTTACACGGTGTTTTCATCGAAGAAACCTATAAACTCACTAATCAATATTGAAAACAGATACTGTCCAGAAAATTTTATTAAAACCAATAAATCTGACATAGTACTTTGAACTGAAACCACACTCAGTATAAGACACAATCCGCAATTTAAAAATTACAAAATTGTTATAAACGACAGAAACGATAAAAGGAGGTGGAACAGCCATCTTAATCAAAAATAACATTCAATTCGAGCATATAAAGATACACGAGGTGAATGAAGGTGATTCCTTTGTTTTGTGTCACTCCTCATGAACCTTCCCTAATTCTAGTGATGGGGGGCTAAGCGTATTAGTGGTCGTTGAACGTTGTATGCGATGCATACTGTTGGAATACGATTTCCGTTCACTTCTGCTGGTTCCAGTAAGAAGTCCGTATTATTTGTTATTATATCTTTATCTTGTTGCCGAAATATCTTGCGTATCTCTACAGCTGTCTTATCTTTTGTCGTATCGCATTATAGCATTATTTAGAATTTTCGTATCGTAGGTCAGTTATATTTTTGCGAGTCATATTTTAGGATTCGGCATAGTTAGTTACCTTAACTATAGCGCGGGTATATTTGTAGCATATATCTTATTTATATAATAATGTATCTTATTTATAAGCATTGTTATCGGTAGATTGTGTTAGTTACCTTTATAGTACCTTTAGTTTATTTTAAGTATCGTATCTCCTAGTAATTATTCTAAGTTTCGACATTGTGTGCGAGTTTTTATCTCGTTCTACTCATCTATAGTTACCGTATCCGATTTAGGTTAGTATTCCGATTATCTTTAGCTTATTGTAGCCATCTACATCTTATCTGGGCTACCGTCATAGTTATCCTGATATTATGTCAGATAGAGTATCGCATTCTAGCTGTTAATTAGGTAAACGCTAGCGTATACTGGCTATTTCCCCGCTTAGTTTAGTTATCGTGTTATTTGTTTTTGGGTAGTTAGATAAGATTAGCATATCATAGACATTAGTTAGCCTATCTTGCCATAATTGCCTTCATTGTGCTTAGCTATCGATTTTGGAAATTGATTATATAGGTACCATCGTGGATTGTCGTAATCGTATACGCTACGACTTCTATCCTGAGTATCAGCAGCCACTTAATCGCCGACCTCCCACCTTTCCTTGATCTGCTGGCCTCAGTCCCTTGTCAAGTTGATGAACGATGTTCAGCTCTCTTGATTCTTGTCCTTGACTAACGGAGTGCTTGTCACGATCATGCATTGTGAGACGGCAACTTCAGGTTCCGATCTCCGACAGTGCACCAACCTTCCGCTCCCCCACGTTTCTTGTTAGAGCTCATCGTAGCATGGAGTGACCGAAGGCTTAGCGACTAGCCGGATTCTGGGCGAACACATTGGAGAGTGGTGGATGACGGAGAGGGAAAGAGATAGAGAGAGAGAGAGAATTTTGTTTTACGCTTTCGGCAATAGCTGAATATGCGGTAGTTTTTTTTACTTATTTCAGCAATGGCTGAATATTTGATATTTATAACCCCTTTTTTTTGCTTTTTTTTGCTTATATAACGAATTTTGTGTGGGTTGTCGCGTTGATCCGTCATGCCGATGCCTGTATCTTTTTTTTTTATTTCTTTTGAGTATCGTTGACGTGTAGTTGGATTGAGTGTTATATTTATTTTATCTTGTTTTTGTTGTTAACATAATAACGACCTATCGCAGATAGCGTCAAATTTTAGTTTCTTGGATCAGTTATTTACTGTTAATATAACTGTCGCGTATTTTTTTTTCTCGAGTTTTGAATATAATTGCTATTCCAATAGAAGTTGTTTTTCTGGTCGGATTGAAAGTCGCACCAGTTCAGCTTTATCTTGGAATGGCTATTATAGGCTAAGTTTTATTTTCTTTATCAGGCACGCAGTAATTCTATTCCTTTTCGCATTCTTTCAAGATGCCTTTAGTAAATTCTCTTCTTTGGAAAATTGTTTTTTTTTCTCTTCTCAGGATAAAAAGTCTTTATCAGAATTGTATTATCTCGGTAGCCCTAAGAAGGCATCCGGCAGGCTTCACTTGTGAACTACAGGTTATCGCAACCCCTCCTTCTACTTCTTCAGTGGTGGGTGGTAACATTCCTCTCCTTGCTACTAATCCCTTCTGGGTTAGCCTTCATCTGAAGGATTTTACTTTCCTGTCTTTCTTCAATTTGCTTCCAACCAAAAGGTTTCCGAGTGGTGGCTGGTGTGGTTGACGTCTCAGTGGAGTGTGGTTTTTTTTATAGTATATCATCTCTAAACTAACAAGTTTAGATGGTCCCAGTCTTCGTTACTAACCCCATCTGGGTTAGCCTTCATCTGAAGGATTTTTCTTTCCTGTCCTTTCTTCAATTTCCTTAGAGCTTGAACCCGCTTGTTGCATCCCGCGGGATTTCCGTCATCCGAAGTGAGTTGATAGATGAATTCTATCTGTTGCGAAGAGATTTCCTCTCTTGGGATTGGGGGATTTCCGGGGTGTTGCGACTGGGTTCAGCAGAACATTAAGTAGCGGCACTTCACCAACGAAGTCGTGGTCTCGAGCCGGACATTCCCGTACCTAATAACTCAATCGCTGCACCTCTCCCTGGTCAGTTCATTGGGCGAGGCGAGTTGGTAGACGACGTCTATCGGTAGATCAGTCCTCCCTCGTTCAAGACGAATTGGGATCTTAGATCTCAACAACACAGGTTCTAATGTATGGCCGGCTTGAGACTCTTGTGGGTCGTCCCCACGTTGGGCGCGGCTGCAAAAATGTTATTCACAGTCCACCTCCCGAGTCGACCTTCTTGTTTTTTTCCTTCTTCTCTCTCTTTTCTCTCCCTTTCACGTTTTGCCCGGCATGACACTCTATTCTCGGTGGGTCGTCCCCACGCTGTAGCGTATACCCCCTTACGCTACTTTTGTTTGGCTTCTCTACGTCTGTAGAGAAAACCCCATGATTTCCCAGATTATGTAATTTCATAAAATTTAGCTATTTCCGAGAAGTAGACCTATGATACTTCTCCATATGAGAAAATTCCTGAAAATTTAAAATCCATATATTTGCAAGAAGTAGCCCTATGCTTCTTCTTCATATTAAGAAAGTCCTGAAAAATGTAAAATTTATATTTGCAAGAAGTAGTCCTATGCTACTTCTTCATATTTTAAAAATTCCTGAAAAGATGAAATTTATATTTTCAAGAAGTAGCCCTATGCTACTTCTTCATATTAACCAATTCCTGAAAAGATAAAGACATATTCATACATACCCGCATACAAGTCCAGATCTAAAAGAAGCAACAACAACAGCAGAATATTTTTTCAGTCGAAAAATTATAAATGTGCAAAATGAGCACAAAATACAATTTTTCAGGCAAAAACTTACCACTAGTCACCCACATCGAGACGACGAAAACTGTAATTCGTCTAGCTGTAATACATCGCATGATACCATCATGCAATTTATTGCAGCAGGCCCGCAAAATGCAAAAAAAATTCCAAGAAAACTTTGCTCGAAAACAAAATATTCGTTCTACCTATCAGGGATACACACACAACCGCTCAGCAGTCCGATCGCCAGTAGAAATTTTCGGATTCCGACCGACGACGAACGGTTCGGGTGTCGTAGCGGCTGTGATGTAGGGAGACGGCGTGAACTCGGGGAGTCGATTTGGTACCTTGGTGGAGTACGGTGATCGTTAGACGCGTGCGGAGATTTTTGCCTGCAAGATAAATGTGAGTTTTAGAAAAGTGTTTGTAAAAGTTTCTTGGAGTAATTTTTGAAATATTACCTGCGTGGCAGTGACTCCTCTCCGAATGTATTAATACGATTTCCTGTAATTAGACAAATAAAAAGTGTGAAGATTTTTGATTTCCTTTGTGAAAATATTCTACCTGCGTGGCGGTAAATTTAAAAGATTTTGTGCTTCAGTTTCTTTGTGAAAATATTTTTTACCTGCGTGGCAGTGAATTTCCTTCAAAGGAATTGTTAAGATTTTCTGCAATAAGAAGGAAAATCGTGTAAATATAAAAGCATTTGTGCTTCAGTTTTTTTTTGAAATATTACCTTCGTGGCAGTGACTCTTCTCCGAATGTATTAATACGTTTTCCTGTATTAGAGAAATAAAAGTTGTGAAGATTTTAGATTTTCCTTGTAAAAATATTTTACCTGTGTGGCAGTGAATTTAAAGCATTTGTGCTTCGTTTTTGTTTGTAAATAAATTTTACCTGTACGGCAGCGACTTTCCTCCAAAGGAATCGGTATAAGTTCTGCGATAAATTTTTAAAGTGGGAAAATTGTAGGCTTTCTTTGTGCAAATATGCTACCTGCGTGGCAGTGACTTTTCCGCAAGTGAATTCTTATGATTTCCTGCAAATAGAAGAATAAAAGTGTAAAATTTTGGATTTTTCTTTGTGAAAATCTTACCTGTGTGGCAGGGACTTTTCCCCAAATGAATTCTTATGATTTCCTGCAAATAGAAAAAATAAAAGTGTAAAATTTTGGATTTTTCTTTGTGAAAATCTTACCTGTGTGGCAGGGACTTTTCCCCAAATGAATTCTTATGATTTCCTGCAAAGAGGAAAAAAATAAAAGTGTTAAATTTTGGATTTTTTCTCTGTGAAAATATTACCTGCGTGGCAGTGAGTTTTCTCCAAATGAATTAATATAATTTCCTGCCAATAAAAAAATAAAAAGTGTTAAATTTTGGATTTCCCTTGTGAAGATCTTACCTGCGTGGCAGAGACTTTCGTTCGGGTAAAGCGATATGAGTTTCGGCAATGAGGATAAAAGTGTGAGGATTTTACACTTTTTTTTCAATATCTTGCCTGCGCGGTAATGACTTTTCCTGTAAGTGTACTGACACGACTCAGTGTTTGTTGCGAGCAGTTGCTCTATTATTTACCTGTGTGAGTTGGAAGTTTAACTCGTCGAAACAGTCGTTCAAATCTTGATTTGCCTGTATATGACCGGGTTTTAGGAAAACAAAAAAAAAATTAAATATAGTTTGAAGCACGTGATTAATTTGTAAGTGGCGTTGTCCACAAGTTACTCTAATAATTCTGTAATAATTAGTGCTAATACGTAACCTTAATAACGCTGAAAGAAACCTTTACGATATATAATAACATATAATGTCTAAGAAATATCCGAAAGCACCCTAAAGAGGTGACAAGGGAAAAAAGAGGCCAATGAGCCCACACAGTGCATAAACAGCAGCAGTTTCATCGTAGGGTGCACCCTTCCAGCAGTCCGGAACGTGTCAGCGAGGGAAGTATTTGAATATTTACTACGACCCGCCCCGAGGTATCCAGAAGGGGTTCCAGGTTCATTTTGAAGTATTTTTTTTTGTGTGTTATAATTAAATTGTTTCTTCCCTTGTTCCTACATAATTAAAATAGTAGTACTATATTAGGTAAACTTATTTCTTTTCTTTTTTTATTATTATTTACTTTACATTTAGTAACATTCCACGGTCCTGTAGTTATAAGCCTAGCTAGTAGGGACTAGGGTTGGGTTAGTGTTCGCAACTAAGACAAGACTGTCAAAGAATTGTATGAGAAGCCTCACGTGGCCGCCTTCAAGGCATTAAACACCAGGGTCCGTAATCAAGATTTGAAAGCATTTTTTTTCCCTTGTATATATACATGTTCATAAATCCCCTACTTTTTCTCTGGGATCTACAGCATTTATAGGAACAGTCCGCCTCGTGGATTCTAGCCGATACATATATAATCGTCATTGCACTTTTCTCTCATCGCCTGCGGTGACGTCGCCACATTAGTTGGTAATCATACATTGGTCTAACCACAGCATGACTGAATAAGTTTTCGCCTTGCGAAGGGGTGACGGGATGACGGGGCGGTAAGCGATCATCTAGCACAAGCACAAGTAACTGGGGGCTGAGCATTTCGATACGGCTTTGGAGGCTTAGCCAGGGTGGATGGGGGCGATTGGGCCCAACATTACCCAAATCCGGGGTCTCAACAACATCAGAGACCCCTCTCAGCTCTCTCAATCTCTCTCAATCGTCTATTGGCCAGCGTTGTAAGCTCTCCGGGTGAATTAGCACTTGTTCGGCGTTGCTGAGGTCTTCTATTCTCCTTCTTTTTGCAGCATATAAATAAAATCAATTTTCTTTTTTTTAGGCTTTCAGGTTCCACCATGAGAAGGAAGCGTGCAATAGATCTTTTTTTTTACTGTCCGTCTGTCCGTCTGCAGTCACACCTTTAAGTCCTTTTTTTTATTATCCGTCCGTCTGTTCGGTCAAACATTTTACGTCTCTATGCACAGCCTTACAAGCATTGAAGGGATGTGGGTGGCAAGAACCACCCCAAGCCGGCTGATCGCTAGCGGCATACTCGCTGTGCAGCCACCCACACTTATCCTGGATATGATTTTGTAACAAAGAGGTGTCGGATGCGGTATGTATTTACATTCAGGTACAAGTGAATGTAGGTATATCTGTCGGCTGACAAGCTCTTCGTTACATTATACCTAGACTTCTTCATAGTGAGAAACACAATAAATACCTACCTCTGGGCTAATTTATTGGACAAACACACGACTTTCAATCGGACCACAATGCTGTAGAACTTGCTATTTCAACAAATAACATTATGCAAGCACAACCTGAAATAATCCGTAACTTCTCATCAACAAACGTTCCCAGATATAACAACCTTATCAGCAACACCTTAGAAATAATAAATATTCCAATCAATAGATATATTACAACTGATGAAGCAGACGAAATAATAAACCAAATAGAACTACCTAGCCACAAAAAATTCAATGGAGGCAAGCGTACCCACAAAAATTAATGATCAAAGCTAGAGAAAACATCCCACTACCCCCTGATATCCTTCCCTTATGAAACATAAAACAGACTACGTGAAAAATGGCACAGACATAGGTACGACCCAGCCCAACATACACTAAAAGCAGAAATTGGAAACATCACAACCATAATAAGAATCAAAATTAGTCTACACCACGAAAACAATTCGAAAAATAAACTTGCGAACATAACCATGAATCAAAACACATTCAAAACTATAAAAAACTTCGTAGGAATAAAATCAATAACCTCTTCCCCAACTAACCAACCCAACCATCCCAATTCGCCAACTAACTATCGACTCGGACATACTCAACGCAATAGGTAAACACTTTGAAAACATACACAAACAGAACCTAAATATGAATACGGACATGACCTAGATTGAGAACGAAATAGGCTATGACTGTTAAGACAATTTCACTTCACTAGTATACGTGAATGATAACCTCCGTGCCAGTAAGGATATCACAGATATTAACTCCAGTGCATTAAACCAAGACAGTAATTTCATCTCATCAGAACACGTGAAAGAAATCGTTAAATCAATCAACAACAAAAAAACAGTAGGACCGGACTTATTGCCTAATTATCTGATCAGGAAAACAACGAACAAAGTTTTCATCTTCTTAGCTACCTTGTTTAATCAACTCTTCAACTTAGGATATTACCCCATCAAATGGAAGAATGCGCACATAAATCCAATAAAAAAACCAGGAAAGCTGGCCAATGAAATGGCTAGTTGCAGGCCTATATCACTTCTCCTCTATTAGTAAAGTTAATGAACTATTTCTAAAAGAAGAAACCAAGAACACGAAGAACAAAGCAACATACTTCAAATTTTCCAAATGGGATTTAGACCACAGTTCTGCACCTCCCACGCACTATCATTATATATGAACCACACAACAACCAATCTAGACAAGAAAAATGCGGCCCCAGTACAGGTACTACAAAAGGATTTGATCCAACATGGTCACAAGCCCTAATCTATAAAATGAAAAACATGTACAACCTTACAACCACCTCGTCAAAGTTATTTATAAAAAACAGAACCTTCCAAGTTAGAATAAATAATAATCTATCCGACACATTCCAAGTACTAGCTGGAGTACCGCGAAGCTCCGTCCTAGGTCCAACATTATATAACATATACACGTCAGATATCACCCTACCGACATACTTTTATACACCACAAACTTTAAATAAATACTTATTGAAACACAAATGAATAAATATCTAAAAGAACTGTACAACTGCTTCAATAAAGGGAAACTTAAAATAAACATAAATGCCAAGAAATGCTAATAAAAGAAACAAGAAAAGACACATACCCAAACATATCAAGGCATATAAAAAACCAAAACATTAACATGAAAATAAATGAGTAAAAAGCTCAATATAACAAGCAGTAAAAAAATTTAGGTATAAACTTCTCAGAACACCTCCAATTCATCCAGCACATCAAACAGAAATTTCAGAAAGCTACTTTTACTTTTTCAGCATTCTCCAAAATTATAAATCGTATAGAATTAAGCAGGATTTACATTATGATGACATCCAAGTTTTACAGAAATTGTGAGGGAGATAGTTTATTGAAATTTAAATGCTGCGGAAGCAATCATCGCAATACTTCACACGTACAGTCCCCTTTACTTTTTATGGTAAAACTCTTAAATTATCAAACTGTCTACTTGGAAATTGTCAAGTTTTTAATCGTTTTTTCGTAGATATTCAAAGACGGATCATGAAAAGAAGTATAATTTTACAATTTCTAAAATTTTGCATGAAAGCACGAAGGAGTTCGAAGCAAAGGAGAGATTATATCGAAAAAAATTTCTCGCAAAATATCAGGTGGTATTGTAATTCAGTTCTGCAATCATCATTTTGTAGGATAACGAAAATTTTATTTAATATTTATTTCATATAATAAACAAAAAGTTCACTCAAGTGCTCACATGAAAATAATTCCACTCCACTACCGAACTAACACCGGTGAAGATAATTCCAGCCCGGTTCGTATTCACATGACGGATTATCTCAAAGGCGGAATAATTCTAGTAAATTATAAAGGAAAAGGACCACTGCAGTCAATCTTTGAACACGCTACTCTCTGGTTGTGGACAGAAAACTACCTCAGAAATAACTTCAATATTTTCTATAAAGAAATATTTAATAACTTTCTATTTCGCAATATTTAATTACAAACTCAAACCTTACTTTTGTTTATTTCGACAAATAATTTTACCTTACAGATACATATGTATATGCCATAAAATTATAGTAACAAAACAGCAATATGGCAGCTCCAGTAGTCGAAATTGACAAATTAGGGCTGCCAATAACAATGTTTTAGTTTCAGTAACTATAAAAACTCCCTATGCTTGAGGTCTTTTTATGGTTCCGGACACCCACACAGTGACAAATCGGCGTCCGGAAAAAATTCAGGACGCGTTTGCTTCTCTCGTCACTCGTAAATAAATTTCCGTATACGATGTACTATCTCCCTCACAATTTCTGTAAAAATTGGATGTCATCATAATGTAAATCCTGCTTAAAGTTATCAGCTAATCCGGCCAATAATCGCATATGCATTGCCTATATGGTTCAATATTTCGTCAGCCCAAATGGAAAATATTAGGAGGTTTGAGAGAAGATGTCACATTCACTGCATCAAGTTTAAGCGAACACAAACAAACTACAACCGACATGCTTAGCACGATTGACAACACATTAATAGAGGTTTAAACAATGCAACTCCAACACAACAATAGAGATATTTCCAATACAAAGCACCACTTCTTATTAAATAAAATAACGTATTACCCTTGGTGGTTGCGAAAATGCTTCCTTTTTTAATGTCAGATGGCATCACTTGTACCATTTTGAACAGTTTTTCTCACGCTTCCCTAAAAGCTAAGCTGTTCAACTGAAGTATGCACTAGCACAAGGGGTTCAAGGGATAAGTCGTAAGCAGTGATGCCAGATTGGGCGTTTTTCCGCAAATTGGGCTATCTTTTTACCAAATCTGCGCTTAGATTTTCATGAAAAGCGCCCAACGCCCAATTGGACGTGGCACTGTTTTTTCTGCGCTTTTTGAGCTCTATTTAAAGATATAAAATAGAATGGAAATGGGTTTTATTCACATTAAATGATTCTTGGATATCTCATTCTAACTAAATAATAGAGGGGGTTGAGTATTTCGAGACCCATATAATATACAAGTATATAGGCAATTTTCCGCCTACTGCGAGCAATGTTTAGAAGACAAGTACCGAGGTACTGGTCAGTTACTGGCTTTGCAGGCGAAAAACAAAATTTCATAAAGAATTCTTGAGATATATACAAATTGTGCCAACTTGTTCGGCAACATGTTGTATACTTGTTGGGAGACGACATGCTAGCTTAAACTTAAAGTGTTTCCATTTAAATAAATTCTCGCGAACTTGTTGGCTTACTTTCTTACATTCTACTCCATTGCCTTCCACTAGTTTAGCCAACACAACAAATGAGCGTTTCCACTTAAATGAACAAATCCACCCAACAAATTCTGCGAGTTTTTACAGCCGACATCGAACAAGTTGCTAACATGTTCTGAATTTTCATATAGCGTTTCCACTTAGACAGAATGTTGCCAACTTGTTTCAAAACTTGTCGGGTAAGAAAATTTGTATAAGTGGAAACGAGGCTTAAGAAATTAGTTTAGTTCGGTTAGTTTTTTGATATGCCTTTCCTTACAGTATCTCAATAGTGCTGCAGACAGCTTCCTCGTTGCTATCACCGTGCTAGACTTTTTTTTCGTTAAAAACCAACGTCTTGTCGGTCGTACTGTCACAAATTTATTCCCTATTGCACTCCAATCGATTTGGCTATTGACTTGACAATCAACCGAATTTCTGCCTGACAAATTAATTTCATGTCGTTCATTCGATAACTAAACCAGCTCGTATAAAAATTAAAGCCATAATAAAATCATTTTTTTTTTATTTATTTTTATCAAAAAAAAAAAACGTCTGGCACATACTAGCAGCAAAAAAACTGTCTGATAATAATGAAATTATATTATTCAATTATTATGTTTATAAAAACTAATAAAAAAGAAAAAAAATCGAACTAAAATCATTTTCAAAACTGCTTTGTTTACCTGTGGAACGGAATGGACACAGGTAAACGCAACCCCACTCACCAAAAAGATGGGCCGCCGCATACCTATTGAGATAGTGACGCTGCTAGCACCACTCGTTCTATATGTAAGAATTTTTAATGATCTGCAACTGGCTGCTGCGAAACGAAGCTGTTGACGCGCTGGCTGAAAGGAAGCATTGCAAAATTGACGCGATTTTGAAATTACAATTGAAAGTAATTTATTTATTTAGCTAAGGTACCTATAATATATATAAGTTACTGAAATAATGTGTCAAATAAAATATGTATTAAATTACATATGCATTAATTTAAATAATAACTTCTTGCAGAACAGAAGGAATATAAAATTCAACAAAAAAATTATTTACGAAGTACTTCTCTATATATACATATATCTCATAAAAAGCAAATTTATTGAGAAAATATCTGAAATTCCTTTGAATTCCTTTATTACATTTTTTCCACATTCCTAGACATTGTTAGATAGGGAAGAAGAAAAAAAACATTTCTTATCGAAGATAACTTAATATCCTCATATTTTATAATTTTTTCTAATAGATGGCGCCATCTGTAAACAAGATTTCAGTCATTCGGTAAAAATTGCGCCTCTGTTTTCTAATTTGGTACAAATAAGGCCATCTGTCGATAAGATGTAACAGATTTGGTGGCATATCTATGTATATGTATAAAATCAATGCTGAAGGTGAACTTCATACTACGTGGTAATCAATATTTTCCTTTTCGGCAATAATATAAAAAAAGAACGAGTTATTCTATATAATAATAGTAGAGAGAAATTTTGAGCAGAATTAGTAGAATTAAAGTAAATATAGATTTACAACTAAGATGAATTGCACTTAGGTTAACTTTGAAATACATAGTCTAATTTTAGTATGTGAATAACCGAGTGATACCTTGGCTCGATATCGCCGGGGAAGTGCATTGAGATTCAGTAATTTGATTAAACATCAAAGACAAGTTTTGGCTCCTATCTTGATTCACCGAGGTATCAGATCGGGCTTCCCATTGTCAGGTATGCTATATGATCTTTCGTCAGAGCAGCACTAGTGAATCTTCTGTCGAATGCTCGGAGAATATTCAGTTCGTTTACCATATACCAATGTAAGGCCCCTTCAGTTGGCGTATACGGATGACCTCTCTATTTTCGTGATAGCAGATGAATCCCTTCCGGTCTCTCGTGCTGTTTTCGAACACTGCGAGCGTATATAGCAGGCGCTAAAATCAACCTTATTAAGAGTCACGGCATGTGGCGTGCAAGGTGGAGAGATCGTAAAGATACTCCACTAAACATCCAATAAACTAACACTTGCCTGAAGTATTTCGGTATGTATATTGGACGCTAGAGTAAGCCAAATAATAGCCGCATTGCTCTAGAGAAACTCTCTAGAGCTCTGTCGTCATAGCGTAGTCGACTATTTCTATTGTCCTTAATGTGAAGGTCAATCATAATAAATTATTTTGTTACTTCGTCCAGCTTTTATCTGCTAAGGTCTGAGACGTTTGATGAAAGATTAGTAGGACTTCTTCAAGCAGAAGCGATATACGCCTTTTGGTGCGGTAAACGATGGATTGATGAAAGCACCCACTGTCTGCCAGTTAAGATAGGTGGATTAGTTCTCACTAACTTGGTTGTGAAATCAAGGTGTATCCAAGTGCGTGTATTCCAAAGAGTATTTTGCCAGAAAGACACCTTGGTTTCTAAACTATGTGGGTCAATTTACTGGGAGGGATGAGCATAGGGGAGCGCTACTGGCCTATCCTCGTGACCACATGATCGAATCTCAACGATTGAGAGTTCGGACGCAATTAGGCCAGCATTCCACATTAAGTGGAATGCTTTACGCTACCCGCAGTTTGCGTCGATTGCAATCAGGTTCGATCCTGAGTTAACAGATTCAGTGTTCGGTAATGATCGAGGAAGTTGATACGCATCCACTGACGGTTCTCGGAGATATAACTGACATCTCAGGAAACCGTGGAATAAATATTAATAATCCACAGATACACAAGCTAGCTGCTTTTGCATGAGAGATATTTCGACATCTTGGAAACAGTGACCCAGACACTAAGTTGAAAGATGTTTTTGTGTTGAACAGACAACCTCACATACCTTTCAGTACAATTACAACACGTGTGCTTCGTGACGTGCTTATGTCAATAAGATCTCCTGAGTATACAGGATTCAATATATGACGAGCATACCTCGGGGTGAATTTGGGCGTGATGGGACGGATAACTTGTACAGTGGTCTACAGTCATCCTCCAAGTACAATGATGCTGATGTGGCATCCAAATTGTTGCAGCATCAGTCTCATGCATCATAAACAGTTGTCACATATCAACTGGTGAGTTCAGAGGATCCGCACAGTTTGTGCTAGAGAAGGCACCCTGTTGCTCAAGTTCCTCACTTGCCCGCTTTTGCAAAATGTAGTGGAACTCGTGCGCGTTATGTGTAAGTTAATCCACTCGAATTTCGGCAGTACTAGAATATCCTTTCTATGGAGACCAAAGTGTGTAGTCGAGCGAAATATTTGATTGACTTTATATTGACACTGGCCAAACCTACAATTCAATTGTATTACATGAGAGTCAAGGTTGGGAATCAGAGCACTCACCCACAACACCACGCACAAGCACTTGAAAGGCACTTCGTTGACAAACTGAAGAGAAATTTACGTTTTGAATATCTAGCAAGGAACGTATACGCGTTCAACTGCACATGGCAACCACTATCGTTGTTGCAGGACGTAGCTCTTGTCTTGCACTTGCAACACTAGCCCACGGGGCTTCCCCCGCTTTAGAGCCGTTGTAGGTGCTGTGGGAAGAGCAAGCAATCCGGTACAGATTTTAAGCTGGTATTATGGGCGCAGTTTGCAGAGGTCTATGATTTTACAGGCTGCTCTCGCGGGAGTCTATAATGGTAACTGTGGTATTTGCTAAAATATTTATTCAACATTTTTTAATCTCTTTTTTGACTGCTTTGCCAAATTCTTGTCAATTCATTTCAGAAAGCTATGCAGAAAGCTCTTTTTGGAACTGCAACTTATCTGCAAATTAGGCGCACATTTAAATTTAGGCATAATACTTTGCTCTGGCTTTAATTTTATTTTACAAAATTATTGTGAAATATTTTATTTCACTTTTCAACATAATTTTTTAGTGCGCCTTATTTAGTTCTTTACCATATGTTTAATTCCCTTTTGTTTAGTTCTAGTTCTATGTATTGTGTCTGCCCTTTACGTCCGCCTTTAAGATTTAATTAGATAGACCCTAAAATTGAAAACATCCACCTTATCTTGCCAGGAGTTCCACAAATTCGTCCACTAATATTTTTCTTGTAATTGGCTTAAAATTGTTGCCTCTTGGTGCTTGGTTGAGGCTCGTTAGTATTTTTGTACAATCTAGTTCAACTGTTTTCTTGTTGTTGTACAAAATTAATTAACAACACAAACTATAGTTTATTTAGTGTTGGTAACACAGCGATTCTTGTAAGGATCAAAAAAGTTCTAATGTAACAATTATTGTAATTTGTTAAAGACATAACGAATTTTTGGATAAAAAAAGGAACAAATTTTCAAAAAAATTTAATTAAGAAGTTATTGAGGACAAATTTGAGGCAGTAATTTTGTCTAGTAAACGAAAAAGAATGAAGAACACCTTAATTAAAACTTTGTTCCGGGTATGGTTTTAGTTGCTTGTATTTTGGTTAGATTGAAAATTCCGATATTTTCGGATTTTGGTGCGATCTTTGATATGCTTGTAATTATTTATTGACAAAATGGTTTGAACTGGATACGTAAAAAATTATACTAGTAAAGCTCAGGGTGCATATCAAAAGAGAGGAAGAAAACCCATATTCATAGCAAATTTTTCTATTTCATAATAATTTATTAGATGTTTTCAATTTCATATTTAATATTTGTGTATATTTATATTTATCAATCTTTATATAGTTAAGATATATCAATTAAAGAATTTATTCACCAGGAAACTCAAATCACTCCTACCATCACCATAGGAGCAATATTCTTCCAAATATTAATTAACTCAATATAATTACAAAAACTGAGGAATTCGTCAAGCAATTCTATGACAGTAATTCGTATGAATAGAAGGATATTTCAAACAGAAAAATGGTCTGATGCACTGAAGTAGGTGTTAATTTTCATACTTTGTTTTTAATCATATAGAAGATTACGTTTATACTTGAAATACATAATTAATTCGTCGAATTAACCATGAAGCTACACCATAATTTTTGTAGCTTCTAATTTATTAGCCAATACTCCGGTTTTTTCTTTGGACTATCTTCAGTGCCTAAAAATACATTATGTCTGTTACTGCCTACCTTATAAAAGCTCTCTCATAATCATTACCTTGTAAATTTGTGTGTGTCGTTCATTAGGCTAAAATATTCAAAAATATTTTAGAAACATTTCAGATTGAGTGAGCTCTGTTGCCAGCAATATGACCCAACCATTAGTGTCTGAAGAATGGCCAGAATCTAAGAAGATAAAAGCATGCTCCTATGTTACTATGGACGTCTTCAATATTCATAGCGAAAGCATTCAAGTGCTACAAACAGTATCAAGAAAAATGTCGTTCAAAACTGCAAAATCTTTTAGAAGCAATCTTCTTATTACTTAGTATTAAATTCACAAGGTCAGTATTTTTAACATCTGTTGATGACCACTGCCCCGGCGAAATTTATACATTTTCTTAGACGCTCTTTAGTTACAAATTATATTTTTTGAGCTAGATACTATTAATTTTCTACCCCTAGCAATAGCGAGATAGTTGTGTCTATTTTATTTTCTCTGGAAGTATGAATTAATTGGGGTATTTTGTTACTATTGCCTTAAGTAATGATACATCTATTAAATATTAAACACGTGTTTTCGAAACGAATATTTATTTATTGTTTCACCTCGAAGCTATCTAAAATTGGTCCTAACATTATTTCTCTTCGTAATTACATACTAAAGGAAGAAGGAGGTAAGTAATTGCAGTGTACAAAAAGAAAACAGTAAAAATATATAAAACGTTTTAGTAAATATATAAAAATTAACTCGTTATAAGAAACACAAAATATATTTGTCTTCTGAAAATGTCATTTGATTAGTCTTAGGCACGAGTTATAAACGATGATACGTTTCTTGCGCGGAAGTTTGTATACGGAACCTACGAGTTGGGCTTCACTGTTCATTTTTATCGATAAAGCGTTATCTGTGTGCGGTTTCCCATCATCGCATAATTTAAACAGAAGCGTTTTAACTACAATTAATTATTCTGT
The DNA here is from genome assembly GCA_963930735.1 of Dioctria linearis. NCBI lineage: Eukaryota > Metazoa > Arthropoda > Insecta > Diptera > Asilidae > Dioctria > Dioctria linearis. The sequence goes on from OZ005742.1 coordinate 220,158,346, forward strand.
GCGATTTCTCCTTGTGCTTATGTGGCCAATTTTTGCTCTTAACGCGTTCTTAAACCAATCTACAGTTAATTCTCGTTTCGATACAATACAATCAATATTTGCTGGAATCAATGTAAGATTTACACCAATACCAATGATTATAATAATTATACAATGAAATCTACGGAATTGCATATATTGGTGATATATAAGTAATTTTAAAATGACAAACGTTGACACAAAAGCCTCGAACATTAAACGTAGTAAATTTACAACGTTACGGAATATGATTATATGGTTTTGGATGTAGAAATACAACATTATTTTGGAGATTTTTTCTATGGAATAGAAACATTGTAAGATTGTGTAGTGTAAACTAACAGCAAATAAAATTACAATGCGTGTAATAAAAATAATATGCCTACATCTGAATATAAAAATGCTGCTTCTTAATGTAAAATTGATAGTGCCGGAAAATTTACGTATTTACGATAAAAATTGTTCCGATAAAAAGGCATATAAGTTATTTCCATTCGACGTTGTCATGAAATTAAAAACTTTAATAAAATCAGCAATTTAGCTCTTGGTTTTAGCTAGAAAATAATCACTTTTATTTAAAAATAAAATGCTTTTTTTTACATTAATGCAGTCAGTTTTCTGTTCGAAAGATACATCTGTAATGACGCAGTTCATTATGACATTACATTGTTGGTTTACCACCGTTGTTTAAATATCGTTTGTTAACACACTAGAATAGTCTTGGTTAAAGACTTCTCTAACAAGCATGACACTGGAAATTTTTTACATCTTATATTAAAAAGCTACAACTTGAAGTTATATAACCTTCATTGTTACGCTTTTAACGCTTTTTATTTGTACAATTTATACAGTATTTCAATAATATTAGCTATGTTCTTTTGTGTCCGCAGAACAGAACAGAACTAATATACACAAAAGTACGCCTGATACATTTTCATAGAAAGATTTAGATGAAGCGAACAGCACAAATAGTTCGCTTCAATCGACAGAACAATTTGTTCTCTCCAGTATATTGGAGTTCTAGAATAAGTTACACAAAAGAACGCAGCTAATAAAGTAAACGTGTCGATTGAAAATTTACAATTTCTTGTAAAATTTTGTGAAATTACAACAATTTTCTCTAAATGATGTATACTTATACTCATCCAAATTGTGTAATATTTCACACACAATCTTGGGAGTGAATTTAATGAATAATTAAGTTTAATAATGTCTTTAAAAATGTTAATGTTCTTTAAAAGAATATATTTTCCGGATACTTTCAGATCCTAATTAAATTCTCCTTTCTATGGCTATTGAAGGATGCACGTATAAAATTATCCGGTAGAGTAGTGATCATAGCATCGTCGACAAATGCAGCAACTGATCGTTACCAGAAGATCAGTCAGAAATATTGCCTTTTATCAAGGTTGGTATTAATACGTTTAATATTATACTTACATTTGGATTGACTGCAATATATTACAAACCGGCTGGGAGACTCTTCTTACACGGGGTGAGAATTTACTCTCGTTTCTACAGTAATCCCTTGATAGTTATATTTAAAATCATTTATCGATTGATACATTGGTATTAGTTTCACACATATCTAGTTTCATCCTAATACGAAGCTTACATATAGAAACAGTTCCACTTCGGATTCACGGATCACAAAAATTTCTAAAAATTAATTACCTAGGGATATTTATTCAAGTATTTAAACAGCAGATCGTTTGGTTTTTTGTAGAGAAAATACACGGGAATTCAAATTATACAACTTTAAAAGACGGGATATAAAGTTTCTAGGAAAGACTTAATCATAACTTGTATCTGAGTTAAAAAGGGGCACATACCGCAATAAAGGTTGATCATTATTTGACAACTTATAAAAGAAACCGGAAAAGGGCTTGGATTGAAATGTTCTTAAAGAACAACTCAGCATAGGCATACAAATTAAAAATATAAAATTCTTCAAAACTAAGTTCAAATTAAAAAAATTGAAGACAGGGGGGCTTACGACTTTTAGTACTTCTTCTAACTTACACCCTGTAACTTTCTTGATATATACCTTATTAAAGTAGGATTCATCTAATATGAAAATATTGGGGGGAAAAAGTCATAAGTTTTTCAAATTTGACCAATTTTCCCGCTAAAATGCATCAATTCCATACAGTTTTTTAAATTCCAAAATGTTACCTTTAATTTGAGTATGCACATATCCCTACCTAAATGCAAGCGTTTTTGAGTATTTCTATGATTCATTATTGCAATAATTTTGCTAATATTGCGTGGAATTGCATATTAGTAGGCGTTAGTCAGTAGTAAAATTAATAAAAGTATGAAATATTATTAGAAATGGGAATATCTCAAAAACAGTTGCATTTAGGTAGATATATGTTCATATTCAAATTACAGGTAACATTCTGGGGTTTCTAAGTCTTGTAACAAAACTATGTAGTTATCATGCATTTTGGCGGGAAAATCGTTAATATTTGAAAAAATTAAGAATTTTTTCCAATTTTTTGACTTTAAAGTCATACAACTTCCAACGGAAGGTAACAGTTAGGCTGGTTAAGCATTCATCGGGAAGTTAAGTGCTATGGTCTGAGATGAATCCCATCTTCATAGGGTGTATATCAAGAAAGTTACAGGGCGTAAAGTGGAAGAAGTACTATAAATCTTAAACCCTCCTACCGGGGAAAAGACGCTTCTTACCACCCCCCACATTCACCTTATAATTTTTTGCTTGTCTTCACCTCAGCTATCAAACCATTGAGTAATGTGCACCAATTATGAAACACACTATATATACATTATACAGATAAACTTATTAAGTGTTTTTCACGATTGGGTTTGATGTTGAAAAGTTTTATCCATTAATTAACTTCGGAGTGGTGCAGACAGAGTTATTAAGATTATAATTTTTTCAGTAATTTTATAAGTAGTCTGTAATTTAAAAAAAACGTACACATATTATTCAGTCGCAAGTCACAAACAATTGTTCGTTACTTGTGGACCGTAATTGCCTTAATCAAGACATTAGACGCTTACAAGCTTTTCTGTCCAGTCAAAAGAGTGAAATGTCTTAATTAAGAATTAAGTAAAAGCTCAAATATTATGAAAGTCTTTTATTAATTAAGTGAACATCAAAACCGATTGAATTGAGTGTATAACTTTTTTTTACTTAAAACCAAGTACCTACTCTTTAGATTAAAAAAATTGTAAAATAAAATTCGAAATTTTTTATTAATTTTATTACATTGTAGCAAAATCGCGGCACTCAACTTAATTTTATACATATTGGCACCTACTGCCTACATCATCAGGTCCTTAATAGAAGCAAGAAAGGAATGGAAGCTACCATTAGAGATGACCGTTATCGGGATTCCGTAATATTACCAAAAATATATTCTTTCCAATAATGAATATTTATAGCCATACATTTTTCTTTTAGGTACCACAATTATCAAGGCTACACAATTAATTTAGTCATTCAAGTACTTCAGTTTATTGTAGCTATTCCGGCACTTCTTGGTTTTGACTTGTCTTTTATTTCGTATTGCCTTTTCACAGTTTCAAGGATGGAGCTCTGCAAAAGTTACTGCATTTTCATAGGTGACAAAACTGGCGAGTTCGATACTGAGAAAAAACAAAAGGAACTCTTGAAATCGCTAATTACAATACAGTCAGATGCCATAAATTTTCTGAATCAGTTTAAAACTATCTTCGAGAATTGCATTTTAGTGCATTTGCTAACATTAATGGTATTGCTTTCCCAGGCTCTGGTTCAACTTTTAAAAGTATGTGTGTATGTTGTGTTGTATATAATTAGCGAATATCTTTATTAATTTTTTATTGTGTCACATGTGTGGTGGAACTTTTAGACTCTTTCACTTATAACGTAAAGTGTGTTCCTTATAACAAATTTTATTCGCTGCTTGGAAATTAGTGTGCTCTTAGGCTATTTAGCTTGATACTAACTTTTAGTTAAAAAGGATGTTCGACATAATGTGTTATTTTTATGATCTGTTGAAAAACTTTTAAAAAAGCAAAAATGTAAAGAAAGTTCTTATGATGCATCCACTAAACAGCGTAAAATATTTCACTGGACATTTGAATCATCTTAATAGAAGAAATTTTCAGAAAAATTATTTTTTCTTCTTATGATCTTTGAATTTTTTCGTTACTAGTATTCCAAAGCTCTAGTCTCTGGCGTATCTTCACTACAATTCCTTCAATTTTTCAATAATGTATTTTGTAACGCTTTTAATTTCATATAATGCCCGAAAATTTTGCAGCTCGTGTGGAAATGCAACTGCTTTGCTTAGCAGTACTTGAGTACAATTCGGATCGCGACTAAACTTTATCAATACAAACCTACCTCTGTTATTACTAGAAAAGATTATGGTTTGGTTACCGCCTGTGGGGACAATTTAATACAGAATTATTATGAATTTATCACTATAACATGGCAGACAGTTAATTCGGGTTATGCCGTAGCTAAATCCAAAATGAAGGAGGAGATAGAAACTAGGAAAAAGCCGACATGAATCAAATGTTTTTTTATCTAAAGTTTTCTACTTTCAGTTCCCCGTACTTAATCTGTAAAAGTTAGACGATGAATGCATGCAGAGAGCTGGAGGCCTATTCTTGAATTACGAATGGTTTACATACGAAAATAACGAATAGGGATTTCAAGAATACCACATGCGCATTCATTTCGAATGGTTTTGACAGCTTAACGTATACGGAATCTGCCTTCGTTATTCAAGAATAGGGCCCCTGTGCGTTTTTGATTTTAGTCCTTTAAAAATCAAACTGTCAAGGAATTGTTGCAAAAATTATCATTTATTTAGAAATTCAACGATTCTTTACCGTTCATTAAACTTTCTGAAATCTGTTTTGAAATGTTATGCCTTCCGCATTACTCTACTAATGTAGAACGCGTATTTCAGCAATTAACACTAATAAAACCAAAATAGGAGATAACTCATCAGCATAGATACCCTCTCTGGAATCCTTTTCGATACTTTTTCTTAATTTATTTTTATTTTTGAATATATATGCAGGATTTCATTTTTGCTTACATTATAAATAATATAAGAAATTTAGTTATGATATTTCATTGCTCAGTTCTCCTGGCGGCACTGATATAAGCATGGGTTCTTCAAGTTTTCCTGGCTCAAGACAAGTACGTATTTTTACTTAAAATTCACTGAATTTTTATTGAAACTTTATTTGAAAATGTTTCTTTAGAATTTTAACATACTTTTGGTATCCGACAAAAATACATACCTACATTTAGCCAGAATTTTTTTTATTAATTCGGCCGATCTTTGGACTGATAAAGATTTTTATTGGTAGCCAAGCTGACATTGGTCTGTCCACGTAAGTTGGATTGATTCAGGAGCCTAGCTTATGCCGTTAAAATTTTGGGTAGAATTTTTTTTTTTTAAGAGCGAATGCTCCACCATTTTATTTCAGAATTATTATTTAATCGAAAAAAAATCTATTTAAAAGATAAAATACTAACTCATAATATTACTTATTCATAAAAAAAAAGAAATACTTATCACAATATTAGCATTGCCGTCTATTTAAATTTAAACTACGAACTGATCAAGTGACTGATCTAGGTACCGACAACGAGCCTCTGCTCTAACCGAGATAAAGTCAATTGTTAATGTTAAATTGATTTATAAGTTCAAAAGGATTTTGGTGCCTAATTCTTAACATTGATAAGACTCTGACGTACCCATGTGGGTATGACTTAAATTTGCTCATTTAATTAATTTTCAAGAACCGTTGCATGTTTATACAAATGTACGCACGTAGCAAGTGCTTAAATATCTCAGATGGGTTTATTAATATGTAAACATAGATATTAGCATTTCGATTTGATCATTACAATTTAAACAATTATTCTCTTATATTTGTAGAAATGGCATTAATTGAACCAAGCACCCTTCAGTAACTATAGTATCGTAGAATTCTAAGACAAGTATGCATGAAATATGTTGGAACCCAAAATCAACTATGCACACGTACATACGTACATAGTTATGTTTTTATAGATATACAGAAGCAGAAGAGTAATGGAGTAAACTTTCAAGCATGTAGATAAATATTAATTTGAAATACACAACGTAAATAAATATAGTACTAGATAGAATGAAAGAAAGATAATAATATTCAAAGTTGTTAACTAAATAAGAGAATGACATACTTTATACTTGATGTTAGCTGTTGACTAAACAAGCGTTAGCATTGTACCAAACTTCTGATCCCTTTTTATGCATTTGCTATTATTTTTAAATTTTGTTGTTGTGCGTTTTAATTTTTTTATTAATTCACAAAATTTATTGCGAAGAATCTGTATATGCGAGAACTTGTTCTGGGCGGAAATTCCTTGTCATAATTTACCTAGAGAATCCTAAATTTGTTACCTGCATAAAATTATATTAAGAAAACTTTTGAATTGCAGAAATACAAATAATGTATACCGTTCACCACTAGAATAATCTATAAAATATTTTATTTCATAAGATATTTTTACTTCTATTCATGATCTATTAATGTACATAATCCTTAAATACATCCATATTACACTATATCTTAAGAATCCTAAACAGATACGAAATTAATCAATTCTCATTTTAGGAAATTCAATACATTCCTGTCCTTTCCGTCATAGCTGTTGTTGTTGCTCAAATATTAATTTATTCAATATTTGGACAAATGATAATTTCAAAAAACGAGGAACTCGTTAAAGCAATTTATCACAGTAATTGGTATGAATTAAAGGATATTTCAAACCGAAAAATGGTCCTTCTTATGCTCTTAAATGCCCAGCATTGTCAGGGATTTGTTATCAAAGGATTCTTTGATCTCTCTTTGGAAAGATGCACTGAAGTAAGCTTTAATTTTAATATTTTTTAACTCATCATTGAAATTTACATATATATTTCCTTCTTCGTAGATTTTAAAAGCATGCTACGTCTTTGCATCGTTTTTGCGGAACATAATGTAAGAATTAATTATGGGAGATTATTATACGCAGTGTGCCATGTGTTGTACTTGGTTAACTTTTTCGACTGTCTACAAATATTTATGGAACTTGAAAGTAGATGGAAACCGTCAATCTACTTATATTGACCAGGTTTAGTTGTAGGCACTTGGGACCTATAGTTGTATTAACGTTAATAAAATGTTGAGATATCTAAATAAAAGAAGCTGTTTGCAATTGTCTTACCTCTTAGTCCACCGACGTATTCAAGTTCCTCCGATGCATTTCCTCTTCTATATTGAGATCTTTCTATAAATATAAAATACACCACAAAGTCTCATTCCATTGAAGACGAAAAAAACTAATATACTTTTCTAATAATAAAGAATCCCCCACTCCAGCCTACCTACAGCCCTACTGTACAAGTCTTTAGCTGAAACATAAGAAAAATTCAATAATAACCAACAAAATAATCAAACTATCATCAACTCACCTAAAGTCCACCTATATACGTATATTTACATTTTCACAATGTCACTAAGTGGCAGTACGTCAGTCAGCTGTTTTCGCCTCAGTCAGAATTCTGGCAAATGAAACAAGCGTTGAAACACCAAAAAGCAAAAAAACATACTTGGTTACAGCGACTATATAAAGCCGAAGAGCCGCAGTGAAAATATCCCATTCTTTGTCACAACAAGTTTCTGTTTTCGTGCTTTGTTTTTTGTTAATTTATTGATCCCATCATTTATTTGTTTTTATTGTGCCGTTGTGCTGTATGTTATCTGCTTGTCTTGCACCCGGCTTGGCTCTTAATGCAGATTTGTGTTTGCACCTGTGCCACTCTTTTTTTTGGTGGTTGAGGCTCATCGCTCGTTCCACACTTGCCGTGTCCAATTTCCTTGGTGATATGCACCCCACGGGCCCAAACCCTTCAACGGCCGAGTACATTGCGGTTCAAAATCTGTAAGCTCTCATTTTTTATTTCATTTTTTTAGTTTTCGTCTGCGCACAACATCGTTAATAATTTCATTCAATCTTGTTCACTTATAGCATGACGACGTGTAAAGTCTGCTCTACTAAAAAATTAAGAAGACTTGGTTGCATGTGATGGTTTGTCTTTTCACCGTTCTTGCTTGAAGCGTAGCTCCAGAACACCTACTCCTGGACTTACTACCTGCAGCGAATGCTCCGATATAAAGCCCTACCACGCTTTAAGGTTTTTAAAAGGATTTACGGAACGTCTTAACTCTCTCTCTCTCTATCTCTCTTCATTCAGCCTCTCATTAGAAGACCTTAATACTTTAAATGGTAAAATTGACAAGTTGCTTCATTTTGTTGATGTACTAAGCATGAATTCAGATACACTGCTTCAAAAGTCACCTAACCTATCTCTAAAGGCTCAAAATTTGTTAGACTCTATAGTTGATATTCATGCACAGCTTTCCAAAGATGCCTCACGGTCTGTCTTTCTGAATACAAACAATACGAAACTTATACCAGTCATTGATGACGCTCGGCGTAGATTAAGGCGAGTTGAAGGCGATATCGAGTCTTGGTCATCTACGGTTTCCGAGAACTCAAGGGTAATCAGCTACATGGCAACTGATGTCAGGAAATTGGCTCCAGCGGATAAGGAATCGTCTGTGTCTGACGCTCAACCATTACCTCTCGTGCAGCAGGGAGTAGACTCTAACTCTCCTGTATCTGACGCACATAGTCGCAAGCCAGCTACAAAGCAGAGCGGACCGCAGAATATGCCACCATGATCCCAATGACGCGATTCTTTTAAATCATGACTCTGGTCAATCTACAGCCAACAGTGATGCAGTTCACGTTACATCCGTTTCTGTAGCTGAAGCTAGTGAGCATTCCACACAGATATGTTATTGTCGGGTCGCTGAGAACGGTACCAAAATCTTCGAGTGTCTTCGTCAGCCGTTTCTCTCCGGAAACGATTAGTGAAAACATTTTGAAGTGTCTGAAGTCGAAAAATAATGTCAAAGAATTAGTAAATCCTCTAAGCCTGTTGCATCATTTGTTCAAACTGTATCCGCTGTATGCGCTTTTACTAAATTATTCGTACCTTCTGGGCACCAACACAATAATGCAGCTAAAAGAAGCAGCGATATTCCATAAATCCCAAATCGCTTTCCCTGTACTATAAAAACGTAAGGGAGATTCGAACTAAAACTGCACAAATCTGGATTTATCTGTGGTTAAGTGTTTGCTTCGAAGAATTGTTCCACAACACCTCTTGACGAATTACTACTAATTGGTGATTTTAATTTACCCAATATTCAATGGGTACTAAACGAAGATGACGACGACTATCTTCCATTTAATAACTTGACAACTAGGGAATCCTTTTTCCAGGACAGTATTTCATCTCTTGGTCTCAGCCAAATCAGTAATGTTATGAATGACATGGGTAGGCAGTCAGACCTGGTATTTTGTATTGACGCGGGCAACTTATTAGTTGAACCTAGCCCTGTTTTATTGTCTAGTCTTGACAAATACCACCCCCTCTACTAATTGCATATTGCTTTGAAACCGAAAATCTCATATATTGTGACGAAACGCAATACTTTTTCAATTTTAGAAAAGCTGATTTTTCGGGACTTTCCAGTAGACTTACCTATATTGATTTCAAGACATTATTTCCTTGCATTAGTGTTGATGAAGATATTTCTAAGTTTTGCATAATTCTTTTCGATTTATTTTCCTCTCATATTCGCCGTGAGCGCCAACGGATCTCTATAGCATAACCGCCGTGGTTCAATAATGAACTGAAACGTCTTAAAAATAGAAATAATAAACTGTGGAAAAGTTATATGAGGGACAAATACATTATAAGTCACCACAACTTCCTCACATCATATAATGAGTTCAAAGACCTTTCCTCTACTCGTTATGAGGAGTATATTCAAAGCATGCGTATGAAATTATTTAGTAACCAACGCATCTTTTTTAAGTTTACTAAAATGAATAAAGAACGGACAACTAGCCCAATACCATCAGATACAAGGATTCTGCTAGTGATGATTCGTCCAAGATTTGCGATATGTTTGCTTCCTTTTTTGACAATGCCTCTGCCTCGTTAAATTTTAAACCTCAAAGTAGGAAATTCAGTCATATGGACGACTCTCATTTTATTTCATTCAATATCCATTCAACTGCAGAAGAGGATATACTCGATCATATTAATGGACTTCCAAATGAATTCACAACTGGTCCTGATGGGATTCCTGCTGCCTTTTTTAAGTCATGTTGCATCTGCCTGGCAGCCCCGCTGAGAATTATTTTCCAGAAATCGCTCGATAGTGGTTATTTTCCGCAGTTGTGGAAGAATTCTTTTATCATACCTATCCACAAAAAAGGTACGAAAAGGGAAATTTCTAACTAGAGGCCTATTGCAAAATTATCTTGCATGCCTAAATTATTCGAATCTATCATTTACTGTCACCTATCAGCTTCCTGTAAGAATTTGCTCTCTTCAAACCAACATGGCTTTATTTGGCAGGACTACAACCAGTAACTTGTTAGAATTTGTCTGGGATACCTTTGGCGGGTTGGCAAAAGACCAACAGACAGATTGTATTTATACCGACTTTAGTAAAGCCTTCGTCGAGTTATTTCAATACGTGATACTCTTTAAAATGGAAAAGTATGGGTTTCGCCCAACATTTCTAAAATGGTCATCGTCTTATTTAGATAACAGAATATACCAAATCCTAATTTGCCATTCCATCTCTGGATCTTGAAGGCTTCGTCTAGCGAACCTAAAGGGAGTCACTTGGGCCCGTTGTTCTTTATTCTATCTATTAACGACATTATCTCTGTTGTGAGGTACTGCAAGGTCTTGATTTATGCTGACGATGTTAAGCTTCTCGCTCAGATTAAATCCGTTAACGATTGTGAACAGGTACAGGGTACCTTCAAAATTTTTTGCAATTGGTGCAGCAGCAATAATCTGGTACTCAATATCGACAAATGTGAGGTTATGACTTTCCATAGGAATCAGGCACCAATTACTTATGATTATGAGTTCTCCGATTCCTCGCTTCGCCGTGTGGGCTGTGTCTATGACTTGGGTGTCAAATGTGACCACAGATTGAATTTTATCTCCCATATAAACCATATGGTATCAAAGAGTAGTTTTATAAAACGTTGGTCCCGAGAGTTTTCGAATCCTACCACAATATTGCGTTTGTACACTTGTAAGGTGTCTGTTGGTGGAACATAGCACAGAACTTGAGCAACCTACACTTAAGGAAATCTAGTTTAAGTCATAAAATAAACACATAATAATTTTCATATAAAATAAATAAAACAAATAATAAATAAATAATATTAAAGAACTGCTTGGATTTAATTAAAACATATAAAAAGTAAACAAATACATAAACTACCTGTAAACCGCACAATTGTTAAGGCGAAACATTGGAATAAAACTCTGCGAGAATGAAGCTCGACCAACTTCAGGAAAAAGAAGGAGGGAGATGACGTGTGGTTGACAAGTCGATTTTGACCGAACAAGGTGCGTGGAAGATTTGTTGGAACAAAGAAAAGCTGGAATAAATTTAACTGAAAAAATTCAGAAAAATTCGTCAAAAGTATCAGGGGGAAGAGAAAGATATCGACAGCCGTGGCAACGCTTATCGCCGTGGCAACGCTTATCGCCGTGGGAAAAATCGTAAAATTTGATCATATTAGCAAGTGGAGATAACCTGCCTCCAGGCCCCGCGTGCGGAAGTTGCTGGACAGCAGCCACATCCATCCTAAGGAATAAAATCGCAAATTATCGCTGCGAAACCAAGTAATCTGAAAATTTAATTTCCCTATAAATAAATTAACAACTAACCCATAAATAATTAACGAACTCATTTCTCAACAAATACTAACCTCAAATTGTAAATTAGCTACACACATATGGAAGCAGGTCGGCAGTAGGGTTTAATTAATGTAAGCGATGGGTTGTTCATTTGAAAAAATACAGCTGTGCAAAAGAAAAGTCAATCTCAGTTCTTTTTATTTCTCACGATGATAATTCATAAAAGATAACTTTTCAGTAAATGGATGGGAAGGCGAACCCTAGATGGCTAATCCCATTACACACTTGCTTCGTGAGACCATTTCTTGAATACGCTACCAAGGTCTAGACTCCATTTTACGGTACACACATTACTCGTATCGAGTCTGTTCAGAGAAACTTTTTACGATTTGCTCTCAGGCTCCTATCCTGAAATAATTCATTAACTCTTCCACCCTATGAGGTTCGCTTGAAGCTTTTAAATATGCACTCGCTTGAGAAACGTCGCATGGTTACCGATTTAACTTTTGTGCATCAACTCTTAAACGGGAATATTGATTCTCCGTTATTACTTAACAAAATCTCCTTCCGTGAAAATAGGCATAATTTGAGAAGGCTAACATGTGTTGCGTGCTAACTCCTCAAGGTCTAACTTTGGCATGTATGAACCTGTTAATGGCATGTGTATTAATGTTAATAATGTGGCGGAGCATTTTATTGTTGACGTTTCTAAGCATGTTTTAAAAAAAACGATTATTTAATATTTAATCTCTTTTGTTTAATCTACTTGTTCATTGCATGTAATTTCATCTGGTGTTTGGTTCATATTTAGTTTAATATACTAATACTAACACCGACTAAGTGATGAAACGCATGTATTATTAACCGTTTATTTATTAAACGTGTCCATGCAGCGAGCTTGTGTTAAGCTTATACTTTCCGGGATATTCAAATTTTAAATTCCCGAACTTTACACTACACACTTCACAATTCATTTGACATTTTCAAAACTAATTTACTCTTCTTATTCTTTTGTGTGGCAACAAGATGGCAGTGCCCTTATTGGTGGGTATATATATATCGGGTTACCAACATTGCGTCTTATAATATTTTGACAATTCTTGCTGTCATAAGTTTGACATAAGTTTACTTTATAACCTCAGTTTTAATTTCCATTCTTTAAAAATTTGTTTATAAAAATGACGGTGATGAAGGCCATTTTCAAGCTAAATTGATTTCAACTGGGATTCGTTTATTTGTTATTGACTTTACTGCAAGCTGGTAAGTGATGTAAAATGATTGTAAAAATTGATTTTCTATTTTAAATTACTTTTACAGGTGTGGACCATGTCAGAGATTGACACTTTTATTTCCAACAAGTATCCATGGGGTGTTTCCTAAAGGTTGGTGTTGATACGTGCGAAGACACTTCTGGTGAACATGGTGAGGTTTATATCCAAGGGGTGGTTCTGTTTATTTTCACCGTTTACTTAAATAAAATTACCCTTAGTTTCTTCTATAAGATGGAACTAACACCTTTATTTTGAAAAATCAATCACCGCAAAGGGTGATTTTCTTCAATCAGATGTTGATGAGCAACTCATAATTTGACTTACATTTAATCAACCTGTTGAAATTCACTCCGTTAAAGCTTCAACGAAATGTGGCCCTAAGGACTTGCGCGTAAATCAACCGAGGACTATAGACTTTGACATGGCTGGGTCTTTTAACTGTGTTCAAGATTTAAGGTATCTGTAATGTGAGAATTTTCTTTTATCAGTTATAAAAACCATCCGAATTTCGCAGCTTAACTCGTAAGGATCTTGACGGATAACCAAGCAATCTGCGATATGTGAAGTTCCAAAAAGACCAGGATATTCAAATTTTTGGAAAAACGTTCAATCAGGATGTGATGTGACACAAGTCGATTACCTTTTATTCATTGGATCTCTCATTGCTATAACTAAGATTGGGGCGTTTCTGCGAGTTGCTGACAAAAAAGGAGAAAGTTATTAAAAAAGGAAAAATTTCATTGGACAAATATAAAATTTGTTTAAAAAACATTGTTCCCGACATAAATATAAATAATAAAATAATGAAAATGTTTGAAGCTAGAAGATGGATAGATTCGGTCTGTGGTTATTATTATAATTATGTCATATTATTTTTTTGGTCATCTAGTAGTTAATAGATTATATTATTAAGTTGTAAAGTTCTATTCTAATCAGTTAAATGCAGATTTATCTAGTTGTCTAACACCTAATAGTAATTCTTTATAGTTTTTATATTTTATAAATTCAATATATAGGGTGTTCCGTAAGTCGACGTCAAGGCGGAATCGGGTGATAGACCAAATCATAACAGTTACCAGAAAAATATAAAGAAAAATCTAACATGCATTTTTCAAATTTTAGACACTTCTTTTGTTTTCGAGAAACAAATCTTTACTTTTTTTTAATTTAATTTTTCTTCTGTAATCCCGAGTAAATTATTTAAATTCTAAGCCAACTGTTCCAACTTGGAAGAAAATGTCACATTTTGCCGAACCAAGAATAGAAAATTAATATTTCACCCAACTTTAACTCACTGTAATGAAAAAAACAAAATGTACTACGCCAGTTTGGCAAGTCACTTTAAAAGTTGACGCATTTAATAGGAATTCTAAAATGGTATAACACTGGCTACAAGATTTCTTAGATTACGGAAAAAAAAATTTTTCTTCAAGAAACCCATTTTCGAAAAATTTCTTTTCACCTACTAAAAATGATTCTAGTGTACCCAAAGCTTGCCGTAAGACCGTAACTTTAAGATTCTAGTTTGAGTGAGACGGAGAGTCATTGCGTGTAATGTGAGTGAGCAAGATAGTGACGCTAGCTTGTCAAATCAATGAGTTTTTGCAAATGTGGATCGTCTATTTTCCACAGAGTGCCGACTTCCAAACCAAGTACATGGTGAAGGAAGAGTTCCTTACCTTACGTGGGCGTAGTACTTCAAGCAGTTGAAGAAGACCCAAGTACTTCGGTACGTGAAATCCAGGAGAGCACAGGAGTATAGCTGACCGAATTTTATAAAAACAGGTGCTCCAGAGTCACGGAAGCAGTTAAATTTGTCAACAATGGAAGATTTGCCCGTCTGATAACCTGATCCCTTTTAAGAAAATGTCGAACTTGTACTGCAACTGAAGCAAGGCAGTTTGAACATCTTTTGTAAATAATAAATCTTAGCATCCAAATAATTGGTGTTTAATTTTAAACTTAAGGAAAATTTGTCCTAAATTTAACAAGAAGTTAGCATCTCTAACTTGAAAGCGTCACAATCTGTCTCACTCACACTTCATGCAATGACTCTCCGTCTCAATCAAACTAGAATCTCAAAGTTACGGTCTTACGGAAAGCTGTTGGTACACTACAATCATTTTTAGTAGGTAAAAAGGAATTTTTTTGAGTGACTTTTGCACTGTCAGTAGTAAGACTTTAGAGGCTTTACTGTTTAAAATAGCAACATCACGCGCCTGTTTACTTAATTTGATAGTGCGCCGAAGCTCTCTTTCAATTTTTTCGCATATTTTTTTACGCTTTCCGATGGCACTTTCAAATATCCAATGCTTTTATAAGTTATTAGAGATTTTGCTGAATATTCTCCCTGCAAAGCAGCCAAACAATCCGCGCAATTCGATCGCTTACTTAAGTAAAATACAACAAAACCGGCGATGAATTCTACGACATGTTTAACGTAATCTGAAATATAGCTGGGATCACGGTCATAGAAATGATCTTCTAAAAGCTCAAGGGGTATTTCTATTTGTTCATAATTGTCCAGCTATTCAGAACTATCTGCAAGCATTTTAAATCTACCCGCACTTACATTCATTTCTTCGGATGGCTTGGATTTTGGATTGGGATTTAGTAAGCTTATATGTTCCAGTGGGATGGAATTTCCGACACCACCTTCTCTAATTTTAATAAATCTTTCATATATAAGTGTAACATTTTGAAGTCCACGCGCCAAACCCAGGAATCCAACACTTCTACGGCTTTTACTTATATCTTCTGCGGAATTTAATTTTAAATGGAGGATGTAGTCTATTACACTTGTTATAAATTCATTTATGTGTTGCAAATTATTGTTGCAGAGGGCTTTTTTCTTAAATTGATACTCTAATACCTTTCTGCTGTTTAAAATATCAAATATATCATTAAAAATTCGAATGAATTGTGCTGTTAGTCGACTTCCTGCAAAGGATGGTATTTTTAAAATCTCACGACAGAAATCCAGGGCGTCTGCAACTGATTTACTTAGTGTTTGAACAGCTAATTTAACTTTCATCTTTTGTTGATGAAAGTATATGTGTGCCCTTTTTAATTTGTTTCCTAAGTGTAAGCCTTCCTTTTCCTGCAAATCTAGCAATAGTTTCAAATAATTCCATTTAATTTCATTGCCGTCACCGTCTATAATTATTTGAAGGTCACCTCAGGAATTGCGGACAGTTTAAGCATATGCACTGGATCTGGATGCAATATGTACTTTGTGGCATCGTCTTCTATTTTAAAATGTGATATTGCATCAGTATTCATATATATCACTGCCAAGGAGTTTTGCTGTTGTTAAATTTGTGGAAATGCCATCAAAAGTTATACCCACTACTTCCGCCCCTGTATCTCGCAAATTTTGTAAGCAAAGAAGTGTTATGTTCTTCTTCTGTTCTGAGTTAATAGAGGAAATGGGGAAAAATGCAAGTGGTATTTTCTATGCTCTATTTATACACACTGCAATAAAAACCAGCATTTGTGTAGCAATTACATTACTATTTCCGCCATCGCCTATGCCAACAAATCCTCCTGCATCTTCCCCATTCCAGTCTAAGTGCTGTCGAATGTGCATCTCATCGAACACTAACTGTAAAAATATGTGTTCTCCACTATCTTTAGCAACATCTACATTTTGCTTAATTTTGCTCTCTTTCATGTAATTTTGCTTAATAGCTCCAAAAGACTGTTTTGTAAACCCTGGTTTACAATCAACATTTTCATACCATCTGGCTAATGTCCTTTTATGCGGTAGAGCAAAATTAAAAGTAGTCCTAATATGATCGTATTCCTTTGGTGATATAAAATACAAATTTAATGCAAATGAGCGGAGCTGTGGAGTGTCATTTTTTGGAACTTTTCCCCCTTGAAGCTTTATAAGCTCATGTTCAAATAATTTTCTGTTGAGTTCAGAAATACGTTCAAGAACCTCGTGCAATTCTTTTTCAATTAGGGTTTTGTCCCTTAAAGTTTCAATTATATTAAATTGCTTCTCAATTTTTACATTTTTTCTTCGAAGAGCAGACTGTATTGGCTTAATATTCTTATTTTTACGTTTCAATCTTAGTTCCAACTTATTTATTTTATTCTTTAATTTATTTATGCCTATATCGTTATTATAATCATATTCTGTAAATGTATAAGCGTCTTGATAGGACATCCGTTACTTTAAAATGAATCCCAATACAATTGCAGTACCCCAAGCTTAGTAACACAAGAAAATTATTAGGGATAAAAGGTATAGAGAACGATAAACACACATAGCACCGACACCTTTATTTAAGAAAACGAATGAATATACGATAACAACTCTTTAATTTCAAATATGTGTTTCATATTAATACATCCTATTAGATAATATGTAATTATAAGCAGAGAATTGCTATGAAATGTACTACTTATAATATAAATTTCTAAAGTTATTAGCTTACAGTTGTTATTATATTCGCAAGTACACTACTATTAAAATTAAATAAACTTAAGCTCATCAGATTAGACTTAAACATTAATAAACAAAAATATATTCCTTTCTTTAAATTATTTTCCTAGCATTGGGAACATAAAAGATTTTTAATTAATATCTAAAGAGCTAAATCTAAAGAGCTTCTCTAATTGCAGTTACCAATAGATCTTTAAAATTACCATGCCGGAGCTTTCGGTTCCACAGGACACATCCGCAACCTTTACTATAAAAGGATCGTCTAGGATTTCTGCCTCCTAATTTAAAAATCATATATATAATATTTATAATAAGAAATATAGCAAAAATATTATACCATTCTCTTTTCAGAACTTTTCTCATTGGAAATTCCCTTATATTCAAAGTCAAAGGCCATGTCGTAATGAAAATTGTGTTCAGGAAAAGCTCTCTGTCAAAAACATACATAAAATGTTTCATTAAAATATTGTTTGGTAATATTTTATCAACAAGATATACATAAACAAAAAAATGCACCATTATTTTTGCAGGAATTTCCTCACTCATTTCTGTTATTTCTCCACCTGCAAAGCTGCTTCATCTTTCGGTACATTTGATGATGTAAGGGAGTCACAGGAAATTCTGTTTTAAATAGAATTTGAAATTTATTCGTAGTATTTTTTCCGGATTTAAAAAACAGTATGTGTAGAATATTTCCCTATGACTGCTTAATATATTAAGTAAAAAAAAATCTTAATACGAAACTTTTGACTTGATAAGCAACTAATTTTCTGTTAAACCTACGATTCGGGCAAAAATAAATACAAAGTTACTTCCCTTTTTAAAACACTTTTCTCGACACGGCTTGTTGTATCTGAATCTACATTTATTGTTCCCACTTTACAACATGAAGCTCCTAATTTATGTGCCTGTTTTAGAATAAGATAATTTTATATACATGAACGTATTTGTTGGCTTACCTCACGCTTTTCTGCTGGATTAATAACATTACGTGAAAGCACAGGAACAGCAATTCGCGCAAGGACAGTTTTTTTTTTCAAAAGAAAAGAGATCCTTGAAGAAAAAATGGCTCGAGTACATATAACTTCTTCTTTTTATATCACCATCACTTAGTCCTATAGCCATTAACCATTTTCTTCTTAAAATTTCATCTCGAGGTAGCATATAAAAAGTAAATTATCTGCTTTGTAACTACGTCTCTGCACCAAACACCCCATTAATTGACATTAAACAATTACTCGCAATATGCTGAATATCCCAGAATAAGTTTACTTATAGTAGTTATTTCACTAAAAACAATGGAAAATTTATACTTACAAGTGAAAAGCTTTTTCTTCGAGTTGTTTTTACATAAACTAACAAGGCACTTCATTTTCTATTTTCTTTAAAATTACTTATTGTCAGTCCATGCAACGCTATCTGTTAAAAACTAGAAAAAAAATATACATCAAAATTGGTCAATTATTTCACATACAAAATATTTTCTTACGAAAAAATTAATTAAAACTCACTTCGCGGCTCTTTGTTTACAAAACGCTGTCATACATATACTTTACTATGGGACCTCGCCTGCTTTAGTTCTCTCCTCAAAGGGAATACTCCTCTCATTTATTAACCCCATTTAATAAAAATCGTATATGGCAATTGTTTGGTATCCAAAGGGTCTCAAGACAGCTTTCTCGCCTGGAAGAAAAAGTACGAAGTACCACGAATATATTAGAACAACGACAAAAAAACTTATCTGACAATCCGGACGTCTCTGCATCGAATCCTCCAATGATCATCATCGTACCTCTTGGAAGCAGCTAAAAAATAGAAAATGTAATCATTAATTAAAGTAGATTAAATATTTACATAGAAGTGAGGTTAGGATTAACACAGAATGCGTAGGGTAGGGTTTGTTTACATGTACATTAGAGGATAGGATTCACATAATTAAATAAATTAGAGTTAGATACTTACGTTATGTTAGGCAACAGAAGACATTCACATAACTAGCACAGGACATAAAACACATAAATCCAGTGAATTACAATTCAAACAGGAACTTATACTCACCTTAATATGTACTTAGAAGATTTCTTACTATTGCACCACTCCACAACTAGATTGACACTTGTCAGTGTTTTCCTCATTTTCTCCTCGTTCTTCGGTAAGTTAGACATTTTGTTGATCCCATAATTTTATAGTTAAAAGGAGATGATTTAGTTCATGAAAGAGATAGGGGAGAAGAAGGGGAAAACCTTCTAGAAAATTGTAATTAGAAAGAAAAAAAAGGAAACGTTAAATTTAGAGAAACCGTTGGAATTCAAATTTCAGAAAAAGATCGAAGAAAAACCAGAAGGAGTCGAAGTAAGTCCTGCTAAGCGACGGTATCGGAAACTTTAACTTGCAGAAAGCAATTGATATCAGAAAAAATTAAGATTAACAAGAAATGAAAAAAACTCGTCCAACACGCTAAATGATCCCAATATTAAGTTGTGCAGTAGTGCGATCTTTAGAAATCTTTATTAATTAAGAATTAGTTTTTTTTCTACTCGTGGCTATGTAATGTGCCTGTTCTCTGTTCCGGTGTCATTCGACTTCCTGCCCGCGTTCCGCATGTGTTCGTAGGTTCTCTCTTCCTCAAGGTCTGGTGTGTCGTTTTCCGCTCTGCTTCATCCCCGTTCCATAATCTGCCGGTATAGTTGCTGGGTGTGTCTTTTTCTTACATCTATCTAGGCGCATGGGGTGTCCATTCATGCGTTTCTCTTCGGTAGTCATTCATCTAGGGTATCATAAGAATTGATCTTAGACTAATTCTAGCTTTTTTACTTGTTCGTTTTTATATTTGGTTGCATTTATTATTGATATTAATATGTTATTGATGAGTTCTAGTTTCTTTTAAACTACCTCTATATTCGGATATTAATTCTTCAGGATCAGTGACATGCATTTAATTTTTTTTTCATTTTTTATCATTTATCTTCAAATTGCTCGATAGCGACATTGTGTTTTAATTGCTTTGCAATAAATACTGTGCAGTGTAGAAACTTGCAATCTTCTCCTCAGTTAACTAAACCACCTTTATATAGGTATTCTCTCTTTTAAATGCAATTTGTTGTACGCCTTTTCCTGATTTTTTTCGGGATTATTAAAAGGCGACATAAACCATGGTGTAATTCAATTTCCTTCATCTTCCAACAAAATGGTGTTGGTGGAACGTCTCATGATGGGTCCAACAAAACTGTTTCTTCATATTCGGTAATCGTGAACAAAGGCTGGCCATTTGAAAACAATGCGTAGATATAAGAGATTAGAGATTAATCTGAAATTCCTATCATTTCCTATACTCCTGTCCACACCTAAGCAGAAGATTAATCTGCAATACTCCTGCCAACATCTAAGCAGAACAATAATTCTGCGCACAGATTGATCTGCAATTCTCCTGTCTACATATAAGCAGAAAAATAATTCTGCCGCAGAAACTAATCCGTAACATTGTTATCATCAATATTATTCTGCTACCCTTGTGCTGTCACGCAATAGCACTGAGCATCTTGCTACCCTTGTGTTATCATGCACTAGCACCGAGCATTTTGCTGCACTTGTGCTGTCACGCAATAGCATCGAGCGTTTTGCTACCCTTGCGCTGTAACGCACTAGCACCGAGAATTTTGCTACCCTGCTGCTCACACGCAATAGTAGCATCAACATTTCTCTTTATTCTGGTGACAGATAATTAATTCTGGTCTTCTCCTCTGTTTTTAGAACGAGTAAACCAATGGTTGTAACCTAAGGATGAGGATTCAACTGGATTTGAATTTTTTATTTGTTTTTATTTTTCATTGTTAACTGAATTATTTGAATTTTTATATTGAATTTTATAGTACTAGTCTTAAGTTTTAACTGAATTTTGTGATATTAATTTAGGCATATTAAATTATAATACTTGAAGTATTAATAAAAGATTATATTTGAAATTATCAAGACTGAGTTATCCTTTTTTTTTTGTTTTAATATATACATAATTTATGAGTTTATTAGCCTTATTTTTTTAGATTTTACTAACATAATAATTTAGATGTTATTTTGTCTTATTTGCAATGAGTTTAATATAATTATATAAACTTGCCTATTAAGATTATTAGAATTTTTAACTTTTCATTTTATTTTTTTATTTTTTCATTTTAATTGAAGTTAGTTCAAACTTTTTTTTATATAACAACAACGCTTTTACAGTTGTACAAAGTAAATGTTTTAGAAAAATTTCTTGACAAAATAGTTTATGTTTAATAGTTGTTTTCCACCATTCCCGTAGGAACGTAGGAATAGCAAAATTTTTTTTTACGCTTGTCTTTATTTGTTCTAGAATAGGTAGCCGAAATTTCATTGGAATAATGGAAAGTAAAAATTTTCTATATATATTTCTTTTTATTTAATAAAATGTACAAGAATCTGTTGGAAATATTTGTGATCCGACCGAAGACGGTAGACATAATAAATATTATTTTTTTGTGAACTATACATGGTCACATTTAGCAAGGGATGGGTCAAAACCCTCGGAAATACTTCCCAAGCCATGAAACAGATATCTATATGTGTGCGTTCGGAGTCTGTTCTCTAAAATGTTCTATATTGATGCTTATAGAAAAGCGCCAAACATTGACTTTATATATGCCATAGAGCCTAAACTACTATCCATACAGGAAAATAGTCTTCTAGTAATTTAAAGCTTGGTTACTTACCTTCCCACAAGCTACACTTCCTATATACCTTACTTAACAAAATAATAAAATAGTTTTGATTACAAAGTAACCTTACCATTTTACACTCTCAGCTGAGTAATAAATGCATGTGTGTGTGCAGCCGTAGTCCGAATCTGTAGGCAGCTACATTCGATATCATCAGCCCACGGCATCCCATGACGGCACAGCGGCATTGCAATGATTACTCAGCTGAGAATTTTTGTTTGAGGAATCGTAGTCATTTGGTTAAGATAAATTTTTTTAAATAATTTTGTTAGGAAAGGTATGAAAATTTTATTACGGTTCGGAAGAAAAGAAAGCAATCATAAGATTATCTGAACACCATTTTTCAGAATGAATAGTAGTTTAGAGAGGGGGAGATATTCAAATCAAACTTTTGTCAGTTTTACATAGGAGCACGGCAAATATTTTAGAATGCAAGGACTACGTTGGGCCTCGCATGTGGTAGGGAGGTGGTCTGTTTCATGGCTTGTGAAGTATTCTCGAGGGTTTTGGATGGGTATATTTGTATGTATGTAGTTAGTAACCATAATGCAAAATCACATTGAAATACCTATCTCCTTTTCTTTACACCGCTTTCTCTTTGAAATACGAAAATTTCAGCTATTTTGTCTTCTTTTAATTTGATTACAATTTTTTATTTTTTAATAATTATGTCAATATTCTATTTTTTGGACATCTACACTTTAATAATTCATTTTTTATGAGTAGTTTAGCTTAAATGCACTTGGAAATTACATTAGTTTTTAACATCGCATTGATTTTTTGTTTGCTTTTATTTTCTTCAAAAAATAATCGTACATCGTAGTAATTTTTTTAATAAATTCGTTACGTTACTTGCATCTATTTTAAAATAGTCGACAACCTTCTTCTTAATAATAACATCTGTCACAGCATCATGTACGAATTGATGTGTGTATATTTCTTTCTAATCTTTCCGTTTATTGAGATTTTCCAAATCAAAAATGAAAAAAAAAATCAATTCTCAAGGACATCTTTATCCTACGTGATGATAAAGAAGTCTGTCAAAAAGCTGTTAAAATGGGGAAGACTTCCGGAATAGCTCAGACTGTATAGGTGTTTTAAAATTGCTTAAAGAGCAAGGAAGTAAATATAAAGATGGATTCACAGTCAAAAATTTCCGGATATTTTTTTTCTCATGGATTAAAGCAATATTTTACACTGGCATATGTTAGATTTTAATCTTTCTTAAATATTACTAAAAGATTAAATAAACTTAGGATTAGAAATTAAGTTTTAGTTTTTGAAACTAATGCATTTAACACTTTTATATTGGAATTTAATACTTTTTACTTAAAAAGTCCGTTCAATCTTCCACTTATTCAAATTTATATATTATTTTATTAACTGTCTTAATCTTCATAGATTAGTAGATAAAATTTCTTGTAGTAAAAAGTATCCTTATGGGTTAAATTATTAACTACATTTTATTAAGATTTTCAAGTCAATGTGGCAATAGGATATTATATTAATTAGCACTGGATTCAATTTTAATCGATTGGCTTTAATTGTAATCCTTTTAGATTAAAATATAACACAAACATTCTTATTTATTGCTCCAAATTGATTCAAAATAACGCCTCGCCACGTTTAATATTTAATGTGAATTGACTGCATTCTATGTTTCCACAAATGTGTTGCTGTCACTGCCTTATAACAATGGGTTGAGCGTATTGCCATTTTCTTATATAGGAAAGAAGGGTACAAGTTTTACAGTTTTCTCGTTCGCACTATGGCAGAGTTGGAGTTACTAACACAAAATATTGGTTACTAAACGTTTTCTTAAGCCATTTGATGTTTTTATGTTGGTTGCAGATGCAATCTCCGCAGAAATAATAAGGTAAAGATAGTGTTTACCAAGCGTCGTCTCTCTTGCCCATACGCAGAGCTCAGGTGAAAATAACTTTTGAAAATTAAAGTCGGAATGAATTTAATTCCTTATAAGTTCTTAAAATATCACTTAGGCACAAGAAAATAGATTCACTGCGTTTTAATAATTTAGTGTGAACGCGCGTCATTCTTAACTTTAAAAAGAATTTTTTTAGTGTTTTTTTACTGCATTAAAAGGAATTATGGATAGTGAATGTGTACCGGAATTATTAGTCAAAATAAAATTCCATGAACCAAATGACCTAACCCAAAAGAAATAAATAAACTTTTAGGGTTAAACAAGCCAACTCTGAGAAACCTGGTATCAATCCTTACTGGGCACTCTCGTCTCAGGGATCACCTACACCGGATAGGGCTTGTTGCTGACCCTGTACGTAGGGGATGCGGAGAGGAATCCGAGACAGTGACTCACTTCCTTTGTCACTGTCCGGCCCTCTCGGGAAAGCGTTACAGATTCCTTAGCTCACACCTGCTTGACGAGCTGCACGAATCTGGCGAGGAGGACTGTGATCCAATACTCAAATTTGTAAAAGCGTCCGGTTGGGACCTATGAGTTTTTACTCATAAGTCTGGAGGGTGAACAATAGACCTTTTAAGGCCTACGTTCCATAGCCCCTGGTAGGGTGTCTCAAACTCAATTATCTATCTATCCATCTATGTCGAACTAAAAAAGTTTCCATTTTTTTATTGCAATCCAAATCTGGTAAAATATTAAAATATTTCAAAGCAAAACTTCTTAACGTACATACATTTTAAAGGTATCCTAAGATTTTGAGCTCCAATACCAAGAACATGGTGGCAACTTTCTTAACAATTGGAATTATTATGCGGACGTGGCAGAGATTATCCAAAATGAAACCATACCATCTGCATTACAATCAGGAGAATGTGAACGTACGTTCAGGTCTTATAAACGAGTAATCTTCTCTAATGCGGCTTATATTTTGGTTGGAATTTACAAACAAAACCTTTCTTGTACCTTTTAAAGTTACTTCGTGCGACAGCTAGGGGCCCTAAATGCAAAAAGTAAAACGTGGAAAATGTAAATCCTCTCAGTTAATAAAGTTTGAAAATGTATTATTGCTCTAATTCTTCCCATTCAATATCATCCTAAATATTTACTATTTTAGTGCAATGCTCCTAAGAAGCAGTACAACATCAGGAAAATCAACCATTCCTCATTGCTGTTGCGAACAAGGCAGCAATATCACAATACAAATGACAAAAGGCTAATGCATTTACCCTTGAACTTTTCAATAGCGGACGATACTTTGTATAATTTTTTGAGGTATTTTTCCTCATATAAGTGTTAAAAATATACCTACATAAATGAAATCTTAATTATTTAAAATTTACTGTTATTTTTTATGAATGACAACCCTTATTTTTCACCCTGATTTAATTTTTAATCCAAAGGTTGGAATTAAATATTCACTAATTTTTAATAAAAATTTGGGTTTAATTGTAATATTCGAAAATTAAACTTTTTTACCTCTCACGAAATGAATTTTATTACATAAAAATATTAAAACGAAAATATAATACAATGAATTTTAATACATTTTTCGTGTGGTCACATATGCAACCCAAAAAAGTGTAGAATATATTCAAAGATTTTTGACCGTATACTATTGCTATTGTTGCTAGAACAAAGTTTCGAAAAGTAAAGTCGTATGTGATAAGCGCCAGACTAACTATTCCTTGGATTTTTTCCTTTTCCAGGTCATGACATTTGTGCATCTTCAGTCACCATAGAGTAGAGCTTAAGGTCACCGAATCGTAAGCTTCTATATGCACTACCGTTGACTGGAATTATTTTTGCAGAGAAGTGGCGATTCAATTTTGTTTAAGGGAAGGAAACTTGAAACTACTCCTACTTTCTACAATATCTTCATTTTCTCCCACCTGAAAATGTTCACAGTTTATACGGTAAAAATGTACAACAAAAGAAGTAAAATTGTAGCACGCCACAGTTAAAACTACGCCATTTTAACATTTTTCACACAAGCACCAATCATCAAACCTTCCACGTACGTCGTGAACCGCCGCAAACCAGTTTTAACCATCCATTCGGTGACTATCATATAGGCAGGATACGATGCATACACATGAACTTCCCCCATCAAAGCAACTTCCAGAAGCGTACGAAATATCTTTTTGGTTTAGACTTTACAGTGAATAAAATATTGTATTACCGTATTTTCAAGTCTTTTTATTTTCACGTTACAAAATCGGATTACTTACCAAAAGTTCGGACTCATCTTTAGGTATTGTGCAAAGTCACTGCAGCCTTGAAGAACTCAAATATAGGGTCCAGCCATTTTCGTTTACAGATATTGATGCAAATAAATTTGGAAAGGTAGCCAGGCAAGAACTCGTTTCTGCGGTTACCGGATCCTTATAGTTCATTGAGTGGTTAGCTGTAAGGTGCTGGAGCGCAGCCCCATCTAACTTATCATACGTCTGTCAGCCATCGCCAATTTTGGTTGAGTCTGGGAGCATCTACTTCTCATTCAAAGGCTTCAAAGTATGATAATCACGGCGTTCCACTGGAACAAAAATAACAACAATCTCCGGTTTCCCTGCAGACAACGCCAAACGCAGACTGCCCTGCGACATGATGACCTATATTGAACTTACTCTTTCCAAAATTAAATTCATCAATCTAAACGGTCATTTGCGGATCTCCTGAAATAAATGTACATTAAAACTCTCCCCAAAAAAGCAGAAAATTAGATTAAATTACCAAATCGTTTTCCTTCCCTCAAACAAAATTCTATTGCCACTTCCGTGAGAATGGAATTCCAATCCACGGCAGGTTTTTTGGATATCGCGGCTTGCAAGTCGATGACCTGTAACTCGGCGTTCAGGCAACACTGATGCACAAATATCATGATCCGGAAAAAAAATCAGTAAGGGCTCAACGAAAACTTTAACAATTAAGTCATCTTAGCTGTTTAAGGTTGGTTTAACCTTGATTTAGCAAGAAGTGTGTTATTTCTAACACTCTGGCGCTTATTACATACAACTTTTTTTTTATATTCTATTGTAAGAACACCAATAGTACCCATCCTGATGTTGGCTGCTGCTTTCGTCCCTAACCAACTTTAATATACAGCTACAGTTAGAGCATTTCAGCTCCCCTCCTGTAGCAAGTGCTCGCCATTCTTGGAGCTTTTAAAATGCCTTTCCTTCCTCACCAGATAGGATAAGGATATCTTTAATATTTATTTTTGTCGTCATTTTGACCTACAAAGGTGAAAAATAAAAACAAAAAATAAAATTACTTCCTAATACATCTAAATGACATATGTATAGCGTGAAACTTGCAGGTCCAAAAATAGGTGTCTTTGTCAACTCGTTCTCAAAATTTATAGTGACAATCGAAATTTGATATCGCGAGAGTATGAAGGAGTTACTCGATTTCATCCGTTTACAAAATAAAATATACTTTTTTTTATATGCCCATTTGCAAAATTTCAGCAATCGAAAGCCAATAAATACCAACGAATATAATCTAATTTCCTGATAAAAACCACAAGTATAGAATTCTATCGTCTACAACCCCAATTCAGAGTGCAGTAGCGTAGAGTGGCAACTGGAACCCTTTTTTTTTGCAAACAGCCCTGTGGTTCATTTTAGCCAGAAAGTGTACTTTATTCCCTTATGCATGGATTGAAATGAAATTTTATATACTTGTTATTCAGAGTAGTAAAGGAAAAATTTGTGCAGATATTTTGTTGTCAGATTCGTTTTTTTTACAGATATATTAGTTTTATTTCATTCAAAATTCGTAGAAACAGCAGTTATTATTCATTAGCATTTCTTGTAGACTCCAGAATAAAAAAAAAATGCTTTAAATTTGGCAATCCTTGACCAACCTGTATATATGGGCTATCATCGCCAATCGCGCCGTCGTCGTCATCTTCTAGAAAAAGTGAAGCATTCTCTAAGTGTAAAGTGATAACGAGTTTTTACTCTTTCGAGACCCGTACAAAATATGAGTCTACAGGAAATTCTCAACCTACTGCATATGAGCTGAGAAAATTAAAAAACAAGTACCGAGGTACTTTCAGTTTGTGGCCTGAAAGCCGAAGACCAAAAATTCCATAAAGAAATTTTTGGGAGTATAGGTACTGTGTGTAAGGTGTTTCGATCAGCAGTAACAAGGCGATCTCATCAGGACAGCAATGAACCCTGAAAACTGCCTGCTGTCTACACTACAGTGAACTCAGATGCCAATAAGTTGCTGGTGGACTTATATAGACTTATTTCAAAATCTATATGTGAATCATTTTAAAGAAATTTTTTTGTCTTCACAATTAAAATGACTTTAGGCATCCCATTTCTAACTAATAAGTAGAAAGTGATAATGAGTTTTTACTCTTTCGAGACCCGTACAAAATATGAGTCTACAGAGAATATTTTTTTTTAAAATGATTCACATATAAATTTTGAAATAAGTCTATATAAGTCATCTGAGTTCACTGTAGTGTAGACAATAGGCTGTTCTCAGGGTTCATTGCTGTCCTTGTGTAGAAATTCTATTATATAAAAAGTTACTTATGTAAATGTAATTCCAAATATCTAACACAAATATTGTATACTCTCATTTATGTACTTGTATTCTCATTTATTTTTATTGAAGTTTCCGTTATTAGCAGTTATTAGAATCTCTAAAATTTTATAACAAGAGTTAGTTGAGTTTTAACCGTTGCTACGAGTGGATTCAATGTAAAATAAAAATAAATCAGTTTCATTTTAAGATAACGGGTGACTTTTATTAATAATCCTATTCATATTCCACATTGGTGCCAAAACCCAGGAACGCGCTGGTTTTTTCTTTTATCGTATCGTATTTGAAAAAGTAAATAAAAATGGAATCAGCAAATCGTTCCGTATATCGAGCTCAACTCACGCGTTTAGTGAACAATGCTATCGAATACTTAAACTCCCCATCCTCCAGAGCTATATTGTGAAATGCTGAGAGTTTTGACTTGATCGAGGAAGAACTTGAATCGTATTGGCAGCGTATTAAAAATATACAGGATAATTTGAACAAAGTCAACATAGAAATGCAAGCATCCATTAAGGATGAGGATTTAGCAAAGGAATCCGAATCAATAGCCGAGTATAATGATAAGGCGATCGCCACCGTAAATCAAAGTGAAATTGTAGGTCCCCAGACAAATAAATCAAACGTCGCTAAGTTACCGAAGTTGGGTCTAAAAACGTTTTCAGGTGGCTGTAAAGATTGGTCGCCATTTTGGGAGCAGTTTCGTACTGCTATACATGAAAATCCGTCTCTAACTACTACAGATAAATACAACTATTTATCTTCATCGGTCACGGGAAAAGCTGCTGAGCTTATATCGGGGTTTACTCCTACTGACTCATGTTATGACGGAGCTATAGCACTGCTACTAGAGGAATACCGTAATAAAGAAAAATTGAGAGACAAACATCATCAACGGCTCTTGTACATTCTCGAACCGATATCGATGGAATTAGGGGATTATACAACACCATTATGGCTTGCATAAGATCGCTGACGGCATTAGGAGTTTCATCAAATCAGTATTCCATTATTCTTAAATCAATTGTTCTAAAGTGTATACCGAAAGAGTTTCAAATGGATTTTCATCGTTTTCAGTACGATCGTCAGAATGATAGTACAAATGCAGAAAGTGATGATAATGTAGATGTAATCGCTTCCAACGACAACAACAACAGAAAGTCTAGTGTATTAGACAACGATCATCGGATAAATCTACTGTTAAAGTTCTTGAAAAGAGAAATCAATACACTAGAGGCTCTGTCTGAGACCTAAAATCAGCAGCGCTCACAAAATGGGAAATTACAAGTCGGCACTGCTACAGGGTTATTGACAACAGGAGTACGTAATGGGTGTATTTTCTGTAATTGTATAAATCACTCTTCTTTTAACTGTGACAGTGCACTCTCACTTGAGCAGAAAAAAGAAATCTTAAAACGTACTAATAGGTGTTTCCGATGTATTAAAATTGGGCATAATTCCAAGCAATGCAGGAATCGCCAAATGTGTTGCAAGAAATGTAAGGGACGTCACGTTGCGATTATGTGCGATACAGAATACAAGTACATAAATGAGAGTATACAATATTTGTGTTAGATATTTGGAAGTACATTTACATAATATAATGGAATTTCTACATCCTCCCCGCCAAAATATTCTATCCATTCAATTCGAGGGGGTAAAGTAATTTCACCGGGCGTCGAAACATCTTTCCCAAACCAGCGCGTTCCCGGGTTTGGAAAATGAATAGGATTATTAATAAAACATGTAATTGGAAAATGTATTCCCTGCAAGCGACTGCGAGCGCAAGCTGCTACTCAACCTTTTGCTCCACTTCCACCGGATCGCATGAAGCAAATTCACCCTTTCGATATAACTGGTATTGATTTTGCTGGCCCCTTATGTGTAAAACATCTTGAAGACGATTCAACTGAAGTCTAAGTTTTATTAGCGACATGTGCTTCAACAAGAGCAGTACATTTATAACTGTGTACTACTATGACAACAGAAAGCTGCATGTTGAATATCACATACTATATAAATTAGTAGATAATAGAAATAAAAATATCAAAAGTCCATAAAAACAAACAGATGAATGTATGTATGTATATAACATTCATCATAATTGCTAAATTTCACAGCTCTTACAGCAAAGTTTGTTGACTAGACATTTCCCACATTCTTGTCGCCACAAAATCGTCTGGCAATGAAATTAGAATCCGTCACAGGTATTGCAATTTAATTAGAATCCGACAAAAATATTTTGTGGTGATAAGGTGTGGGAAATTATGAAATAATAAATTTTCACGTTGCTTAGATTTTAGCGTTTACGAAAGTGTCAAATAAGCATCTTTTTATTATAAAAATGTAATTTTGTGTAAAATAAAATATAGTACAGTTTTTACTTTTATCGAAGCAGGTGTTTATATTTTACCCAGTTCTCGTCAAATCGTCGCAATAGTTTTGTACTAGGGTGACACGCAAGGTTGCATAGGTATTGTACTTAGGCAACGTTCTTCTACATCGGGCGGCAATTAAGCCATTTGAATTGTCGCGGTACAAAAACACTGCATTTTAGCACATCGAAGATTCATCGCTCGACGTGGCTCACCATCGACTATCTACTCGGACAACGCTAAAACCTTTAAACGCTCTGCAAAAGAATTCGACTTTTATGGTAAATTTCTAAATAACGATGCATTTTATACATTTATTTGTAGCCAACGTATCTGCTGGAAACTTATAGTAGAGCGAGCACCCTGGTGGGGTGGATTTTGGGAGCGGATGGTTATAACATTAAAGGATATCCTGAAGGTTACAATCGGTCGAGCTCTTCTTAACTGTGAACAATAGCAATCTTTATTGGCAGAAGCAGAAAACGTCATTAACTGCCGACCTATAACGTACATATGAGATGACTCTACACATTGCGTTCCTTTAACGCCTTTTAATTTCCGTCTACAACAAATCGAGATGTAATAGCCAAAGATATATCGTCGACGCATTCAAACGAAATAAAACTTCGGTGGACTAATCGTGGCGTGAGCCAGTTCTCATCGAATTTTAAGACTGGAGATAGAGTACTATTAGAAGATTCAGCTACTTCCAGGCTATTATGGAACTTGGCCCGTATAGAAGAAATTTACCCAGGTCATGATGGAAAAGTGAGATCATGTCTTTTAAGATTGGAATGGATAGAATATTTTGGCGGGGAGGATGTAGAAATTTTATAACATTAAAAGTTTCTTATGTAAATGTGCTTCCAAATATCTAACACAAATATTGTATTCTCTCATTTATGTACTTGTATTCTCATTTATTTGTATTGAAGTTTCCGTTATTAGCAGTTATTAAAATCTCTAAAATTTTATAACAAGAGTTAGTTGAGTTTTAACCTTTGCTACGATTGGATCCAATGTAAAATAAGAGTAAATCAGTTTCATTTTAAGATTACGGGTGAGTTTTATTAATAATCCTATTCATTTTCCACACCCTGTTACTGCTGATCGAAACACCTTACACACAGTACTTATACTCCCAAAAATTTCTTTATGGAATTTTTGGTCTTCGGCTTTCAGGCCAGAAACTGACAGTACTTCGGTACTTGTTTTTTAGTGAAGCATTCTCGTTGCCTATTAATTGCAAAATTTCTTCCGGTAGAGCTGCTCTTTTTCGCCTTTGCCATCTCACCTTGTTTCCAAAAGAAGAAATTATAGGACCTGAGGAATCATGGCTAAATGAAGCATATCCTGTATTATAGCAATCCGAATATATTTCCCGGAATGTGCAATTCTATCCTTTTTATAATACACACAATTAATCTCGGTAATTATATAAGGCACCGCAGTGCGTAAGAGTTCTACGGAAATAAGGAATTTGATGGCCTTGTGCCTAAACGTGCTATAACAACAATTTTGCTACACTGAATTCCTTATAAGATTACCATGTTAACTGTGTAAGTGTTCAACCAGGTTACGATTATTAATATAAATAATAATTGTATCAGAAATTCACAACACCACCTGAATATTACATTATCATCTCAAATCGCATGTAAGGGATTGCCCACCCGTCCGATCAGAAAGTTCAAAATTTTAAAATGGCCGGAGCTATTTTCTTGCAGCACGATTGGTATGCTGCCCGTACTCCCATTCGAAGCTTGCTAGCACGGAATTTTTCCTCCCCCCGAATGCTTTTCAATAGATAAAAGTGAAGCGTGTGCGCCTAGAAAATTTCTGCACTATTTGCACTAGAATTGCTCTATCAGTTAGAAGCCAGCTGTAAGTAGCAGGCTTCAATTCGCAAATTGTACTTCTGACTTATGGAAATACCATATAATGAATTTCATTCGGCGTTTCTAGGGACATTTCAAGCTGCATGCAGCTTGAAGCGCTGAAAGAGATTTGGGCCTCAATGTAGCAGTTCCTACGGTTTGCCATATGTCCAAACTGCTATTTGCAACAAGAAGCTAGTAGCTCTGAATCTAGTTAAGGCTTTAGTTTCCGGGGTTATTACTCATTTCAATCAGATAATGAGAACTATGACCATGATGATTATCATTTGACAAAGACAATATTTTTTGATTTTTCATTCAAAGTTCCGGCGAACGTCAGCATTCCCTACGAAATATTCATTCACACTGCAGCATGGTAGACTTTTCATAGGTGTGTCGTGTCCCAAAGCAATGCCGTAAATAAATCAGTTAAGTCCCATAAAAAACTCGCGTAATTCTAAAATAATACTTTTTTTACTGACTTAGTGTTACTACAAAAACAGTTACTCGCGATCGATACTTCTCATTAACTTCTCTAATTACCGCTCGAATTACAACTGAACGGCTGCACACCGAACCGTTATCTTTTATCAAAACTTACTTCTAACTACGCAACCCGATCTATCGAAACGACCGTGCTCACCTCCATTCAACCAGGCGAATGCGACTTTGACCCAGTGACCAGCGCAATACCCTGCAATCATAACTACAAAGTATTACGCTAATCACTGCTGACAGCGGGAGCTCCCAATGCTGCAGGTAAAAAAACAGTGAGCCCAGCTGAGTACTTCACTATTGGAAGTGAATTACTTAACCATGGCTCCATGCCCAGTTACATACAGCAGTGGATGCGACAGTTTAGAAGTAAACAATTCGCAATCGCCAGGCATTTTACTGTGCGAAGTGAAATGCTTAGTTATTGCAAATCGTTTAATTACTTTTGCATTTGCTGCTAGCTCGAGTCGTGATATCACAATTTCAACAGTTGAGTATTGGGTCACGAAAGATGAGAGACATTCAACAGCATTCTCAGCTGCATCATGGGCAGCATACCAATCCTATGGCAAGAAAATATCTCCGGCGATTTTCAAAATGTGTAATTTCTGATCGGACGGGTGTGTAGCTATTTTAGGTGATAATATGCTGTGAATTTTTGATACAGTTAATATTTATTTCAAAAACTGTAACTTGTCTGAACACGTGTAGTATACTGCAGCGTCCGTTTTTGCCCATTGGAGACAACTTACAATTTCCCAAGATTCCCAAATAAGCTATTTTGTTCCCTTCAAACCAAAATTTTCTCTCAGTCCGAGGTAAGTAATCCAATTAATAAAACTTAAGAATGTGTAGCATTAACACCATAATTTGCTTTCAGTTCACCAGCAAGATGATATACATGAAAATCACTGCCGCACAGGTAAATATTCCAATTAATAAAATTTACGACCAGAATGAATAGACTAAAATGTTTCTTTCAGTTCACTAATAGAAAGATCTACATGGAAATTCACGGTCGCACAGGTATATATTCCAATTAAAAAAAATTTCGACCAGAATGAATAAACTAAAAATTTTTCTCTCATTTCACAAAATTTTCTTTCAAAGAAAATTTGAAATTTTCCACTGCGGATTAGACGCGAGCCGATGGACAATGCGCGGACGCCTGAAGCTCCCGCGGAAGATAAAAAAACACTAAAGGAGAAAATCCCCAAGAAGGGGGGAGAGCAAAAAAAACTCTAAGGCTGATTTTAAATAAAGTGGAATCACGACTCAATTTTTCTGCGACCGTTCTCGTTCACATTTTAGGTGGATTCGAAAACAATTTAGCGGCATCTTAATGACTTTATAGTTAGTAATTTGTTGCCAGCAGACTATTTTAAATTTTGATGGGTGTCAATGGCGCTGGTACCGTGAGCCAACATTTTGCACCATTGACTTCTTATATTTACAGAAACATACTTATATTTATATTTTATTCTTCAAAGTACAATTAATGCCTTGTGTAAACTTACTCGTTCATAACTTGCAACAATACACTGCCCAAATGCGACGATGTCTGAATTATGTTCGTAATGACGTACTCATTTTATCAAAATCATATACAACAAGAAAAACTGTTATATCACGAAGTGTGCCATACAATTATCTTTTATGAGGTCCTAGTGTAGTAACCCCTTCCCACCGTTCATTTTTGCGGCGAATTCCATTCTATGTAGTGTGCCTGTTGGATGATTGCTTCTAAGTGTGTTGCATATCTCTTTTCATTTCCTTCGTCTTATCTGGATAGCTATTGGGGTTCTTAACACCACAATTCTGCAGGTACCGAAAGAGTTATAAGAAATATTTTAACACTTTGTTATTGGTATGTTATATATTATCTTCTAATGAAATAGTTAAAAGGAGAATTTTATTTTCTTCTGAGTAAAAAACAGTCTTATCTTAAGTTTTAAATTTCTCTCTCGGTTTAACATTTTAAAATGAGTTTAATTTTTTCTCTCAAAAAATAAAACTCATAATTCAAGTTTTTCATTTTTCTCAGCTTTGAACAGTTAAAAATGAGTTTTATTTTTTTCCTCAAGAAATTAAACTCCTTAATTGAGTTTATTATTTTTCTCAGCATTTAGCAGTTAAAAATAAGTTTTATTTTTTCCCTCAAGAAATAAACCTGTTCGAATTAGGTTCTTAGGGAAAGGAAAATTTTAATCGGAAGCCCCTTCTTGGTGTTGCCATACATAGATTTGGTTTTTCACTGTAAACGGCGTTTTAAAAAAAAATGTAAATTTAAGTTCAAAAATAGACAACTTCTTCGTAAGGTTGCTATACAATTTTTTTTTAAAAAATGGACAAATTTAACAAATATATGACAACAAAATTAGAAAACGTCCATTGATAAGTTTTATTTCCTGAGGAAAATAAAGAGCTCGAATTATGAGTTTTATTTCTTGAGGAAAAAATAAAACTCATTTTTAATTCTTATAATAGCCGAAATATGTAAAACTCTGGCAAAGAGTTTTATATCGCTGTAAAATAATATAAGCATTTTTTTTAACAATTAAAATTGAAATATAAAAAATAGTATGTCTTACAATAACAGTTAGGATTGGATTTATATATTAAAATCGAAACTTTTTTGATTTCAATGTAGGCAGCTAGTCTAAGTGCTGTACATAGACCCCTTTTGTAGTACGCTACTTCCTAGAAAATTTTATGAAAGGGTTTTTACGCTCACAGAAAAATAATAACAGTTATCTTCGGTCCCTGCAATTCTGTGTCCATGATTCATGTTGACCAGAATATCTTTCAGCGTAACTGATTCGTATTTATTAGGAATACTTCAGTTTTCCTCATACTGTTTTTCTTGACAAGCCATGTTTCACTTCCATATAATAGGATTCATTTCACAAAAGATTTGAATATTCTGAAGTTGGCGCCCCTCACAAGGTGTTATGACTTCTAAAGTCTGGCTTTCTTCAGCTTTTCGCTTATGTCCTCCTTTGCTTGTCCATTTGTTTTGTAGTAATACTACAGAGGTAGTTGACCTCTGCACTTCCTCTATTGTAATATTATTGATGGCGATCGAGATGGTAATTGTGGTGTTGCTTCTCATATAAACTCCCATTTTAGTATGATTGTCCTCTTCTGCGTACAGTCTAGATCTAGCTAGTATGTCTTCTAATCGGCCATCTGAATCATTTGGGTTTGCTCTTCTTATAACTTCGTATAAAATAGCGATAAATAGTATTTAAGAATCTTTGTTTTACACCTGGTTTCAATTTTAGTGAACCGCTCAGGTTCCCGTTGTGGAGTATTGTTAATTCGGCATCAAATATTTTGTCAGGTGAATCACATTTTCTTCTTGAGAAATATTTCTTTTTGATTATTGTTCTACAATTACTCGTAGGTTTTCATTGGTCTTTATGCACTGACGCCCAGGTCTGAACGCAGCTAGCTCTTCTCGCATATTTATTTCAATTCTATCCTGGAGAGAATTATTCGTGCTAGTACTTTGCTTATACCAAGTTCAGTAGAATTGCTCCATATTCCATTAGATTTTTGTATTTTTGTAATTATTCCTTTCTTCCAGTAGGGATGCTATGCTGCTATTTGCGTACATGTCCTAAAGAATGGGCTCTGTAGTTTCTGCTAATAGTGCTGGAAATTTTTGTGAATAGTTCACTTGAGATTCCCTCGGCACCTTCAGCTTTCTTATTCTTAAACTTAGTGAGAGCCTCCATTATTTCTTTTCGGTGTGGCGGGCTCTGGCTCTGGTTATATCTGTTGTAGTTCTCGTTCTGCAGCTGTAATTCTTCCTTTTGTTCTGAATTTTTGTTGACTTCATTGAAGTAGTATTCTCTTGTAGCGAAGAGCTTGTCAGCCGACAGATCTACTTACATTCACTTGTACCTGAATGTAGATACATACTGCACCCGACACCTCTTTGTTACAAAATCATCGCGGGATTAGCGTGGGTGGCTGCACAGCAAATATGCCGCTAGCGATCAGCCGGCTTGGGGTGGTTCTTGCCACCCACATCCCTTGATGCTTGTTAAGCTGTGCAAAATCGTCAACATAACTGATCAGACAGACGGACTGACAGACAAAAAAAAGATCTAATGCAGGCTTCCTTCTCATGGTGGAACCTGAAAGCCTAAAAAGAAGAAAATTGATTTAATTTATATGCTGCAAAAAGAAGGAGAACAGAAGACCTCAGTAACGCCGAACAAGTGCTAATTCACCCGGAGAGCTTACAACGCTGGCAAATGGACGATTGAGAGAGAAAGAGAGAGCTGAGAGGGGTCTCCGATGTTGTTGAGACCCCGGCTTTGGGTAATAATGGGCCCGATCGCCCTCATCCACCCTGGTTAAGCCTCCAAAGCCGTATCAAAATGCTCAGCCCCATCTGTACGTGTTTTACATCTATTGCCGTGTGTGTGTGGAAACGACCTCCTTCCTGTCCGCGACCATCCCCTTTATGGAACTACTCACTCCATCGCGCTGAATCCGTTACCAACCTGTAAACAAAAGAAAAAAGCAACTTGGAGAAGGGCGCTCAAAGGTGACCAAACTAAATCACCCAAAAGAAGAAGGAAGGCGTATCAAGGAACTCAAAATCTCATCAAGTCCAAATCAAGATAGTTTATTTATTTAGGATGTTCAAGCATATGAATCACTTACGAGGGAGGAAACCCTATCACAAAAAGACTAACATGGTATATATACAAAAAAACTAAAGGAAACAAAGTCTCTGGTTAATATTAACCTAGATCTGATTCCTTACGACTAGCCCTAATAAGCGCTTTCCTATTATATGACTTATCGAACCCTGTGATCGACGCCTAACCTTAGATGACACTAAATGGTTTTAACACTGTAAAATTAGAAACAAAGGAACACAAAGCAAATAATAATACTTAGAGAAAGCTTGAACTAACCTTGTGGTCCGCTATGGACTTAGATAACACCTTATTTAATCATATTCGGGGTTTCCTCCTTTACCAAAAGGGTTGCACACTGGTTTTCCAACTATCTGCTAGCTGCTTCAGGACTACGTTGAAGTCTGAGTTCACCTGATCTTTGTTACGTGCAAGGAAACTTTTCCCTAAATTTTCTCTCAG
This sequence comes from Dioctria linearis, assembly GCA_963930735.1. Lineage (NCBI taxonomy): Eukaryota > Metazoa > Arthropoda > Insecta > Diptera > Asilidae > Dioctria > Dioctria linearis. Next base: position 220,197,006 of record OZ005742.1, read on the forward strand.
GTTCGCCACAACTATGGTATATAAGATTCACCAACGCACAAAGTGTTTCAAATAATGCAAATTATGTGTGCACAAAATGGTTAAACCGAAATTTGCTCTACAGTTTACCTATATGATGATATATGAAAATCACTGTCGCGCATGTAAATATTCCAATTAATACAAATTACGACTGCATAGAATGAATCAACCAAAATTTTCTTTTCAGTTCACTAATAGGGAGATCTACATAAAAATCACTGTCGCACAGGTAAATATTCCAGTTAATACAAATTATGAGTGCACAGCATGAATAAACCAAAATTTTCCTTTCAGCTCGCCACTAGGAAGATCTACATAAAAATCGCTGTCGCACAGGTATGTATTCCAATTAATGAAATTTATGAATGCGCAACATTAATGCCAACATTTTCCTTCAGTTCACTATTAGGAAGATCTATGTAGAAAATCACTGTCGCACAGGTAGGTAATCCAATCACTAACATTCATGAATAAAAAGAAAATCACTGTCGCACAGGTAAGTAATCCAACTAATAAAATTTCATTAATGCGCAAAATTAATACTAAAATTTTCTTTCAGTTCACTATTGGAAAGATCTTTAGGAAAAATCACTGTAGCACAGGTAAATATTCTAATTAATACATGTTATGAATGCGCAACATTAATTCTAAAATTTTCTTTCAGCTCACTATTAGAAAGATCTATATGAAAAATCACTGGCGCACAGGTAAATATTTCAAATATTAAAACTTATGAATGCGCAACATTTATACCAACATTTTCTCTCAGTCCGAGGTAAGTAATCCAATTAATAAAAGTTAAGAATGTGTAGCATTAACACCAAAATTTTCTTTCAGTTCACCAACAAGATGATATATGTACATGAAAATCACTGTCGCACAGGTAAATATTCCAATTAATAAAATTTACGACCAGAATGAATAGACTAAAATGTTTCTTTCAGTTCAATAGAAAGATCTACATGGAAAATCACGGTCGCACAGGTATATATTCCAATTAAAAAAATTTTCGACCAGAATGAATAAACTAAAAAAATTTCTCTCATTTCACAAAATTTTCTTTCGAAGAAAATTTGAAATTTTCCACTGCGGATTAGACGCGAGCCAATGGACAATGCGCGGACGCCTGAAGCTCCCGCGGAAGATAAAAAAACACGAAATTAGAAAATCCCCAAGAAGGGGGGAAAGCAAAAAAAACTCTAAGGCTGATTTTAAATAAAGACGAATCACGACTCAATTTTTCTGCGACCTTCTCGTTCAAAGCCAAAAAACAACTCCTCGACTACCAGCAGTCTCCCTACATTCCATTTTTCTTCTCAGAATTTTTTTGTTCTTTTTTCAAGCCTGCTGCAACACATTGCATGATAGCATCACGCGATCTGTTACAGCTAGGCGAATTGCCGTTTTCGTCTCTTTGATGTGGTTGACTAGCGGTAAGTTTTAAACGAAAAATTGTATTTTGTGTTCATTTTGCACATTTTAGAATTTTTCGACTGAAAATATTCTGCTATTGTTGTTGTTTATTTTAGAGCTGGACTTGTATGCGGGTATGTATAGATATGTTTTTTTCAGGAATTTTTTTAATTTGAAGAAGTAGCATAGGGCTACTTCTTGTAAATATATAGATTTTATCTTTTATTTTTCCAGGAATTTTTTGTACTATGGAGAAGTAGCATAGGGCAACTTCTTGAAAATATATAAATTTTATATTTTCAGGAATTTTCTAATATGAAGAAGTAGCATAGGGCTACTTTTTGAAAATATATAAATTTTATCTTTTCAGGAATTTTCTAATATGAAGAAGTAGCATAGGGCTACTTCTTGAAAATAAATAAATTTTAACTTTTCAGGAATTTTTTCATCGGGAGAAGTAGCTTAGGGCTACTTCTCGGAAATAGCTAAATTTTATTAAATAATATACTCTGGGAAATCATGGGGTTTTCTCTACAGACGTAGAGAAGCCAAACAAAAGTAGCGTAAGGGGGTATACGCTACACTCTCCATCTGTGGATTTTCTAGGTTAGTACCGGAACATCTTTGCCTGATTTCTTCTTGCGCCCTTGTTTGTTAACGATCTGATCTTATGTGGTGCAATCTGCGCATGTTATTTTCTTCAGTTGCTTTTCGCATTTCTGAGACAGTGTTAATGTAGAGTTTCCATTTATGTCCTTGCTGACATCTTTACATCCATCCTTGACCTTTCACGGAATTGTCTCTTCGGATCGCGTCAGTGAGCTTGATGCTGAGTTCTCTTCTTTCTTAAATTTTTATGTCCCAGTTTCGTCGAAGATCCATCTTTATTGTGTGGTCTTGCTATTGAGAAGAGCTCTTTTCATATTACTTGCACCAATTTTTTCATTTATTTGATGCTCTATAGGTTTCGTTTCATTGGGCTTTGATGCAAATTCATTCTTTGTATCACCGCTGGTTAGATTCTGTATGCATGTCAAGGTATCAATGCGAATACAAATTCTCACATTCTGAAGATATTCAACACAATAAATTCAACAACAAAACAAAATCCATATTTTCTCTACCCATAAAAATTGTTAGCAGTTCGCAGTTACTGTAATTGATCCAACTCCTTTGTACCTAATGCAACTGGAAATTCTCTCGAGCAAAACCTTTATAAGAATATTGGTGGTAATGGGATTGCATTACCATAATTAACTTCATTATCAAATGGCTGTGCCATTTTTTAGCATTTACGTTAATGGGAATGGAAACAGAAATGTATACAGAACTGTATAATGGTAAAGTATATTAAATAACGCTTAGTCACGTATGGAATCGGTATAGTCATTCATTACAACATATTTTTTATACTTACATTTTAATGTTTAACTAATAACTGAAATTTCTAGCAAATCTATATTATTCCGCCTTGCCTTCAATTCCTCATTTATTTCTTTATTTATTTAGTTTTCCGTAGAGTTTTTTTTTTAAATAAAATAAGTAAGAAATTTCTCGTCTTTATTTCCCTTATATCCCATGAGCTAAGACTTTCTGAACCATAAAGAAAATGTTTACTTCATCTTATTTCATAATAACCCGTAGTATAATATGTAGGTATATATCTACACAAACATATGTATGTATAAAGAAGTGTTTATTTAGGAAATACCTATATAGGTATATAAAACTCCATTCAGTAGTATATAAAAGCACCAACGGGTATTGTGCGAGTTACGCATTAAAGAAGTAAACCAATTACACACAATGTGTTCATTTACGACCTATAATAAAGTCGAAGCTCTGAGTATTATTACGTGTAGCAAGAAACATAACTTTCGGATTTTATATATATGGTCTTTTACTAAAGTATCTGCAGAGTAATGCATTAGGTATGCGTGGGAAGCATTAATAGAGAGAAGCATACCTAAAGATTTTCTTTTTGTTCATATATGTATGCAAATAACAATTTTTGTTTTATTTTTGTTTAAGTAAAAATTAACATGATTTAAGAGTCTCTTCTATTGAAACTTTTTAAATTATGATTTCAGCATTAGATTAGATAAGAATTTCATTTTGTATCATATATTATATAAGATGTGGAGGGATACTGCAAATTTAGAACCAAGTGACACATTTGTTGAAAGATTGCTAAAAGTCGGAAACATGTAATAATGTAACCTATTAGGTAAATTTAAAGGTTAGATACATAATTGAACTATTGAACTATGTCATCTAGCATACATCTTTTTATTAGAACGATTTATTGGGCACCATATTAAAACATGATGGTATTGAGCATGATGCAATGCAGTGCGGTGCAATAGGATGCGGTAAGATATATTCATATCAGAAATGAATCGATATTTCGCATTTACTTACATATTTAGTTCATTTATAATACTTGGTAGGAACGATTATTAATTACATGAATTATTGTCCGTAAAATTTATTCTAGTTCAGATGATGAAGTTCTGTAAATAAAATAGCTCTAGTTGAAGAAAACAAAGCCAAAATCTAGAAGGGAATATCCAGTAATACAAAACAAAAAGAAACAACAGGGAGAGTTGTCCAGACGGATTTATTACGAATGATATAAGAGTGCGACTAGTTTTACAGAAAGTTATATCATCGCGAGAGCGACCTGCACTTACCGCAGGACAAAAATATTCATATTTTCAAATATTTGATATATCATACTTCAGTAATAAGTTTTTCAGAATTTTAACTAGATAGGAGATTCTCACAAGACATTTACTTTCAGTTTCCTGCGTTGGACGATGTAGAATGAGTGGTATAATTAGTTTCAGATATTTGTGAAAAGATCTGAGAAACACTTCAACCCATGTGCATGTTCCAAACAAAGAACTGTATGAACAGTCTGACAAAGGTTTCAGTCTTTATGAAATCTTCCAAATTTCATTTCTAGCATCAATGGAAAGCACGTTACAATTAAGTCTCCCTGTTCAGTGCTGAACAATAACTGCTCCATTCTAGTTCAATGTGTAAAAGAAATCACGTTAAATTCCTCTACATATGACCCAATAACGAAGTCAGCAATTCGAGCTTCACTCGCAATCGTAATAATCAATTGCATTTTATTTACATCTCTGCGTGTATTCTGTGCTAAACTACATATAACAAGGGCGATGAATTTAGTGTGATGTAATATAATGCGCATATGCATTACTTTCTTAATTCTTGTTACTATTTCTTAATATTTTCCTGCGTATTTTTCTTCATGTCACTTTTGTGTTTCAATATATTTTTGTAATGCATTCTTTAATATTTCTGTTCTAAATATGTAACTCATCATTTTTTGTATATAAATTAAGTGTACTAGTCAAATATAATTCAGAGTTAAAATGGAACGCGACTAGTTTAATTTCCCAGTAGTCTTTGACCTCTCCATACGTTGTAGGAATTCAAGAAGCCTTTAATTCTCCTACACATGATCCTTCGAGGCATTAAACAACATTAGTATACTGCTACTTAGCGTCTCAAAGAACGATTTGAGGAAGCCACTAAATCAACATTAGTATACTACTATATAGCGTCTCAAAAATCGATTTGAGGAAACTACAGCCAGCCGGCTATCAGAAAGTTTGATCATTCATCAGAATAGCACTAAAATAAAACCAGTAAGGCTCGAATTAAGTTTGAGTAATTGTGGTATACTCCAGACAGTTCCAGACATATTCTCGAGTTATCACTTAACTTCAAGCAGCAAGACTCAAATTAAGATTGAGTGCTTGTGTTATACTCAAGGCTGCTCCAGATATCTCTTGTACATATTACTTAATTCAGTACATCGAGCAGCAGTCATGACTCCAGAAGACTTACTAGAGCTACAAAAGCAACTATCCGGCAATATTGAAAAACTATCCGTAAATATACTAAAAGACAACCCCTCACGAAAAACCCTGAAATATCTAACTTCTAAAAACGATGCTCTAAACGCATATTGAGAAGAATTTAATAAGAACCAAGATCAATTAAAGATCTCCCTCGATAAAGATCATTCCTACTTTATCAAAGCCCTTTACACGAAAACGCATAAATATTTTCAAGTTGCGCAACATGCACTTAATGAGTACACCAAGGCCAATTCTATAAACATATCCGGTTCCAACAGTTGCAGCATCCGTTACTTCAGCTACAATTACTGAAGTCCCCCATCAAGCAAATCTGTGGAATACTACTCACTCTCTACAATGTTTGGAAGCTGCCAGACTCAATAACCTTCCAAAACTACCTCCGATGAAGATTCCAAAGTTCAACGGAGACTATAAAACCTGGAAACCGTTTATTAATGTGTTTATCAATATCAGGATGGTTATAAGCCACCTTCAGTTAAGTCATAATAACTACAAAACCGCTCTACAACTCTCTCTAATCCCAGGAAAATGCCAACCACAACAGAGCTACTTAACTTCCTTGAAAAACACTTCCAGATCCTAGGCTATATAAAAACTTCAAAACATGTAAGTCAGAGACTATAAATTATAACAAGAAGAAGTCTTTCTACTCTTCTACTATATCAAAAAAACATATGCGCCTTCTGCAATAAAGATCACAGTGTATTCCAATGTGTAGAGCTCAAAAAATTAAAATCTGCAAGATAAAAATTCATTTATACACAAAAAGGGTTTATGCACAAATTGTTTATCAAACGAGAAATTTGAAAAGTGCAGTACCGGCAAAACCAGCTTCTATTGCAATAAAAAACATTATACTCTCTTGCAAAATGCCACTGATAATACTGCCAAGAACAAATTTAAGTATGAACAACTTTGCACAACAAGATCAAAATCCAAAGCGTGTTGCTCCGAACTGCAATGGTAAGAGTATCAAATAGATTTGGCCAAACAGAGCTTCGAAGAGCGCTGATTGAGCCTGTATCACAGGCATCCTTAATCACTGAAGAATCTGTACAAAATTTAACACTACATAAAGAGCGAATCAGAACAACAATTATGGGTGTCAATAATGCCAAAACTGCAAGATCCACCATAATTTTGGATGGTGTTATACAAGGCCAACCAACTGCACAAAATACAAAGCTGCGCTGGATCCTCTTTGAAAATATTCCCAATGCCTCCCAGGAAACTAACAAAATCTCAAGTTTTCTTTCCATTAGTGAGATTCACCAGAAACTTGAATAATTCGGGGAAATAGGGAATACCACAACCAGTCAGACAAACGCTGATTGTACTCAGCACTTCGAAAATACGCATAAAAGAACACAACATGGACGGTATATAGTCCGACTACCATTATCGCGAAAAATTTAGGGACATTAGGTTTTTCTAAAAAACAAGGCTGCTGCTAGCCTGCAAATGGAAAAAAGGTTCAGCAAAAACATTAATGGCATGGACGAATACAACAAATTTCTCACAATAGTTAACCTTGGCATACATGAGCCCCAGAACAAGTTACAAAGGCACTGAGAGAAAAGTGTATTACTTGCCACATCACGCAGTATTCAAAGGAGACAGTACAACTACAAAACTACGGGTAGTGTTTAATGGATCCAGCAGGACAGATTCTGGGTCAAGCCTGAATGATCTCCTTCATACCGGAATAAAGCTTCACGAAGATCTAACCCAAATTCTGTGAAGATGGAGGAAGCATCGTAAAAAATGTTCAGACAGATTATGGTGGCAAAAGAAGACTTACTTATGAAACACCTCCCGCCACATATCTTGTAGTCAAGTTTCTAGTGCAGCTTGCTCAAGATGAAGGCGGACAACTTCCCGTCGGAAAAAGAGTGCTAATGACAAATTTTTATGTAGACGACAGGCTGTCAGGAGCGAGTACTGTATCACAGGCCAAGGAACTTCAAATTCTAGAATTCTAGAAATTGGTAAAGAAAATGCCATAAAAACACTAGGAATACACTGGAATCCCAAAAAGGATTAACTCTTTTTCCAACTAGAATGTAGGACGAGGTCACACACTTAACCAAATGAACCTTACTATCAAAAATTGCAGCAATATTTGACCCAACCCCCTCGGATACTGGTGAGTAACAATAAGAACTAAACTCCTCATGCAATCATTATGGACTGGGACCAAATTCCACCTACAGAAATAACAAACTCTTGGAGGCAACTCGAAGCAGATCTAAAAAATATACAAAGAATTAGAATTCCGCGATGGATCAAATACCGACCTGGGCAATATATTCAGCTACATGGCTTCTGCGACGCCTCCGAAAAAGCATATGCGGCCACAGTATACTCCCGAATAACAGATTCTCTGGGGAAGGTGCATATCATGCTACTAGCAGCACGAACCAAAGTGGCGCCTTTAAAACTAAAAGTTACAATACAACTCCTAGAGTTCTGTAGTGCTGTCTTGTTAACACAATTGTTAAAATCAACCATCACATCTTTGGATATCGAATTGCCGGAAGTACTCGCCTGGTGCAAGTCTGAAATCGCACTGGCATGGATTGCAAAGAATCCTAATACTTGGCAGAAGTTTGTAGCAAACAGGGTGCCCGAAATACACAATAACTTTGACAAGGAAATATGGAGACATGTGAGATCAGATCAAAATCCTGCGGACATTGCATCGAGGAGAATCAGCCCAACCAAGCTAGTAATTCGAGATATTTGGTGGAGAGGGCCACTCTGGCTCAGTCAATCACCCAATGCATGGCCATCCACCAAGTTAAATATAGTTACTGATAAAGAAGCGAAAACTGAAGGCATGGCATTAAACGCTACTATTCACACAGAAGAAATCTTCACCTGCTCAACATATACAAAACTAGCTTATAGTCTCAGGTTCATCAAAACTTGTAAGATCCATAACACCAAGAAATTTTGCATATCTATCTTCTGATCAAATATTGAATTAATTGAATTTCGACAGCGAGAGGGGCCGACGAGCGACGATAACTGCAGATTCCTATGTATACACGTTTCATAAAACGTTCCATGAAGAAAATTGTTCCTATTATTGCAATAGCTGCCGTTTTCCGTCGCCGCCGTCGCAATTGTGCTTAGGCCTTGAGACGTTCGTTTTATGTTGTCATGGGGTTTTCCTAATTTTCTATTTTATATAGCCATAATGGCCAAGCAGTAGCTGGCGGCGAATTATTGAGAATTGATTATTGCTGACTGAAATAAAAGTGTGAAATCGTTATTACTGTAAAATATGATGAAAGCAAGCGGCGTTTAGCCTAGGAGATTCTTGGAATGTTTTTGGGTGATGAGTAATTATGCATATGATGCGAAATGAGCGAAATGCGAAATGCTTAAATATGCGTATGATGTGAAATGATGCGAGTCGTTACATGTGAAATATGGGTAATGACTGTGAACTCATTACGCCTTTCCCTTTAGAAAAGAAAGTTCTAAGAGTGAAATGATTGCAACTTGCGTGAGTAAGAAGTTTCAAAAAAAGGTTGCTTTCTTTGCCCACATTTATGATATTACCTGCTAAGGTTTATAATATGCTTAACTATTTTTGTTGGTAATTACTAAGAATGCTATTCTTTATTTTCTAAATGTTACATTTTTTTTTTATTATTTTATTCGCAATTCATGTTATTGCTAATTTATTTTTGTATTTTCTGAGTTATTCTAATATTTATTATTAAACATATTTTTTTTATTGAGTATTTATAAGTATGGAATATTTATTTGTTCATATATTTTTGTTTGTTGCTTTTTGAACTTTTATCATATTTGTATTAGTTTTTAAGTTTTGCTTACGCCTATTCTGAAATCTAGTTGCTTTATTCAATTTATGATATAACTAATTGCATAATCTTAGGCGTAAAGTTATAAATTCTGACATGACTGATAAGCTAAATTATATGTATATTTACATTATAGATAGTAAGGTGAGCTTTACGTGATAAAAACAAAAATAAAACTATTTTCTTTCTCTTTTTTTACGTATCTTGTACTGTTAAGCGATATTCAGAAGCTACGGGAAGAGGTTCTGATATTTTTTTATTTCTTCTTTTATTTTCCTTTTCATTAGAATTTTTCTTTTGCAACTTTTGATCAACAACGTTGATGCTGTCGCGAGTATAAAAATAATTATTAAGTATAGCATAGAGTAATGCTGTATGGTGTGAGGAGTGAGTGCATTACTAGAGGTTTCCTCATGGTATTTTTGTTCTTTTATTGCTGTTCTGAGCTGCAGAAAGTCTTGGTCATCGTGAAATTTAATTACCTTTACATTTGCTTTGGCGATACTATGTTTTTGTTGCGGGTACGAGGGTATTTCGTAGGTGAGATTTAGAGAAGGTAAGTAATGGTTATTTAGCACTAAAGTGCGTAAGTGGCATCCTATGGATAGTTCAATTACGCCAGTACTGTTGAGCTAATATGGTGTTATTACGTCATCGCATAAAGACTCTACTGTTACGTGGTCTTTCATAGAAAACAACCATTTATATGGTTGTGAAAGTTGAATCCAGAAGTCCGTTTTTGGTACTGTCTGAATGTGGCAGAAGGAGTTTTATCAGAGTGTTTCAACAGGTCTATCTCTTATAGGTTATTAGCTGAGTGTACGTTGAAAATTGGATGTAGGATACGACAGAGATAGTGTACCAGAATTTTGTAAATCGTAATTGTTTAGCGAATAGTAGTGTTCTCTATTGTAGTCCATAACTAAATATTCCAAAGAGGATTGTGTGTATGCAAAATTGGAAATGGAAAATGAAAATGGATAAACCTTTAGCAATTGGTAGAATTCATTTGATAGATCTGTAGGAGATTACTTTGAGCTTTATTGATGGGGATTGTTAGGGTGTTAGGTATTTCTTTCTGGATAATTTATAGTAATTCTTTGATTTCTGGGGGAGTGACTATTGAAGGGTGTGGTCTCCCGTACATCTGTTACAAGATTAATAAGGATGCTCTGTATATTGTTGTATCTAATCATCACCGATTTTGTCTGTTCAGGCAACATAACATTCATACATACAACAACGCATCCATTCCATGCAATAATTTGCATATAATTCAGTCATAATATTATTTGTTCAATTTCTGGCTTTCTTGCATTTCTCCAATTCAAAGTATCACAATAATTTGTATATTCAGCAATTATAAAAAATATTCCATTAATTGTAAATAAGTTCAATTCACTCGATTTGGAAATGTCACCATTTTTTCGCACAAATAAATTTTTAGGAGTATTAAATTACGTCTGGAAATTCTTTCCGGCGCGACTAAAAATGTACAATCAATCGCCTATTTTTAATAATAAGCAAATTGATCATATAAAAAGCCGATAATGGAAAATAAAGCATTCATTAAGTTTTGATTTTCAATAGCAAATTGTGGTTTTACTATAAGTCGTCTCTCTTACATACACTGCGCTAATTGTAGGCAGTTTAATCAGCAGTTTCAACAGTGTAACGGTCCAAGAACCGTTGCACAAATCCTCAAAGTACTTGTCCATGAACCAGTGCCATATCTAAACTACGACAAGAGTCCAAGTACAAGAACTTACACTCTAGCGGAGAACAAAACAGATCCTTCGCTATACAAACATTTTGGTGACCCCCACGTGATACAGGCAAATCGCTGTATCATACTATCAGCCATTTCAAGAAGACAACTTCGAATCTTTGGTAGACGATAGCCTCAAACAACATGGCTCAATTGGCAAACCAGCAACAAACAACTGGCAAAGAGATCCAGACCATGCTCGCTGATTCTGAAGCATTTCACGATCCTACAGAACGATCTGATCAGCAATAATGAATTACTCTTATTAAATCCAAGGAAACGTAGTGCTAGAGCCCCAGTGGATATATTACGGAATATAGCCAACTCTCTATTTGGAGTCCTTGTCTCTGAATATGCAGAAAAGATGGCCTCCACTATTAACAATATCAGAAACAACGAGGATCATTTGTTGAGCTTAATAAAAAATCAAACATCCTTAATTGATTCTACTGCCAACATTTTGAAGAAGGACGAAGAAATCATCAGGCACCATTTCAATGAAGTAGATTTTCGCCTAAGTCAAATAATCAATAACATCAACAACATCACAGAAGAGCTTCATCAACAAAGACTAGCACAGCTATTTATGCAATCAGCCATACAGTTAACGTTAATGACATCAGCTTATCGACGCGTGGAAGCTACCATGCTAGACGTGATCATAGACACACATCATGGCAAGATAAATCCTCAGCTACTTTCTCCGAGACAGTTAAAACAAGAACTAATTACGATAAAGGACCATTTACCAGCGACGTTAAGGCTGTCAGGGAATCGCGAAACTTTGACTCAGATCTGCAGTTTAATGACAATAGAAAGTCGAGTCGCCGACAAATACGTAATATTCAGAATCAAGTTGCCACTTTTGCATATGAAGATTTCGAACTATTTCGCATTATTCCTTTTCCAGTGGCAATCAATAACACCTTTATGGCTATCAAACCTTCGGCCGATTTCTTAGTAATTAACGTGCATTGGTACCAATACTACCCGCTTAGCGAACAAGAATTAGCCACATGTGTAACCATGGAAAGGGCTACTTACATGTGTAAACAGAAATGAGTTTCATAAATCAAGGCACACCTTCACCGAACTGTCAGGTAATGGAGACTGAAATCAGTCCCAAGTGGATACAATTATTTAATCCCAACCGATGGATTTACTCATTTAAAGAAAAAACGTCCATAAATGTGTTATGCCAATAAACTGTATCAACGCAAATGCTTGAAGGATCTGGAATTCTGAAAATCGAGAGCAATTGCGCAATAAAGTAAGAGCTCATTACAATTCAAGCCCACAATGGCTACCCGAGCGCGATGCGAACATCACTGCTGCCAACGGAGAATCTGGGGGATCTTATTTCATCAAAGCGCCTGAAAGAAATGCAGCACAGCGATATGCGCTATCAAGCGCACTCAGATGAGCTCAAAAAACTAAGCGAGGGTATTGCCGAACTACAAAGAAACCAACAGTTACCAAACGAAATCAAGCCAGTCGATATTCATCATTTCACCTTGGGCTACTCAGCACTTGTCATGGGACTACATATTGCCGCCTGCTTGATATACAAGTGGGCAAAACAAAAATGCAGCAAGTCTGGACTGAGCAAAGCTATACCCACAAGTATTTCTGGAGAACCTTTCACAATTAGCATCCGTGATGAGGAAGTTTGAACAAGCTGTTCATCGCGGGGAAGATGTTCAGGCAGCATAACATATATACATACAACAACGCATCCATTCCATGCAATTACTTCCATATAATTTAGTCATAATATAATATGCTCAATTTCTGGCTTTTTTGCATTTCTTCAATTCAAAGTATCACAATAATTTGTATATTCAGCAATTATAAAAAATATTCCATTAATTGTAAATAAGTTCAATTCACTCGATTTGGAAATGTCACCATTTTTTCGCACAAATAAATTTTTAGGAGTATTAAATTACGTCTGGAAATTCTTTCCGGCGCGACTAAAAATGTACAATCAATCGCCTATTTTTAATAATAAGCAAATTGATCATATAAAAAGCCGATAATGGAAAATAAAGCATTCATTAAGTTTTGATTTTCAATAGCAAATTGTGGTTTTACTATAAGTCGTCTCTCTTACATACACTGCGCTAATTGTAGGCAGTTTAATCAGCAGTTTCAACAGTGTAACGGTCCAAGAACCGTTGCACAAATCCTCAAAGTACTTGTCCATGAACCAGTGCCATATCTAAACTACGACAAGAGTCCAAGTACAAGAACTTGCACTCTAGCGGAGAACAAAAGAGTTGCTTTGCTATACAAACATTGTTTCAAGTTCTAGTGTTATTTTTATTTCAGAATTTCTGTGGACATATGGTTGCCAAGATTCGGCCTACTTCTTCGAAGAATATTCCTGGGTTGGAGCTCAGGTAAGTGATTTGGATAGCTTGATTTGATGTTGGCGCATTGATCAGAAGTAAAATAGTCGTCACAGTGGTGATAATGCTGTAGTAATTTAAGGTAATTAGGTTCAGTCTATGCTAATTTTATTACCTGCATCGTAATTTAGTAATTCTTTTAAGCACACCTTTAAACACATATCCAGGTATTTAAATGCACAGCCACATTCTTTCAGGACATCATTCCCTAGAATTCCGTCGCAAGGAAATTTACTACTTCAAGTACTATGTGGAATGGCCGGTGGTTAGGTTTATTGCAATAGTTGCAAATAATTCTGTTAACTTCTCTTTTTATATTTGGAAATTTGTGAGAAAAGGAAGAAAGCTGTCTTCGTTTAAAACACACATCCTTTGTATGCCCCTTCTTACCGCAATATTCGCAGGAAGGAATTGCATTTGGCCTATGCGTACTTCGTGTGATATCGTCGGCAATCCTATAAGAATGTTCGCTGGCAAAAATAATCCGCTTCTGCAAATCATTTTCTGAGCGTGCTTTTACTATTATTCGGAGGTGGTCGTTTTTCAAACCATCCTCGAATGCTCGAATGGCACTCTGCTCGTTTTCATGAAGCAAATATGTTCGAGAAGCCGTATCTGTGGCATCGTTAAATGTTACTGTATTTAAGTCAGCTGGCTTCTTGGTCACACGTTGAGCGAATTCGCAGAGAGTTTCTCTTGGGCTTTGTTTGAGGCGAATTTATTCACCCTGAAGTGCCACTCTTAATCTTTTTTCCTGAAATTGAGCGTTTAACTCTGCTTTTAGTTAATCCCATTTCGGGGCTCTTGAATTTTATGACATCATATGCAGGACCAGTAAGTTTAGTTTTCACTAAAACGGAGAAAAGGTTCTGGTCTGCTTCAGGTTTGCCTGGGTGAACAGCAAGTTTTGCACAGTTTAGAAAAGGTGTCGATCTTCGGTTCGGCCATGGAACTCGGGGATCATATTTCGTGCATCCGTAATTGATAATTTTAAGTCAGTCATCTCGGATTCTGGACTGGACTCAATAACTCTAATCTTGGCAACACTAGCTGGGTGAGTGTCTACGGGTATTTGGATACTTTCACCAGAGCCTCGCTATCTATTTGAGCGTGTTATCACAACAATTTTTGCAGAATTTCACTTGCCACTTTCACGTGTCGTTTGAATCAGTAGGAAAAAATACCTCAAAACTTCACTTGATTAAAGGAAATATGTTCATGCAAAATTCCTAATGTAAATGAGCTACACCTTCCTCCGTGACATTTCTCCGGTTTTTCTACAAATACATAGGACATAATTCAATACCTCAAAATGGGTAAAAGGGTATGTCTTCTAGTAGTGTCACTAGTTTTCACTTAGAACAAAAATATTTCTATTTAAAAAAAAGGAACAAGTCAGAGTTCGACCACTGTAACCGATTTTCTTGAAACTTTGCGAATTACTTACAATTCGCTCGCAAATCACAAATATCACAATTATTTTTCACGGAAACTTACACTTTCCGAGATATTTCACAAACCTTTCACTGCACACCGCCATACAATTTGATAATAAATATTCTTCTTCTTATTTTAAGTAGCAACAAGAAGCCCTTGCACCACTGATAAGGTACATACATACCTTCACAAAATTCGGGTTACCAGCATTGCGTCATATGATATTTTGACAATTCTTGCTGTCAAAAGCTTGACAGTTTTAAAAAGTAAGCAAAGTGTTGAAAAGAAAACATTAGACCGGCATAAATGTAAGTTGTAATTGACTGTTTTGCTAAAATTAAACGTCTAAAATTTCATGTTCGTCTTCTGATTCTTTAGGCGATGACTTCGAACCTGTATAGGATTGTTCTAGGAGGAATTATCCATAGAAATGCAACATCCCTACAGACTTCATCTTGATAAGTCTGGCAAAGGGAATGATGGACCATTTGGAATTCCAGCATAATCAGAGAACTCTAACGGAAAAACTGAAGAGAACGTTATATCAAATATTGCAGATAGTTCTTTGCTAGCAAGTCTGGTTGGTGATAATGTAAATAGCTTGCATTCTGTGGGCGAAGAGAGCCAGTCAAAGGAAAATTTTGAAGACTCCAGCAAAACAAATAACGAAACCGCCCAATAATTAAAAATTCAGATATTAATGATAGGTATCTCACAAATAATATAATGCATAGCAACAAAATCGTAGATGCCTCGGAAAGGATTGAGATCCCTCCGGATGATGTTGATATGACTGATCCTGCCGATGACAATGAAATCACTGATCCTACAGAAGATTCGGTTTCACAGCCAGCAATTGCAGAACATTTTCCAAATGGTGAAACAGAAAGTGTAAAAACTGCAGCTGACATAGATGCCGAGATAATATTAGAAGATGAATTACCAATTTCCAGTAAGCCAAAAGACGCGGAGAGCGTTTCAGAAATTTCCTGGCTTATCCAAGAGCCCTATTGATTTTTACAGTCAATATTATTCTTGGTTCTAGATAGGTTTAGTCTAAAATTGATTGTTTCCTTACCCTTTTTGAGTTCTGAAGGAGCTTATTCTACAACACATATGGTATGTGGCGCAAAATAGATAAACTTTTCAATATCGCTACCGTGACTATTCTTTTAATAAGTAAACTTTTTCGTGCCTTTTATTCATATTGAAATTTATTTTCGTGAAATTCCCTTATCACACACGGCACTCGCGTAAAAACAAACAGCGGAATCGAACTGGGCATATAGGGCCCCAGATGTCATATCTCAAAGGCTCTCTGTATTATCCATAGGAGAATGCGCCAATTAGGAGAATGCGCCCTCTTTTCTACTTTACCACGGTTTGCCAGCTCCAAAAAAATTTCCAGGGCTGCCACTAGTTTTTTCTCCCACGCGTTTCTTCTATTTGACTGTTATCGAAAATATATAACCACTTTGATGGAGTGGAAACTCGTATTATTTTTGTTCCTATGTAGATTAGCATTTCCATGAGCCGCCTCTTCTTCCATTTCCAATTTTTAATTATAAATCCTAAAATAAAAACCATCTCAAATGTAGTATTAAAAACAGTTTATTTTTTCAATTTACTTCTCAAATTTACAAAAACACTGCGCTCGTATCAGTTTCGTATCTATATATAATATATAATATTTACAGTTAAATGTATTATAATAAACGAACAATAATACTTAACCAAAACGAGATTTTTGCTATCTAATTCTAATGTTTTGTTGTTCTATATTTTCAAGCCCCGTTTCTTAAATATTCTTACAATAATATTAAATATTGATCTTCTTATTACATAATATTTATGCAAATAACCACATTGTTTTTGCAGACTGTACAAACGTAAAAACTCAAATACAATGCTTTTTGAACATAATCCTATAATGTCACCTTGTCCGGTGATATTTCTTACAAATACACAATACACATATATAAAAAATTCATTATATCAAAGATGTGCTTTTCTCTGGAGCATTTTGTTAGAAATTATATATCACAGCAAAATTAAAATAGTAATTGTAAGTAGAAAATAGAAAAGGAGAAACAAAACAATAGGAACGATAGGAACGCCTGTAGAATCAATTAAGAATCTTAAAATGATCCTTTGACTGTGACCTTGATTTGCCAGATTTTCTCAACTTATCAATTATCAGGAGATAAAAATACTGAATATAATAAAGATAATAATATTATTAAGTCCCCCATTCACTTACAGATTATCTAAAGTCCCGTACAGTAGATATATTTGAATTCCACAACATATTACAGTTCAAATCGTTTGATTTGATATGCAGTCTAGGTAATCTGAGTATGTATGTTGGAAATTTGTACGATTGGACTGTCCACCACATCGGCCGTCCATGAACTGCAATAATATTTACTTCACATATGCAGTTCATCGTCAGATAACAGGACTGCATACAAAGTGTACAATTTCATAGTCAATCCATAATTTTCAATTCAGTTTCAAACATTGATAGAAGTGCAACATTTATTTCAGAATTCATTGATGTGTAGAGCAAACATTCTGCACTATGAAAAATAACAGATGATTCTTAATCCCACAGAAAATTAAAAGAAAAATATTAAAAGGAATTAATAGAATTTCAAAAAATTATAGAATTGAAAAAGCTACTACTAGTTCCTAAGAAAAGAACAAATAACCTCATATTACGATAGATGCTTTGTGTGCGCAGCAACCAATCTTTCATCTAGAAACGTTTTGTTCTCTTACTGACACTTCTGATATGAGAATTATTATTATTAGATCAGCAATTATCTTTTTGAAAATTTTTTTTTAAAAATTCAGCCGGATTGCTTGATAAACGTTAACAATTTTGAACTGAAAGCCCAACCTATAGGTCTGTGCTGAGCGTCGGTTTATCTACAGTTTTTTTGTCTGTCAATTTTCAAATTTAAGGGGTGAACGAAAACAGATTTGGACTGAAAGATGTCATATACAGTCTGAAACTGCAGATAATCTGAAAGTGAAAGCGGGCCATTAGCCTAATGCTTGCTAACAAACATAATACCTTAATAATACCTTACCTATTAAGACTAGCGTTCTAATTTTGGCTTATGTACAAGTACGCGCCTCTGGTACATTTATTTTTGGTCTTATTGATTACTGAGTAGAGAGATAATTTTCTCGATGTTTGTGTAGCCAAATGTGGTCTCACAAAGCATCACAGAAATATTAAAATTTTGGTACTTCCCAGAAACATAAACTTAAAAATTTGCATTTTCGGTAATAGATATGTAACTAATTCTCTTTTACAAAAATTACATACCAGAGGTCTTCACCTTAGTTAGAGAAGTACTTGTATTATTTAATTGTTAGGCAACTTACTGTTTAGCCTAGATATCAGCCAGATATTACTTAAGACGCAGTATCATCAGCTCTGGTAGTGGATCAAAATCCCATCCTTATTATTTTATTTTATTATAAATGGAATGTGTAAAAGAGCGTCCAGCGTTCATATAGTCATTGCACGTTAAAAATGGCATGAATGACATTTCGGAAACTAGGAATGCATGAATGACATATCGGAATCTAGGAATACCTGAACGAAATTAAGAGCACACATGTCCCTGACTATATTACTTGATAAATGGTAACAATATAAATTAATCGAATGATTAATGCATCCCCAATTACGGGATGTGAAATATTGCAAGCGTGTGCAACTCAACTGATATACATACAGTCACCTACTCATAGGATTCAGCCCTGCAGACATCATGATTGCTAATAAATTGTATTCTCTGGCTTAAACTTCGAGACTGAACTCGATATCGAACGTAAAACAGACTGCCCACAGCGGGATAAGGGCGGCCAAACTCATTTTTTTGTATGTTAAGTTTTTTAAGAAATGAATACATATTTTAGATAATGACCTCCAAGGCTATTTTAATCACACAAAAAAAGTAATATTTTTTATTCCGATGTTGTACTTTCAGTACGGTGAATAGGAACTTATTTTGTAAGCATATGAAAAGGAATATTTGTGGTTTTAATTTTTGTTTTTGACACGTTAAGGTAAAAGTCTTAAAAATTTGTTGAAATATCACCAGGAACCATATTTCAAAGTATATATTGTGCTAAATTGTCCTAAATGATTAGACATACACAAGAATATAGCTTGAGCCTTTGTCTCTAGGATGCATAAATGCTAGCTGCTCCGGTTTGCTCCTTTTCTATATAATAGCAGTTTAAGGTTTCTCTAAGAAAATGTTAGGACTTTTCATGCAGGTATATGGGAATATAATTTTATGATCTTTTTGTCTAATTTTTCTAGGGAATCCTAATGGATTAATAGCAAGAAGGAGAATATTGACCCACAATATAGATAAGAAAATATAAAAATATTTTAGGGACTTGCGATGAGTCATCCGAATTGGGGATGAACCGGATTCGATCTCCTGGATAAAAAATATAGTAGGCTATGTTTAAAATTGGAGTTGGCTGTGTAGCAACTAACTGTTTGGTTTTGTTTTTTTTTTCTGTATGTCATTGTTTTAGTAAAAATAATTGGTATAGCTTCTCTGGATTTGATGTATTTCTTCTCGCTACCCTTTCAAACTCACAGAGCTAAATTTAGTTAACTTTTCGACATCATCACTCCTTTATTTCTTCATTTTGGTCCTTTCGAAGCCGGATTACCAGGAAGGTTGAGAGTTTTAAATCGTGATTTGCCGAATTATTCGTTCTGATACAGCGTCTGGTCATAGTAGTACCAGCGTCTTTGTAAATTTATTTACTCGAGACTCAGTCGGTCTTCAGAACTTTTCTTTCGACCATTGGAGTATTCATTCTCCAACACCTCTAAGTTGGACCAGATTTATTACGGTATTTCATATACTGTTCGCTGATGTACATCTTGTGTAATCAAATCTTCTCGCAACATGACTCAAGAACTCGATTTGAGTATAGCATCTCAGTTGGAGCATTCAAAAAACCAACGGAAGGGCATAAAAGGAAGAATTACATACTTTAAGAATCAAGTTGAGAAGAAAAAAGCTGTAATAACTGAATGTGAACTTCAATCGATTCACAACAGACTTCCTTCATCATATGAAAAGTACGACAAAATTCAATCTGGAACTGGAACAACTCGATGAAGATCAGTTGGAATTCACCATCAGGGGACAATTCGAGGAAGAATATGGTTTCTTAGAATCGCTAATACTCGAACTCATAAGATCTAAGCAGAAGTCAAACAGAATCATTGCTGACAACTCCATCTTGAAAACAAGTGGCAGTTCAACACAGTCTACAGGTGCAACGCAGTTAGTAGCTGTTAAATTACCAGACATAAAGTTGCCTTCTTTTAGTGGTGAACCAGAAGACTGGCTTAAATTTCGCTGTGCCTATTTGGATTTGATACATAATAACACGATTATTTCTAATTCCTCCAAATATCATTACTTGCTCGCTTGTCTTTTCGGAGGAAAGGCTCATCACTTTATATCAACGTTACCTATTAGCGATGAGAATTATGAAAGCGCGTGGAAAGCTCTTGTCAAAGAGTACGACAATGAAATTCGAATAATTAAGAAACATATGCGAAATATTTATGAACTTCCCAACGTGCAAGAAAATTCAGTTACCTCGTTACCAGCTTTTATAGACAACTTTTGGAAGAACTTTCGAGCACTCACTGCGCTTAATGTACCCACTGACCATTGGGAACTTTTGCTAACGCATCATTTATCAACAAAATTAGATACCAGCATACGAATCGAAATAGAACAAAAGGCTCCAGTGGACAAAATTCAAACTACAGAAAAGTACATGGATATTTTAAGTTCACGCCTGCGAGTGCTCGAAGCTAAGTCTTCGATCCAGGCACCAAAACAGCCCGTGCGTCAATTAACACCAACATATCACCATGAGAAAAATCGTCGCACTCTTTTAACAACATCACCCGCGTCATCTTGTCCGGTTTGCAAATCAAATCACTCAGTTTTCAAGTGCTCAACATTCTCTACAATGAGTGTATATGAACGACGCCAACTTGCGAAAAATCTCAATTTATGCTTCAACTGCTTGAACTGTCATCATGGCTCTCACAAGTATGCAGGTATAGCTCTTGCCGGGTATGTCATCGAAAGCATCATACTCTTCTACATTATAATAGTGCCCAGCCATCAAAAACCTTTCAAAACAACGTAATGTCATCAGAAGGGCAAATACTTGAACCTGATAAGAAATTCGATCATCCAGCTGTAGTTCTAAGCAACATAACTTCACCACAGGTTCACAATGTCTCACAAATATTATTAGCAACAGCTGTAGTAAATATTTATGATTCTGGCGGACACAGGCACCAATGCAGAGCTTTGCTAGATAGCGCATCCATGTCTCATTTCATGACAGAACGTTTAGCACAGTTGCTACGATTACCTGAATCACAGCTTGGATTAGCAATAAACGGTATAGGTGAACAGCCCAATTTTATTAAATATTCAGTGACAACAAATGTGGTTTCAAGAATTTCTCCTGCTAACTGGACAATTCATTTCGCTGTCATTCCTAAAATTACCGGTAAACTGCCTCTACACGAAGTAAACATGGACAATTTTTATATATGCAATGAACTTAGTGAAAAGCTAGCTGATTCGTTGTTTTGCCATTCAGATGACATCGATATCTTAATAGGTGCAGAGCTATATAGTGAAATCGTGTACGGCAGCAAGATACAATCACCCAACCATTTTCCAGATCTAATAGATAGTGCTTTTGCTTACGTTATAATGGGCAAAACCCCATCCGTTTTCGATACTCAAGTTTCTTCAGCTTCGTTTCTTTGTACGATCGAAGATCTTAATAACTAAATTAAAAAATTCTGGGAACTTGAATCATTCAGTTCATCTAATCGCTGGTCTATGGAGGAGCGAGAGTGTGAAGATCATTTTGTTCGCAGCACTGTACGTACAGAAGAAGGACGATATGTAGTATCGCTACCTTTGCGCTCAATGAACAAGGATCTAAGTGACTCAAAACAGAACGATTTACGACAGTTGTATAATCTTGAAAGGACATTGTCTACGAAACGAATTCTCAAGCAGCAGTATCACGATTTTATGCGTGAATACATACAGCTCGGACATATGCAACCAGTGAAAGATGACAGCCAATCGTCAAAGCATTCACCGTCCTACTACATGCTGCATCATGGAGTACAAAAGCCCTCGTCAACTGCAACAAAACTTCGTGTCGTATTTAATGCATCAACAAAGTCCTCCTGTGGTGTTTCTTTAAATGACGTTCTCAAGGTCGGCCCAACAGTGAAAGAAGATCTCCTCTCTATTCTCATGCGTTTTAGAGTACATATGCACGTTATTAAAGCAGACATTGCTAAAATGTATCGTCAGGTATTAATCCGTGAAGAGGAGCGACCGCTGCGCAGAATACTGTGGCGTTTTGACAGTTCTCAGCTAGTTCAAACATATGAGATGTGCACTGTTACCTACGGGACAGCCAGTGCACCTTTTTTAGCGAATCGTGCATTAAATCAAGTTGCATTAGACGAAGTCCACATTTCAAAAGAGGCATCATCAAAGGTATTATCTGATTTTTATGTAGATGACCTCCTAACAGGTGCACCGACAATTGATGAAGCGAAGTCCCTGCGTAGAAATATTACCAATATACTAAATTGTGCTTGCTTTGAGCTTTGAGCAATGATTCGAAAATACTTGTGGATATCAACATCTCATGTGAGGTCAGCGTGCTGGGGCTTTTATGGAAATCTGATGTAGATCATCTAAAAATTCCTACGCATAATCTTAAAGTCTATAAATCTCATACGAAACGCACAGTACTCTCGACCATCGCATCTATTTATGATCCTCTGGGACTTTGTGCACCAGTTACCTTCCTAGCGAAGTGTTTCGGGCAGACCATATGGGCGCACCTTGATATTAGATGGGACGACATTCTTGCTTCTGCTTTGATAGAGCAATGGGACAGATTTACTCACCAGTTACCCATAGTTTCGGATATTATAATCACCAGATGTGCCATTCCAGTTCCAGCTTTAAATTTACTCGAAGTGCAACTCCATTGCTTTGGTGATGCTTCAGAAATGGGATATGGCTGCTGTGTATATGTACGGTCCACAGATAATGATGGGAAGCATTTTGTTCGTTTATTGTGCGGCAAGTCAAGAGTCGCACCTTTACGGAAATCTACCATTCCAAGACTCGAACTTAGCGCCTCGCTTCTTGTAGCTCAACTGACAAAGTCATTTCTTCTTTAAAGATCCAGTTTAATGGTATATATTTTTGAACGGACTCAGAAATTACACTCTATCGAAAAAAGTCAACATTATCTAGGTATGTAACGTTTGTTGCAAATCGCATAAGTAAAATTCAAGAACTAACTTCCACTGATTATTGGTACCATATCACATCAGAGCAAAATCCCGCCGATGTAGTTTCGCGTGGACTTCTCCCGTCGTACCTCCTCACCTCTGAACGATGGTGGAGTGGCCCTCATTTCATTACGCAGGACGAGCGATTGTGGCCCGCTCAGATGTTACATCAACCAGAAATGCAATCTTTGAAATTGAGGATGGAAGTGCTAGAGTCTATGACCACAAACAGTAATAGGGTAGACATAGCAGTTTCAGTTACAATCGTTCCGAACTACGATTACTTTAGCAAATTTTCAAACTTGAATAAGCTACTTCGTTGTGTTTCCATTTGACTAAAATATTTCCAAATGCTGAAGGACAAGGGGAGAACTGCATTGCTAAAGAATATAACAGCAGTAGCTATCGATATGGCATTAAAGCGCATTCTCGTAATTGTCCAGCATCAAATGTTTCCTGAGGAAATT
This sequence comes from Dioctria linearis, assembly GCA_963930735.1. NCBI lineage: Eukaryota > Metazoa > Arthropoda > Insecta > Diptera > Asilidae > Dioctria > Dioctria linearis. The sequence continues at coordinate 220,220,701 of OZ005742.1, forward strand.
AAAAACCTAAAGTGGCAGAAGAAAATTACCCGAAGCAGCAAATTATTTAATCTGAATGCCTTCATAGACACTGCAAGCATAATACGCGTTGGAGGTAGGCTTCGAAACACTGATCAGCTTTCCTATTATCCAAAGTTTCCTACAGTACTCGAACGGAAGCATCACTTCACAACTCTACTTGTGAGGCATGAACATCGTCGAAATTTACATGCGGGACCCCTAGGATTATTAAATCACATAAGGCAACGGTTATGGGTCATCTCTGGACGCAGTCTTTGCAAGGATGTCGTCCATCATTGTATCTGCTGTTTTCGCAACAATCCAGTTGTTCCTACTCATTTAATGGGTGACCTACAAGGTCTTTCATGAATATTGGTGTGGATTTTCTTGGCCCGATGTTTATCACACAAAGGATTCGCGGAAGGTCGCCGATAAAAACTTATGCATCTACCTTTGTGTGCTTCTCTACTAAAGCCGTACATATTGAGCTAGTTGAAAATTTAACAACTGCCGCCTTCATCTCGACTCTTCGCTGCTTCATCTCAAGGAGAGGACATCCGGCAAACATTTATTGCGACAACGCCACTAATTTTATTGGTGCTAGGAATGAATTGTTTGAATTGTATAAATTAATAAGTTCAACAGAATATTCTGAAGCAGTTCAACGATTTTGCACTGATGAACAAATCAATTGGCATCATATACCAACACGTTCACCTCATCACGGTGGTCTCTGGGAGGCTGCGGTAAAGTCGGCTAAGCATCACCTTAGACGAATTATGGGCATTCATATATTCACCAGTATGGAACTCCGAACTTTGTTAGTGTAAGTAGAAGCCTGTCTCAACTCGAGACCACTTCTCCCAATGTCAAGCGACCCATCGGATCTAGCACCTTTGACTCCAGGGCACTTTCTAATTAGTGCCCCCTTGACGGCGCTTTTAGACCCTAATTTGAAGGAAATGATAATTAGTCGCCTTTCAGCTTGGCAATTGGTCCAGCTGATTGCTCAGAGGTTTTGGTGTAGATGGACAAACGAATATCTGAATTCATTTCAACCACGAAAAAAATGGCACACATCTCAGGAAAACATTAAATCTGGATCACATGTAATTCTCAAGGAAAAAAATTTGCCCCCGCAAAGGTGGGAAATAGGTCGAGTAGTAGGCATCAACCCGGGAAAGGATGGGATGGTGCGAGTTGTTAGAGTAAGAACTGCATCGGGAGAAGTCACGAGGACAATTTCGAAAGTATGCCCGCTGCCTCTTGAAGCTGTCGAGACGACAAACCAGTAATAATTTTGGAATGCTATTCCAAAGCGGCCGGGATCTTCGATATCTTGGATAAAAAATATAGTAGGCCAAGTTTAAAATTGGAGTTGGCTGTGTAGCAACTAACTGTTTGGTTTTGGTTTTTTCTGTCTGTCATTGTTTTAGTAAAAATAATTGGTATAGCTTCTTTGGATTTGTAGTTGTTCTTCTCGCTACCCTTCCAAACTCGCAGAACTAAATTTAGTTAACTTTTCGGCATCAGCACTCCTTTATTTCTTCACCGGATTATATATAGATACGTTGTTATGTAGACAATACATATACACGTATGTATACGAATTCTGTAGAAGGTAGAAACTTTAAAAATAGCTGTTTCTGGATAGAAGGTTTACGAAATACGCGTAGGTAGCGTAGGTACGTAAATATAAAAACCATGGCTTAAGTACTTTGACTTAATTCGAAGTTATATTTCAAACAAATAATGATGAATTCAGATTATGTGCACAAGACACAGCGGAACTATTCGTCGAACTGTACCCTTGGTATAATATGCCACCTAGCGTGAATAAGGTTTTGATGCATGGAGCTGACATAATTCAAGCTGTATCAGACCATGTACCTATAGGAAAGTTATCTGAAGAAGCCCTAGAAGCTGGAAATAAGCTTTTCAAGAGAGCCAGATCTTCTGCAAGCCGCACATGTTCGCGAAAAGCAAATAATGAAGATGTTCTTCACAATATTTTGATTGAATCGGATCCACTTATTAGTAGTTTACGAAGGATTCTGACAAAAAAAACATTAAATCCGCTAATAAGCGAGGCATGTGCTCTTTTGAATGTATGTCAGCTAAAAATATAAGCAACAATGAAGAAAGTGAAGATAGCGATGCCTGCTGAATGATTTTGTATCTGCTATGTACTATCTTTCATCGTAGCATGAAAATAATTTTATCGTACGATTTTCACTATTTTATTATTGAGAAGAGGTAATGCATGTTAATCCTCAAGGTCTAACTTTAGCATGT